>CAHIKZ030004035.1:235000-385000 GCA_903632075.3 Acanthosepion pharaonis | reverse complement strand
ATTACGCAGACACACAAATTGACATTTATGATCGGTGCTATCACACTGGTATAGCCGGAAGCGGTGTTTGCCGTGGCCTATAACGGCTATAAATGCCAGTATTAGCCATATATATATATATATATATATATATATATATATATATATATATATATATATATATATATGACCAACCTATATTTCATCTCCTTTGTTTACACAGGCAGGACGTTGCATATGATTAACAATAATAATTATATATATATATATATATATATATATATATATATATATATATATATATATATATATGACCAACCTATATTTCATCTCCCTTTGTTTACACAGGCAGGACGTTGCATATGATTAACAATAATAATTATATATATATATATATATATATATATATATATATATATGAACCTAAAATTCATCCTGTTCTCTACAGAGCACAGGCATATAATAATAATAATACATATGTATATATATATATATATATATATATATATATATATATATATATATATATATATATATATATGAACATGCAATGTAGCATGAGACAGACTGTCGCCTCCAAGTGTTGATTTCTATGTTCACTTTTATATTTACACACACTCTATCTCTGATATTGAGCACTTCATCCCATAAATATAGCACATGTTTAAACTATATTTCTTTATATATATATATATATATATATATATATATATATATATATATATATATATATATATATATATATATATATATATATATATATATATATATATATATATATATATATCGGAGTGTTTGTGGGGAATAAAAAATGACACGACGAAAACATTTTTGGACAGAACATTTACTTCCTTGTGGAATATATCATGTCAAATGAAGAAATTTTATTTAGTAACCTACATTTATATACTGAAGTAATCATACTTCTAAAAACCTAAGGGAAATTTATTTTGAAACAAAGAAAACGTGCTGAAATAATATTCAATGAGATTACTATGGCCTGAACATGTTAGCCATGAGGGCGTTTCAGGGAAAATGTACACAAAATTGTGTTTATATTTAGAATCAGAAAGAGCCAATTAATATTTATCGCTTTTCTAATGAGGAAAGCAAACTTAGAGAATATGATACTCACAGGGCACAATGATGGATTGTGCGACCATGGAAAGTGAGTGGGATGGTAAAAAACCAGCATTACTATGAACTACAAAGGATACGAATTTGTGGAGAGCTATGATCATCTAAGCCCTGAAAGATGCGTCATATATTAATAGACTAGCTTAAGATCTACCTATCGAGCGATATTTAAGCTAGCTCCTACGGAGGGATCTAGACTGGGCCTACATCTCATTGGGTGTAGATGCGATAGGCAACAATAAACTACTCGGAATTGGTCCCAGCATTTAAATATTGCATTAATATTTAAGTTTCCCTTTTAAATGTTCAACGATAATGCTTCTGTCGCCACTTAATTTAAAGACAACTTGATGTATGTAGGTCCTTATTTGCCGTACATACAATTATTTTTATTTAATGGTTGACTTTTGTTGGATTTCGCAATTAATTTCCGTTATTCCTAAATTTATTTCCAAGATATAAAAATTCTTATCTTAAAAAAATATCGTCGCAGATAATCACTTAAAACATCGCCTAAAACAATCGCAGCAATGAAAACTTTGGAATCCAAATTTTTAGGATTCCTAGTGCGGACCGTTTTTACTTTGATCATGGAATCGCTCTGATTCCATAATGGTATGTTATGTTGGGCTATGGCCTCTTGGAGTAATGTTGAAAACGTGTGACACATTGACAAACTGACATTCGCATTTATTATATAGAAGTTACATTGTTGTATTAAAATTATTTAAAGACAGCTTTTATTTAGATATTTTTTCTTCTTATATTTGATTTAATTCTTGTTAAATGAAAATCGTTTTTCCTTTTTTTAAAAAAACAAATATACAATCTGCGTTCTAAAATTTTGTCTAATATATTTTACTGAGAATAAATATGGCGGAGTTCCATGTTTAATCAGCCATCGTCCAATACCGTCAGAATTATTTACTTTCCTCGAGCAGAAAGTATTAAACTAAATGGAGATCTACGACTAGTGGTAAAATCATTTAATACAAATAGAAAAAAAATGTCTAAAACAGCTCGCCTATTTATATGATGTTCACATACAGGCAGCATTAAAACAGAACGACGAATATAGTACATTTTTCTTCCATCATGTGAATTTGCTTTGTCACAGTAAATGCAGGCATTAAAAGGGATGAATGCGTTGCCATGTTTGTTTAATAAATCATATTTCTAAAGCAGTCTATACGAATCCATCAAACTCTCAGTCATTAATAAAACAAGCATTCTCATCACTGGACAAGCAAATGTCTTTGCTTTGTCTCTTTTTTTTTAACTTTCTCGCTCGTCTTTTTTATTATCTTTGCATGGCTTTTAAAATAACTACAGGGAGTAGAGAAATGAGAATTTTGGCACTTATTTCATTGCATATTCAAATTCGAAGGTAAATAATGGTAAGCAGTTTTATCATAATGTTATCATCATTTCGTAAAATATATTTTCATCATTGAAAGCGATCTATTTAGAATAGATCGTGTCTCAGCTTAGTTCGGAACAGGATTACTACTCGAGTTATAACTTTGTGTTTTGTCCCTATTTCCAAGTCTTGAAGGCCGTTGATCTTTCGCAACCTTAACTTTGTATGCTGTCTTTAAAACCTTATTTCTAGTTCTTTGTTTAGATCCCCGTTTCTAAAACCGAAGATCGGCACGAATGAGAAATATTAACCTTTTTATTAAATTCAATTTAATCGGTCATATACCACAAGAGAGTAGAATTCAATTGGAAAACAAGATATGCTAATTTTCTTTTCTTTACCGAAATTGCTGACAATCTTGATATGGCCGTCTAGTAATGACGTATTTCTTCATGAGGTAAATGTTCATGCTGCGTCACTGATTCTTCTATTTTATCATTTAAGATTTATCATGGATTCTTAAGAGAGTGTGGAATCGTGAATTCCACCCTTTTGCGTGTGTGCGCGCGCGCGGACTGCACCCCTTTCTTTCACTTCAAGCTAGACATAGCAGTAAGCCAGCCTTTTGTTGCCGACTTTGACGTTGCTGGCTACTCCTGATACCGTCTAGGACGGATTTTGAATTTTTCCCGCGCGTTTCCTGACGTCACCGACGAACAGCTTAGAAGGTCAACTCATTTATTCCGTGCCCCTAACCCATACGCGGGCCGGAATATCTTATTCTTAACTAACCAAAACTTCAACATGTCGATATCACACTTTTCCAAGACTCATCCTCGTCTTGATGCAAACAGCATGTTGAACTTTCCTCCGTTTTCAGCTAGAAAATGTAGAGTTCTACGACACCGTCGTCAATATATTTTTTCAAGACTCATCCTCGTCTTGATGCAAACAGCATGTTGAACTTTCCTCCGTTTTCAGCTAGAAAATGTAGAGTTCTACGATACCGTCGTCAATATATTTTTTCAAGACTCATCCTCGTCTTGATGCAAACAGCATGTTGAACTTTCCTCCGTTTTCAGCTAGAAAATGTAGAGTTCTACGACACCGTCGTCAATATATTTTTTCAAGACTCATCCTCGTCTTGATGCAAACAGCATGTTGAACTTTCCTCCGTTTTCAGCGAGAAAAGGTAGAGTTCTACGACACCGTCGTCAATATATTTTTTCAAGACTCATCCTCGTCTTAATGCAAACAGCATGTTGAACTTTCCTCCGTTTTCAGCTGGAAAATGTAGAGTTCTACGACACCGTCGTCAATATATTTTTCCAAGACCAACTCCTCGTCTTGATATGCAAACAACTCTGAATTCTCCTCAATGAAAATTTATAATCTGTTCATACACCTTTGAAACTTCTAACCATTATGAACCAGTTCCCAAAAAATATAACATTACACTCACACTATCAAATCTCGCAGTGAGTATTTTCTTTGTTGTGTATGTATAATATTCCGTATAAATTGACTGTTCTGGAACTTTCTTCCTGAAGAAACGTTTCCCGCCTTAGCCATCTTGGTTTTCTGTTTTGGCGCGGAACTCTGACATTCCTTCAGTGACTACTTGTCCCAACCTTTTCATTAATTGCAAAGATCCAGTAACTTTACTGAAAGTCTCCACTAGCGAGACAATTTACTTGTTAAAAATAATAAAAGTTTATATTTGTTCTTTTACCAGACTTACTTTCGTCGCTCCTGCTGTCTACTTATTTTTCACCTTTTATGCACGAGTTTAACGTCCTTTCTTTTTTCTCACTGAGAAAATTGTGTTAATTTACAGTGAAAGAACACGTTTTATATATATTCTTTTTTTTTAGGTTGTTAGTGGATTCGGTAGTCATAACTAGTGTCTGGCACAAGGCCACCTTCTAATAAACCAGCACTGCATGTTACCGGGCCCGCAACAAGAGTAATGTGGTTTCCATGGTTTGAAATTCAGAGTTTTCCTGATGCAACACTGAATGCTACCCATGACGAGAGATCCCAGCTATTTAACCTATAGCTAATTTGCATAGTGGAGTACCGACCATATAAATATGGTTGGTACCGGGAAGAGAGGGGCGAATCAAGAGATTCAACCAGAGACTCTGCCCGACTGCGACTCAGTCAACACATTCTCCAGGAACGGTCTTACCAGGAATATACAAAAGACTATATGTAAATATTGTGTACACTTTTTTGTTTCAATACATTTTGTTCTAAGTACATTTTGTGTTGCATTATTATTCCATGCATTAGTCAAGTTTCAACACTAAGGAAGAATGATTCACACCCTTTTCCATAACATGGATTCATCACTTTACATAATGTATGTTTACAAAAATGTAACCTGATGAAGCGTATGACAATTCAAGCTGTTTTGGGGATTTATGGATTTAATTCTTCGAGACTTATCGCCATCTAAAGTTACGAAAGCCCATTCAACTCAAAGATGGAAGGAGAATACGAATTCATAATTGTCCACATATCATTTGTGAGAAAGTGAACGCAAAGAACTCAACACGAATTCGAAATCTGTTCATCGATTTTTCTTTCCGAGTATCTAATTGCTACACTACCTCCACACATCACTTACTGGTTTAACTATACACAAAACCGTCTAATAATGTTGAGTTAATATTTATCTTCACTGAAAACAGTGTTTCGCCTATTGTTTTTATTCATAAGTCTTTATTTTTATTTTAGGAAGCGCTTTAATATATAAAGAGTGTGTCAACGACTATGTTTTCTGTTTTCCCATTAAGAAAAGCTTTGCAGTCATGAATATCTCGTAAATCCATCTGACGTTATCCGTTTTGAAAGACGTCTCATTTCATTTCTTTGGCGCAATGATTATGTGTTTGTTTAATATATCTGACGGTTCGGCTATTTTATTCTCTCTGATCTGTGGTCTACCTGATACAGATAATAAGCCTGTTTAGTGTAACTTATATATTTAATCACCTTGGCAACACAAGTTCTTCGAGTCGCATTTCTACTTGGCAAGAAAAATTGGCAAGTTATAAAAGTCGTAAAGCAGGACTGTCAGAGAGCCAAATAAAAATGGTGAATCTTTGCTTTGCTTCCTGAAGTTTTCTGTGCCATGACTGAGTCTTTTCAAATTCTCAAAATGAGGGAACAAGCACAGGAAAATAGTCGATCACAGTTTGGAATATACGCATAAAAACAAATCACTACCACCTCTCAATCTCTCTCCATACATACATATATATATATATATATATATATATATATATATATATATATATGTGTGTGTGTGTGTGTGTGTTGTTTGTGTGTGTGTGTGTGTGTGTGCGCGGGTGTGTGTATGTGCGTGTCTTTGTGATTCTGTGTGATTTTGTGTGTGTGTTTCCTATTTTGCGTGAGTGTAACAGTGGAGAAATATGTCGGAACAGTTCAAAAGTTCTTCAGACACTTTGTTACATATTGGGACGTAGATCGAAACCGATAATTATTCAGCACGTACTCGAGGGAATATATATGTGTGTCTATATATATATATATATATATATATATATATATATATATATATATATATATATATGTGTGTGTGTGTGTGTGTGTGTGTGTGTGTGTGTATGTATGTATATAGAGATAGATAGATAGATAGATAGATAGATAGATAGATAGATAGAAGAATTCGTATTAAACTGTGGATTAGAATATGACAAAATGTGGGAAAATGAATGAATAGTAAATGTTTAAAAATTACACACGTTTCACTTTATTTCAATTTCAGTAATTAAATACGGCAGTGAAAGAATATTCTAGAAATTTTTGTTTAATTTTTCTTCATATTTTAAGTAGACATTACAGGTCAGTAATTTAAAGCGTGGCCGATTGAGAAATTAATGTAAGTTTGGGTGTGCGAGTGGTTTAATGATTACACATTCTCAGTATTGTAAATCAGACAGCCGAGTTCCAATTCATGTTGTGTTGATTTTATTCACTTAGGCGATAATATTCTTTGGAATGATAGGATTCTACCTCTTCTCCTCCAAGTTAATAGAAAACAACGTAAAAACAAATAATTTAATATCTCTCTCTTTCTCTCACTCTCTCTTATATATATATATATATATATATATATATATATATATATATATATATATATATATATATAAGAAAAGCGAAAAAACATTTTAAATCAATTAATTTATAATATATATATATATATATATATATATATATATATATATACAGATATATATATATATATATAGAGAGAGAGAGAGAGGTGTTTATGAAAAGAATTCTATTTTGATCTAAAATTTATATGTACGCTTGTCGAGCATTAATCTCGCTAGAAAAGGGGAAATATTAAAGAAGCCAGGTCCCGTGTTCACCGTGCGTGAGATGGATATTAGGCCTGCTTCATAAAACCGCCTAAGATTTTTATTATGAAAATATTTTAAAATCTTCACGGAATCTTGTTCTTATGTCCATCGTTTTTGTCATGTTGAATTGATAATGTTAATTATATTTTATGAATATGTCCTGAAGATGGTATATTAGACCGAAACGTCCGACGTTGACATTATATTAACATTAAAACAGCACAATTGCATATAAGGATTTTTGTTTGTTTTTTTCCGTATATTTTTCTTCATACTGTCGGATCTATATCCATATATTTGCTTACATAGATGTTTATATATAGAGAGAGGGAGAAAGAGTGATAGAGCTATATATATATATATATATATATATATATATATATATATATAAGAGGAGTATATATATATATATATATATATAGACAGAGAGAGAGAGAGAGATTTATGTATATATAGTCATATATAAGCATATATATATATACTTATAACTATTTTGTATATATCTCATAATTATTTTTTTATACTTATAGATACGTTTATTTTATTAAAATAGTTAAACCCCGCTTATTTTAGATATAAAACATAAATGTCGTTTACTTTCTATAATTAAAATAACAGTAATCCCTGTATAATAATATGGAACGCATCAAAGTTCTGTTCAAAATACGAAAAATTTGCTTGAGGATGAAATGGAACTAATGTTTTTAATTTAATTACAAAATTAAATTCGAAGCTTTCAATTTTGAAACATGGTTATTACTGTATAGCGAAAAAAACTATATTTTAAATCAGTTAATTTATAAAATTAATGCTCTTTAAATTTACATTGAGCACTATTTTGTAAAGATAAAAAAATATCAGTAAGAACACCGTATTATATATCTTACTGTTTTTATATATATATATATATATATATATATATATATATATAATTTATTTGTTTAAAACTTTTATATTTCTAATAACAGTGCAACCATTTAGGTTTTACGAGTGACGAATCAATAAGACGCCATCGACGAACAATAGTTCAGTTCATCACAATGTTAAATTTAAATATTTATGCTCTGCAGAATTGTATTGAGCACCGTTTTTTTTTAAATAAGGGTAATTAATATGAACACCGGATTATGAATCTGACCGTTCTTTTCTTTATTTTAATATATATATATATATATATATATATATATATATATATATATATATATATATATATGTGTGTGTGTGTGTGTGTTTATATATATATGCCTCTGTGTGTGTGTGTGTGTGTGTGTGTGCGCGCGTGTGGTCAACAGACTACCTTCCGAAAAAAATACAAAAGAGGGTAATACTAATAACATACATGCAAAAAGCAAGAAAATCCTACACAAAAAAATAGACTGGGTTAGATGAAAATACCAAAAGTCAAACACTTACTTACGTAGTAAATAACAATGTTCAACTATCCAGACAGTATCGACGAACAGACACACGCACATATTTAATCCTGATTTCTACAAATGTAAATGAGAAATCAATGGCAAATTTCACCCCTGCACCTGATTCTTGATCATATACAAATTCTTCACAAACGTTATGACAAACAACGTAACAAATAACTTAGATTTTAAAAAGAGTCACGCAACCAGTTAGGTTTTAGGAGTGACGAATCCACAAGACGCCATCGACGAACAATTGTTCAGTTTATCGCAATGTTAAATTTACTTAACAAAACAAGTTGTTTAGCATTAGTTGATTGTAAAAAGACTAACATTGGCAATTGGTCCAGCAGTATACCGGAAATGTAACCTATACTAGGAGAAGGTATTAACGAAAACCTGTTGGAAAATTACTGAAAACAAATACTTTAACTCTCCTGCAATATTGCGACTGCACACAGATGCAAACAAATTAAATATAGAAAAAGGATTGAGGCAAGAGGGTGCGTTTCACCGAACTATTTATATATATTTGATTGTATATTCTGGAACATATACTGCGAATGAATGGGAGCAAATATAAGCAGAGACTAATAAAGTATTTACAATTGACGGCATTTTACTTATATCAAACTAATCGGAAAATGATAAATGCTTTAGCTAGAAAATCCTCAGTGAACTTTTACAAATGAATAATAAATAAACGAAAATAAATATTCAGTTTTAATATTCCCGAAAATTCCTAAAAAAAATGACTGGATTAAAGTCCGAAAATATATATATTAAAAACAGGTGTTTATACTAAATAATGACAAACGAAATAAAATGACGCATAAAAACAAGGTGGGGAATATTTAGAGATACGATGTAAAAGATCCTGATAAAATGTTTAAAACTTTAATTGTATAATAATTTATACAGCCAGATCTGACATTAGAGTTCATTTACACACGCATATATTTAATCCTGACTTCTACAAATCTAAATGAGAAATCATTTGAAATTTCATTGGTAAAAACGCCGGAAAGGCAAAGATGCAAATACTCAAATATCAACGGAATGAGGAACTCTGGTTATAATATCAGTGACACATCCAGAGGTCAACAAGTGTCAGAACAAAGGCCATCAGGATATTTTATGGAAACCATTAAATGACATGAAGAAAATCGAGTAGGACACATTAATTGTTGATTTTTTTTTTGTACACCATGTAAAACAAGCAAACGGAAATTAATTATAATCGGAGAGAAAATGAAATATCGGTTTGCACTGGTAATGTCACAGAATAACTCAGTCACAGATGGCATAAGAGGAATTATGAAAAGCTTTTCTTCTTCAGAGTAATTTCAGTTGATGATGTTGTTGCTCACTCTCTGTCTCTGTCTCTCTTACTGTCTCTCTCTCTCACGCACACACACACATATATGTATATATATATATATATATATATATGAGAGTGTTATTTTTTCATTCACATTGCCATAAGATGTTAGTAACTAATTTATGAATTAATAGACCCTTTCATACTTAACGATATTTCAAAATGCTTTTCTGTTTGATGATTTTTAGAAACACTATATATATATATATATATATATATATATATATATATATATATATGATGATTTTTTAAAACACTATATTTTTTTATGATATATATATGATTTTTTTAGAAACACTATATTTTTTTATGATATATATATGATGATTTTTAGAAACACTATATATATATATATATATATATATATATATATATATATATATATATATATATATTAAGCATTTCACCCCAAGCAAGTCGGGATGCGACTAGCACGCAAAGGGTTACACAGGGTTGGAGCGAGAGTAAAGGGGCGTGATAGAGGAAAGGATGGAGAGAAGGACAGGGAATAGATCAAGATATATATATATATATATATATATATATATATATATATATATATATATATATATATATATATATATTGGTAGAAAGTTTTCATTAAGATATGTCTCATTAAAAAATGTAGACGAGTTTTGTCTATTTTTGCTAGGATCATCTCGTAATTACGTTAAACATAACTTACCTCATGTGTGGAACGCTTTTAAAGTTATTTCCAGCACCATAAGAGGAACATATTAATAAATATTTTATACACATTTTATAAAATATTTAAATTTACCACGAAACCTATCGTAGGTTCTTGCGTGTCCTAATTTAAACAAAATGTTAACTGTAATGGCTGATGTTTGTTTCACATCAACTTTTATAAATCACCTTTCATTACACGGGAGACTGACTGCAGAGAAGTAAAAAAAAAAAAAAGACTTCTCTCTTGTTTAGCCGTACATTCTGACCAGTGAAAAAAATAATTTCTTCGTGTTCATTTGCGTTTTGGCCAAAGGGTTGAAGCTAAGGAATTTGGCTTATATTCGTGATTAATACTGTCGCTTTTTCTTCAATACGCCCTGTTTCATTCATGACATGTACTATGATGGTTCTCAATAATTTACTCTCATTTGTAGCTTTTAGTTAAGTTTACCTTTTTTTGATATCTCCAAATTCCTGTCCTGTCAAATATTTACACAAATTTACACTGCTTTCCTCTGTCTCCATTGACTTCAATAATTTCTGTGTTTCAAATTGTCTAAGCCCTTTTGTTCTTGTGATATATTCAGGAAGTTTCAACAGACTATTTCTGGTGATATATATATATGTTTTATTTTTCTTTCCATTTTCTCTAAATCTTCGTTTTCAGTCAACCCATTCGAGAATAGTATTCTCAATATCATTTTGTTGAACCACATTTCTGTTGCTTAATGTCTCTTCTCCATTTTTTATTGTCCAGCATTAATTGCTTTCTAGTAGGAATTATATTACATAGCAGTTCAGTAGTCTTGTTTCTAAAGAAATTTTTCTGTTTCTTAATATTGTGGTTTGGTTTGTTTGTTTTATTTTGTTTAACGGCATATCAACCTCAATGGGTTATTTAATGCCGACAACATTTTTAGGATAGATTCGTATGAATAGAGTATGTGTTCTTTGGGTTAGATTGGTTTGGTTTATTTTGTTTAACGGCATATCAACCTCAATGGGTTATTTAATGCCGACAACATTTTTAGGATAGATTCGTATGAATAGAGTATGTGTTCTTTGGGTTAGATTGGTTTGGTTTATTTTGTTTAACGGCATATCAACCTCAATGGGTTATTTAATGTTGACAAACATTTTTATTGCTGGTAATATTTTCTTTTGTCAAAAATCTGTTTCTGGTAATATATTTCCTTCAAAATTGTATTGTTGGTAATGATTTTTTTTCAAAAAAGTATTGCTTGTAATAGTTAACTATTTGTCTATAGCCTGGACCCTAACAGGTGCTACCACCCCGGGTCAGGGTGGACCTAGGAACACCAGCAATTAAGAGGTGGTTCCACGCTCCTCAAAACCTCCTGATCAGATTACTTACTGCTGGACGTAGTGTAACGTCTTACCCAGGACGACTTAATATTGTGCTTTGCATTTGGAAGGCACCTTACTCAATTTTGATGTAGCTTCGTATATCAGTGTTTTATTTCCCGTCCTCTGTCAAAACATTTCATAGATATTTTTTTTTCACTTGTTTAATTTTGCTATCTCTAATTTGTAACTCGCATGTTGGGGTGTTTCTGCTGCTGGCAACAATACATCCTATCTTCTTACCGTTGATGTTTACTCCTTTCTTTTTTGCTTTCCTTTCCTAACTTCAGTAGGAGTTCTGTTCTTATTACCATTAATAATAATAATTCTCTAGTGTTAATTTACTTTATGAAAAACCTTAAGAACTACAAAAGTAAAATGGCTCTGAATAAATTCAGGCAATGCGAGAAAAAATGATTTCAAAGCAATGTATGTTTTTCTTACATTAAAACTTTATCTCCTTTAGAAATCAGCACTTCACAAGGTGACGAATATATTGAGAATAAATGCGTAATGCTAGACCCTAGCTGAACTGAAATGCTCTTACACACACAAATATATATATATATATATATATATATATATATATATATATATATATCGGGTGTAACACCAAATTGGTCCAAATCATGTTACACCATAATTGTTCATCGCACAAAACTCTATACTAATTGAGTTTCTTTTTCCAATGTTTTTTGATAAGATATTTAGCCAAGCTGACACTATTTGTAGTAAGTATCACTGAAAAACCTTTTGAGGCATTCAGCTAAAAATCGAACAGTTTAAAATCTTTTCGTGTCAGACTAACTGTTTTCTCAACTGAGCAATGCTGAGAGGAAAAGATCACTCTAGCCTTCAGTAATGGCACCAACCTTAATTTTCTGACTTCCGTCTTCAAAGCACATTCAAGAACCATGCAGAGAACTATGCATTAGCTTTAAAAAGAGGCAACGGTGGAGGGGAAACCTGGATCTGTAGGTCATAGCAGAAAGAAGGATCATAATTTCAAATAGAGCTAAAGACAACAATTAGAAAAGATCCAACTCAATCCATAAAACGTCTGGTACGTAAGAGTGGATTTTTAGCTATAACCGTTCAAAGACCAGTGAAAAAAGACGTGTTAATGAAATCGTACGTACGTGAAACCTCTGAGGTGTATTGTTACTTCAGGACTGAAAGTTAGAAGGTTAGAGAAGGCGAAGATCATCTTAAATAAGTTGGAAAATCAGCCTGGATTAATATAAATATAATGGAACTCTATTTCAATCCTTCATGAGCTTCCGATCCTTAGCTGTGATTACCGAATGATGAATATGTCATTTACATTTATTATCGATTTCATCACGATAATTCTGTTAGGCTTGGAAAGTAATTATACATTCTAATTGTTAAAGGTAGAGTCTATTAGTGTTATAAAATTCTGGGAGAATTCTAGTAAGATATCTATAATCATTTGTAAGATATGACGGTTCAACTATTAATCTAACAATTGAACTATCTTTCGTTTACACGATTTGGACAATTTTCCTGTTACACATGGTATATATATATAAAAATGCATAGACTTACATTCATTCAGTAGTCTACTTCCTGAATGATGGGTTCACTACTAGTCCCAATGGTCACTGTTCGTGTAGTAGATTTCGAGTGATTATATGATTATATTGGCGTTTCATGTCGTCTCAATATCATGTCGTTTTTACATCTTCAGACTTCGACTCTAAAATTTAGACTGCATCAAAGATGGACACTTTCTTTTGTAAATATCGCTTTATTATATGATGAACAGTAGTTGAAACATGGCTTCTAGGATTTCATCGTCACGTGCTGCTTTACCCAACTAAGGAATCTGGATGTGGGATGTTCATTCTTAAAATTCTTACAGCTGCCTCTGTGCGTTATCGTCTTTTTGGACCTATATCAAAGATCTAAACACATCACCGTCTGAATACCACTCCCACGGGGTATTTTAAACAGTATTCCGCAGCAAGATTGACTCTAGTAGAATCATTTTTTTGTAATCTTGTGCCAAACTATCTTTCCTTAGTAAATATCTATGTTATGAGATACCGATATTTTTTGTGATTTTATACTGAAAAAGGGAAAATGCATTTCCCACCTCTCCCGACTTCGATCACGGACATTACTTTTATTCAAAACCAGATCATTCAAACATTAAATGTATCTAATAGAAGAGGAACGTTTACAGATATTCGAGCCAAGTAATCCCCTAAAGTGCTAAAAGCCATGAAATATGTATTTCTATATGGAAGCTGCATGAATAGTTTCCTTTGGTATACAGAAGAATAATAACCATTTTACAGAGTTTATTTTCTTTTTATCTGAAACAAAAACAGACAAGGATCATTGCTATCAATGTATCGATACATGGCTTGTGTTGTTTTATTTGTTGGCAAACTCCGATCATCCGCAGGCGTACAACCTTTGAACTTTCAATGTTTGAAGTGTGAATAAAAGCTGCTATTACGTATCGGGATACAGTTCTTAATATCAGCACTTGCAGATTTGATACTGTAATCAAAAATACACTGGCAAACGTGTATTGTTATTTTCAGATAATTGAATAAATGTTACCAACAATGTATCATTTATTTTCCTTGTTATTTTTTAGTTCTTTTCAAACGATCATATTCGCAAAAGTAAGATTTATCTGAATTCGAATTTTGACCACGCCAGCATTATTCACTCGGAAAGTCAAATATCAACTTTTTACTGTACTTCCTAACATGAAGACTCCAAAAATGATTCGAATACGAGATGATGTTTGAGAGAGAAGATAATCACCAAGGAAACCACTTTTCCATGAAAACCTTATATATTGAGACAGTAATATGAAGAAAATGCTATTAGAGTTATTGATATGCATGCTCAAATTTGATACCAACTCCCTTAACAATGAACTTGAAATGGCTCTCCTCATCATCCTTTTGTTTCTATTTTATGAATTGCTATGATTTCTTGGGAAATATATTGGGTTGGTTTCTCGTTGCTTTGTTAACGGTTTTGGAATTCAGAGTCGTTATCATCATAGACAGGCTATCTGTTAAGACTAGAGAAACACTTCTACCAATCTATTTAATCCATAGCTATGGAGAAGAGATTAAAATTCGTGTCATTAATAATACCTTCAATGCCAAAGCGGAAATAATAGACGAGGCCATATTTTGACCGACCTGGGTATGACGACAAACTATATCCGTGCCCTGGGCAATATAATAAACTACGTCCAACAGCAAGGCGTCTGATCTGGAGGTTTTGAAAAACGTGGAATCTCCTCTTAATTGTTGCTGTTCCCTAGTCTATGTGCAAATAGTTAACCCCCTAAACTGGGATCCAAACACTATGAAAGTGAATAAATAATTTTTAATACCAAAAACATTATGTAAAAAAATTATTACCAGCAATAATTTTTAAGGAAAAAATTATTACCAGTAATAAATTATTACCAGCAAATCATTTCTGAAAAAAAATTACCGGCAAAACATTTTTGAAAAAAATATTACCAGAAATATATTTTTTTTAAAAAACTTTACCAACAATAAAAAATTTGTCGGCATTAAATAATCCATTAAGGTTGATATGCCTTAAAACAAAACAAACAAAATTTTGAACTCGGCTTACTGATTCGACTTTTTGTACCTTTAACTATTAAACTAACCTCTCTTTCACAGGGATCACGCTCTTTAATGAATACGTGTTTGTTTTACTACTTTCAACTTTAATATACAAAGACTATATTTAGTGTGGCTTGTCAAAAATAATGAGAAAAATTTACTTTTTTGTCATCAGTTATATTATATTATTAAGGAACCACGGCGGGATAATTATAGCGTCTCTGACTGAAGAATCGGAGAGCCGAGTATGAATTACAGCCGAGTTTGTTATAATCATTTACGTGTAAATTAACCCCTACAAAATAGAAACTGTTTGGCAAGGAAGGACATCTTTGAATTCCAAATCTCCAACTACGTAGGATAGATCTGGCATTTCAGCCTTGGGTGACAACCAGTCGAGACTTATGAAAGTATCGGGAACTTTACAATGCCTCTATGACTCCGACTACGTGTGTGTGATTGCAATTTTAAAATATATTATTATTGCCTGCTTTTACTTAAAGACGCAACGTTTCAAGCTTTTGTTGTGACTTTTCAGAGGGAATTGTGTTACTCTTCCAGCTATTGGTTCCTTTTTTAAATACAACCAACTTGAAGGACTTGACGACATTGAAAATGAAGTGGTTGAAAATCACCAAGCAACCTACTGGTAGCAAGATTGATTTTTATCTTTCTGCCAATGCACGAGTAAGGGTGACTATTTCAGTAGGTTATCTGGTCTTATGACTCACAATGTTTGACCATGTTACACAATACCTGTTAAACTAACCAACATTTCAGATGGAACGGTACTTTTATTCATTTCAGAAATGTATGAAATTCGCTTTTCAAAATATAGTAGATGATTTTTTTTTTCAATGCTGGAGATTGCAATCTAACGATTAGGCATCTCTGTAGCAACCAGGTTGCAACTGGTCAGTAGACTAACCATCCGTGATCATACGTTTTGGGTTTATCCTGGTGGTGATCGAGAAAGAGCAAAGTAACAAACGAGAATCGGCATGCATGGGACTATTAGTCATCGTCACCCCGAAAAACACCAATATACGTGAGGAAATATTTAGGCTCTGTCATTAGACATTGAGCACTCTTCTATATCTGCTTTTTTGTCCTACGATGGGGTGAATAATTTGTAAATTTATATATATATATATATATATATATATATATATATATATATATATATATAACATTATACACAGAAAAATATCCCTCCCATCGCTACACGGGAATTACCATGTTTCAAAAACAGAAAATACAAACTTCAAATTTAATTACAGAATTAAATTGAAATCCTTAATACTGTTTCATTAAAAAAAAAACGCTTGAAAATGACACAGTACTAAGGATTTAAATTTAATTCTGTAATTAAATTTGAAGTTTTTACTTGCTGTATTTGAAACATGGTAATTCCTCTGTAGCGATGGGGAGCATATTTTTCTGTGGATGACGTTATATATATATATATATATATATATATATATATATATATATATATATATATATATATGTAAAGATGTGGCCATATTTTTAAATTAGTAAATGTAAAATGTTTATGCTCTGCAGAATTGTATTGAGTACTGTTTCCGAAAAATAAAAATAATTTATAAGAAAAGTGGATTATAAATCTTACTGTTCTTTCTGTTTATTTTAATTTATATATATATATATATATATATTAGACGAAAATTTCGTTCAGTTGTTAAGTAAACAAATTTGGCCAACCCAAGATACATAGTGTGTGTGTGAAAGAGAGAGAGATAGAAAGAAAGAGTTATACAATGGGGTAATGAAAAGTCCATAACCTGACCAAGAAGCTCTTCGCAAGAAAATTTGTTTCGGCAGATTTTGGAAAGCAAGTGAGCAGCATTTTTTTTATTATTATTATTTCATGATTTATTTTATTAAATACTTCATATTAGATTTTGTTTTAACGTTATTGATTAAGTTTCTTTTTGACAATATGAACCGATTAAAAAGTCGGACATATTTTAAAAATAAAAATGAAATGATAAAAATGACTAATCCATCTTCTTAAATGTATTTTTGATACAGTACCGTATGTACTCGTGCATAAGGCGATTTACTGTATAGTGCGGCCCCTGGACTTTTTTTTTTTTTGCATGAATTTTAGCCCGTCCAGAAAGAAAGTTAGCTGTTTATAGTTTACTCGGTCACTGAAAATGCATGCCGGTGTATAGTAAGATCACATTTTTTTGCGTAAAAACTGACAATAAAAACTAGCAACTATTTTTTGTGTATACAGAGTAGCCAAGGTTAAAAACTTTCAGTATCATTGTTTCCTTTTTTTATACTGACGTATGTAGGCCAAGAATAGAATAATGGGGACTAAACAGAGACTAAATAGCAGCGATGGTAAGCGGTTTGCTGAGATAAAGATAAAATCAATGTGGGAATTTTCCGAAAGGGGAAGTTACGTAAAAGTAATCAAGTTCTAACATATCCAACGGCAACGTTTTTTGTTGATGCGCGTACCGCTCGAATTATAAACATGAGGATTAAGCAAAAACTAGGCACCGCCGTTTTCAGAGATAAATATATAAACAAAGCGCAAGTTCTTAAAAAGTAACGCTACATAAAGAAAAAATAGTCAAAGCTTACTAAGCAGATTCAGATACAAAGCTTTTTTCAATGACCTGTGTTAACTAAGACTAGTCCAATCGGGATCAAGCAGAGACTAAGTAACAGCGAATACAACTCTGCAGTTTGCGGAGTTAAAGATGACGTTAAAGCGTTAATTTACCGAAGTGATCATAGAATATGACAGTTGACAGCTAACGATGTGAAACTTTTAATAAAAAGCCATTGGCTCTTAATGGGTTAATACAGAAGTCAGATGAGAAATCAGATGAAACTGTTTCTGTCACTTCTCTAATCAAAGATAGTCCTCTGGAAATTAATACAATTTATTATCGAAATTCTCAGAACAATCTGAATGCCTCTCGCACCAAGGTAAACGAAAATAAATCTAAGACCTTAATTGATGTGTAATATGTAAACAAATAATTGCAATATAAAACTTTTAAATTTGATGCCTTTATAGATTTCTAGAAAGAAAAATAAGGCAAGTATTGATCTAATCGTTTTGTGATATTTACACTGGTTCTATTGATTTGTATTCGACCAATAGAAAATAAATTAAATGAAATCAATGTTTTGTGAATTTTCGAAATAAAAATGCGTTATATGAAAAATCCATAAAAAATCATTACGGAAATATTTATTAAGCAATGTTTTGTACGTTAATCGACCCATCCTTTGAAAAGAGTTAGCATAAGTTAGATTATATATAAAAACGTATTAATAAAATCGAAATATTTTAATAAATGCTGCTTTTCTTAGTTTTTTTTTTTCTTTTTTAATAATTTCTTTTTATTCATTTTGTTTTAATGCCGCCGTTTTCCAAAGAACGATAACAATGATTAAAAATTATTTAAAAAAAAAATAATCTAAAAATAGAATGAGCAATAAAAAGTAAATGAGTTTGACAAATATGTTCCATTGAAAATTTGTATTTATATGTTTGAGAGATATTTAATATTTTTGAAACGGGTGGGGTCTATGTCTCTTGATGCAATTATTTTGATTTTGTGAATTTAGATTAATATTTTTTCGAAATTGTTTCTTTGATGCAAATTTTGCTTTTTTTTTTCTTTAATTTATTTTCTTTTTGCTCATAATGTTATTAATCCATTGTGGATCAATTTCTTGTATTTTCCGAAATTATCAATATATTTAAATTCTTAATTACTCTGATTCCATTAGTTTGAATTCGTTGTCCAGCCAGAAGCCATTGTCTGATTAAACATTGGAAAAAGTAGACAGCAAATATTAAAAGTATGTTTGAAATAAAGAAAATAATGAATTGAGAAAAAATCACGTATATTGTCTGGTGGGCGTATGTGTGTGCATATATGTGTCTGTTGGTCTACGTATGAGAAGATGCTGAAAATTTATCGATGAAACTCAACTGTACTTTCCGCCAAAACTTTCATCTTTTGGTCTTGGTCGAATTTTAGGAAGTACCTCTGGTCTTTTGAACATACTCTCTCTCTCTCTCTCTCTTCACTTCAAACACACACACACACACACACACACACACACACATATATATATATATATATATATATATATATATATATATATATATATATATATATATATATATATATATATATATATATATATATATATATATATATATATATATATATATATATATATATATATATATATTTATGAATGTGTTAAGTTATTGTTTTCCATGTCGATAAATATGAAAATTTCTCTGATTTAACCACTACAGAAGACAATATTTATGAATCTGTGTGTAAGTTTTTGGAAAACAAAAACTTACACACAGATTCATAACCCTAACCTTCTCTACTGGTTAAATCAGAGAAATTTTCATATATATATATATATATATATATATATATATATATATATATATATATATATATATATATATATATATATATATATATATATATATATATATATATATATATATATATATATATATATATATAATCATGATCACACTACAGCCGTTGCAATTTAATATTGCGCCTCCTGGGCAAAATAGTCTGATGGAACCCAAACCTCTCCAGTTTGATTTGAATTGAGAGTTTTCCTTCGCATAAACTGGTTGTCACGCAAGACTATAGAACCCAGACACTTCTCATAATTTACCCGTCAGCTCGACAGAGAAGAGACGGAGTCATAGTTTTCCCAAGAGCCCTTATGTTAATGTAAAGAACTCAACTGGAATTTGAACTCGGCTCTCCGATTCCTCACTACGAGACACTATCCATTACGCCACTGTGCCTCTAAAACCTATCTATAAATTCAGAGTGTGCAATCAGCAAATATATAACGGAATATGAACTGTAGTGAACATAGAATATGCTGCCCTAGAAATAGTTTCGCCCAACACAACAAATTGCTACTAAAACAAATCATTAATCTGAAAACGTGTTTCATGTTGTTAAATATCCTCGTCAGGTCGAGACATTTATATGGATACCATGCATGGCGCCAGCACATGCAGAAATATCTAATATGTCAGCTGTATATAACCACATTCTCAGATCAATAATTAAAATGGCTTTGAACGAATGAAGACTGTGGGTAATGAAAATGACTATACCCCTTCAAACCTTGCTAAAGAATCACAAAAAGTCTTTACCAACCTATACTGGCCATATCGTTTGAGAACTTTTCAATGACAGCACCATTATGTTGATATTCCACGCTACAAATAAAAGGTTAGGATTGAAGCTCCGGCCAGTAGTAGAAAGAGCGATAAAAGTTACTGGATTGGAGAAACCAATATCCGAAAAAATTTTTTAAGATTTTATAGATTTCAATCGGCAACAATATTGGCTTCAGGATCAGCGCATGCTTAATGTTTCCTTATAATATAATTGAAAATCTACTGTATTTATAAGGGGTGAGTACTCAATATCGGTGTTTATAATGACTTTCCAAGCGTAGCTTGGATGTGACACAAGGCCGAAAGTAGGGGGCACCCAGTGAGGATCGAACTCACTACGCAGTCGTAATCGTTTTAGCGAGACAAGCTTGCTAACCATTACACTGCTTTGAGGTGCCCTTTTTCTAAGCGTAGCTTAGATATGGTACAAGGCCAAAAGTATGGAGTACCTAGTTAGGATCGAACTCAATTTTTAGTCGTAACTGATCTAGCGCGAAAAGCTTGCAAACCAATTCAACACGCCGCGGTGCACAAATACCGGTGTTTATAGTGTGTGAACTGAGGAAGCAACACTGCATATTGTTTTCACGCTTCAGTGCGATTTTTAGGCAGTAGAGGTCTTGCCCTAAAATATTGGTCACCAGGAGAGAAAGTGGGTCCACCTACAACTACAATGCTATAATTTAATTTCCATAAACAATAAATATAACCAGCCCGATTGTCTTCACTTTTTTTTCCACATCCGTTTAACATCGCTTTGTTCTTTCATACATTGAAAGATTGTTTCTTTGTTTCTTTATAACTTTTTTTTCTTTTGTTATTTGTCTTTTTTAAAAGAAACAAATATATTTTATTAAATTGGAATACAAAAATCAGGAAAGAAGTTGGAGAGGTATTTAATTATAATGGAAGATATTCGTGGGCAGCTTCTTAGATCTACAGGCCCTGGATCGATATAATGGCTGAACTAATACTACTGCCTCCTATCCTTTGAAGTTTCCGATCATCTGAAATCACGATTCGTAACTGTATCTTTAAATCTACATATTCTTGCCGAAAACATGCAATTTTCTTAATTATGCCCCTCTGTTCCATATCATTCCTCCACCCTCCGAACTCCGTTCTATTTCATGCACTACTTATTTGTGTCCTCATCTGTTTTTATTTTTTATCCATTTATTTTTATGATTAAAACAGCTGTGTTTGTTTTATTTTTTTACTGCAAGCTAACATCAGATAACACTCAAAAGCGATAGGCTGTTTCATGCTAGACGCATTTGCTAGGCTGCCATTGCGTCTAGCATGAAACAGCCTATCGCCGTTGAGTGTTGACTTCAATGTTCAATTTTATATTTATATTTACATACGCTCTATCTCTGATATTGAGCCCTTTATCCCGTAAATATAGCTCAGCTTAAAACTATATATATATATATATATATATATATATATATATATATATATATATATATATACAAGTGTAAAGAGATCGGAAAGAATATAAATTCAAACTTTCATAACATTAATTTAAAAGAGGGCTCAATACATAAAGTAGAGCAATATTTATTTATTATAAGTTATTACATATGAAAACAGAAGTTACCACTAGAAAAATGCATATGTCTTTCGATGTCTAATTCAAGCATCTCAACAGGCGGTGATCAAAGATGCTTGGAAACGATTTGATTTAGAAATGCCAGTTATGAAACATCACTTCTTAATATATTTAAAACAAATTAGAAAGACATAAGAAGAATTTCCATACAAGGAAAAGAAAGAAATATGGAGTTTAAAGCAGAACAAAAAAAAGAGAGGATAAGAAATCAATAAAATCAATAAAAGTAAAAAGAAGAAAGAGAAATAGAAAGAGGTAAGAAAAGAAAGACATGAAAACATCTCTTCTCCGAAGAAAGAGAAGAGAAAAGATAAGAACAGAAAGAAGAAGTGGAGTGATATATCATAATTTACTTATACAAAGAAAAGAAAAACAGAAAATAAGAAAGGAAAACAGAAGTAGTTGATAACAATTTAGCTAATAAAAAAACATTAATGCTGAGATAGATGTCATAGAGAAAATTCAAAATTTAACCGGAAAGTATTGCAGCTAAATAGAAAATATTTTCGGTACAATGTAGTAAGTAGTTCAGGCTGTTTGGCGTTTTGAAAGAAACTACATATTTTTGTAACAAAATTAAACATAGTATGTAAATAAAAGACACTTTAAGAAGTAAAAACAATAGACATACAAAATAACTAATTAACTTAACAAATCATTACATTATAAATACAAATAAAAGATAAATTTCAGAGTATTTATATGAATTATACAAATTTAAAACTATTATCAAAATTTATAACCAGTAATATATATATATATATATATATATATATATATATATATATATATATATATATATATAATGGCTGTACACTCGTATCCCAAGACTTCTTTCTAATAGTGGGGCTAGCAATTACTAGTAGTCATTATAGATTACCAATAATCTCACGGAATATCATTCAATTAAAATATGATATTGTGTATATGTATGTAGTGGTAACTGTAGTAAGGAAACATTTGGCATTCATTGACCGAGCAGTTAGAATATCTTTCGGTTGAAGATTAGAAAATCTTTCACTTAAAAAATTTTCTGGAAGAAAAGAATTTTCAATTTCAGTAGATGTTATCGCTTTTATTTGAAGTCGTGTGGAATGCTTAAATTATTCATTCTTCTTGTTGCAAGCGCTATCCTTTTTAATTCTTGATATTGTATTCTTCAAGTGATGTGCTTTCTGTTATTTGGTTCAGTTCTTCATTTGTGAATCTGCAGCGCCAGTTGACATTCTTCAAAGAAGGATGATCTTTGCAAGACCCATAGGCTTAACTCGATCAAAGATTTTTAACCATTGATCATAAAAATAGGTTGTCGACAGCTAACACCTTCGACATTTCTGTCCGGGTTTTGTACCCACACATGTCATCGCCATGAATGTCTCGATCTGACGAGGCTAAGAATTTGTCTCGAGGTTATTTTGGTTTTGCAACAATTTACTCTATTGGCTCAGTGTGTTCTATATTCAATTTCCTTTTATCCTATACTAAATGTCTTACAATTGATCAAGGCATCGGGATATTTGAAGTGCTCAGTATTTACTAATTCCGTATCCTGAATGCTTATAATAGATTCACAGTGTATGCCATCACTGCATTTATTCTACTTCCAGATCATATTTTTTGTAGAGTAGGTTCCTTTTGTTATTCGTGTAGAATTGTGGCAAGTCTGTTTTCAACGTTTTAAGTGTATAGTAGGGAGTTAGCTGAAAAGTTTTAACGTTTAATAATGGCAGGATATTCATATCGCGAGCAGGTAGATATGATTTTTACAAACGGCTGCTCGAATGGTAGTGGCTGCACGACTGTATTAGATTGCATTTTCAGACCGAAGGCGGCCGAGTCATTCAACCTTTGCTGCTGTTTATCGCCACATCTGTAGCAACACAAACTACAGATCGAGTAAGACCGAGGTCCGCTTATGTGTCTGGCAAGAAAAAACACGTTCTACAGGATATCGCAGACGCTCCAGGTATCAGTACACCTTAAATGATCGTAGCATGTCGTATATCACATAGTATCGCATGTACGGTAAATCATGAACGGTTGTAGCTGTATCACTTGCAAGGTGTGCAGTGTCTTTCGCTCTCTGATGATTCAGCACAGGGGAATTGTTTTTTTTCCTATGGTTTATTGCACAAACGGTCGATCCGCTTTTTGTCTCTTCAACCTTGTTTACGGATGAAGCAATATTTGCGAGAGATGGAATAAAATTAAACCGAATCAACATTTATAACCTTCTTCAGAATCCCCATGTTACAATGCAGACAAGACACAGCGTCACTTTACGACGGTGAAATTGTAGTTGACTGTCTGGTACGTACATGTGATCCCCAAGCACGTCTTGCAGTTGCGGACTGCAGGGATTTTATTTCGAAAAAAATATGTGGAGATAATTGTGGCAGAATGATATCTGAATATTTTAAATCAGTCGTATTGACTGGCTAAGAGAGGAAAAACTACGACAAAAATTTGCTATCTCCCGAGATTCTCGCTATTAAACAAAATGTCGACTTGTAGGAATGTCACTAGCGGAAGTGAAGTGTTACAAAGGTTAGAAATATAAATATATATATATATATATATATATATGAGGTAATAGTAATAGACGAAAAGAAAAAGTTAGTTGGCTGTGTGTGTATATATATATATTTTGGTGTTACATCTGGTATATATATATATATATATATATATATATATATATATATATATAATATATCATAGGTAATATATGAAAAGATAAAGTCATGCCTGTGTGTGTAGACGAAAATATATATATATATATATATATATATATATATATATATATATATATATATATATATATATATATATATATATATATATATATATATATATATATATATATATATATATATATATATATATATATATATATATATATATATATATATATATATATGATTAACTTGAAATGCCGACAAATGAAGTATAACATTAATCAAATATATTTCGTACATTAATCAAATATATATATCATACAGTAACATGATAGGTATTACGATATGTTTTAATGTTCGAATTAAAACTATTCGTTTTGCATTCTTTACTGTGTCTATGGTATAGCGACAGACAATAAACTAGCAGAATACGAGGAAATCTATCTATCTATCTATCTATCTATCTATCTATTAAATAAAAAATATGCCAAGTAATTTCTGTTTTAATATGGCTATGCTCATTAGAGTTGTTCCCTGCGATGTAACTACAAGGCAACAGATTCATTTTTAGCGGAAACACTCCTTGTGTCGATTGGAATGTTTAATACCCTGTCAGAATTTCCCAGTCAACTAAAAATCATCAATATTGATGTTTTGACGACAGCAACCCTGTTTTTCGATCAAATATGACCCCGGCTTAACCTTTTCCGAGAATATTTTTCTCTGGGCACCAATATTTGCTATTTTTTTCCATTTCTTTCCTTTCATGATGTAACAAAAAAAAAGTATTTCATGGATACGAGATCAAGTTATTGCTGAGAAAAAAAAAAAACTTTTAATATTTTTCACTTTTAGAAGAGCCATTTATTGATGAAGCAGACACATATAAGTGCTTGGATAACACATACATTATGGGTAAACATACGTTATGTATAGATAGAAATGTAAAATTATATATGCTAATTAATATATTTGTTCACATAATATCATTTTTATATAAATATCAACACACAAATCATTACATATGTAAATATTTGTGCATTTATGTGAGGATATAACAATATCAGAGATAGTGTCCACGCCCCCAAATAGTATATCTAGAGCATAACATTTTAAAGAAAATTGTCTTTCTTCATTAGTGTTGATATATATATATATATATATATATATATATATATATATATATATATATATATATATATATATATATATATATATATATATATATATATATATATATATATATATATATATATATATATATATATATATAAATTAGATATATTATTGCAGTATTATATATCAAGAGATATATATGTTTTTTTTTCCCATATATGTGTGTGTTTTGTAAGCGGCAGTAACAATCATTTGTCAAAAATTCTACCATTGTTCCGTTAATTGGAAGAAGACGCAAAATCAAATGAAATTATCAAAAATGAATTAATTAAAATCAAAAAAGAAGATATTTGCGGATTTCTTTTCAAACCTTTTTTTTTTTTAAAGTTTAGGCTGTTTTGTTAATCTAATATATATATATATATATATATATATATATATATATATATATATATATATATATATAGTGTGTGTGTCTATTTGGTTGTATGGAAAACTATTGCAAAGATACTTAAATTTCATTCAAAAAGGAAAAAGCTAACACTCAGTAATTTCAACTAGGAACACGGCCAGATTCTGCTGACCGTGTCTGGGTAAATAAACATTCTTATAACTCTAGATACATACATATCAAATGCATACATTCATTTAAAAAAAAAATCAAATCAACCATGTTTTGTGATGTCAACGGCGTTGAACACTACTGGTGTCAGACGCCTTCGAACAATACTCGCCCGAACGTAACTATCAAATAGTGATGCGTCTAGTAATCCGTATAGTGATGAGTATAGAGAAATAGTATAGTGGATAGTGTAGAGAATAGTGATCCGTATAGTAATAGAGGATAGAATAGAAATGTTGATCCGTGTCCAAACTGCAGTGTCGTCAGCGACACTTTATTCCAATATAACAACTCCCCTTTGAGATGACTTCTCCTGGATTCTATACTTCTTCAGCTTGGCTTCAATAGTTAGGAATTCTGTTAGGGTTCTTTTTCTTTTAGTGTACATCTTTGATTTCATTTCTAATGGCGTGGGTACATCAAACTTGTCATTCAATATTTCCACCGGTACCTTTTTTCGTAGATTACTAAATCAGTGAATATGTGTTTTAACTGATTAAGGTGTCGCTTATGTTCCCACCTTTGTCCCTGTACTATGTATTTTGTTTTTGCCGATTCGTTTTTTTTATAACGCTATCTTCCCAGAAGTCTTTTCCATACTGATACATTTACCCATGTTTCCCCATGTTTTTTTTTTCATTTATGATAGTGATATCAGATAATGTATCTAGCTGCATTTTTATTTTTACATTATTGCGCAAAAACAAAATTCTTCTTTTGAGATGTCATGTTAATTTCCCTTTTAGGTTTCTTATCTTTACTTCATGTATATATCATGTTCACATACGTTTTATTTGTTATCCATTTTTTGTATCTGCAACACATACTTTTGTGTCCTAATCTCCCACATTGATAGCATTGTTTGTTCTTGAAGAAACAATGACTTAAAATGCTTATCTCCACAACCATGTCGAGTATTAGTTATTAAGGATTTTTATACTTTTTTTATTGTTCTGTTAGGTGTTGTAAAATATTTGTAATTTTTCCTCTTAAATGGTCGGACACTATGTAACTGTGAATTCGCAATATGTTGACACTCTTCCGCTATTTTCTGGAGAGTTAATTTGGGATCTATTTTTGATTTAACAAGTATTCTAGATCTTATCTCCGCGTACTTATTAGAAATTAAACCCTGTACGAATATCAGGCATTAAAATAAATCAGGAGTTAATATATAGTTAACTTGAACTTTTCACATTCTGGATTCACGACTCCTGCATAAGTGACAAAATCTTCATTATCGCACTTTACTAAGTTAAGACATTGCCATCATGTATTAAATAATGGCCCCCTATCATCAAATATTTTTGATAGTATTACAATATGTTCATCAAAATTTGTCTCTCCTGAATTTTTTTTTTCGGCAAAATATAATTTACATATTTTTTCATCTTCAGCAGGGGACTCTTTCCTTAATATTAACCGAACTTGCTTTTCATCATTCCAATGCGAACAATCCCTTTTGAAGATCCCTTCGTATCTTCTAAAATAAGCTGAAAAAATTATGCCTTCATCTGGACTGTAAACAAATTCGCTGATTGAATTAGCAACAGTATCTGGAGTGATTGTATCTGAAGTATATTCTTTCATCGTTTTGGTAAACAACTCAAAAAACATATGTTTTTGTAGTTGTAAATGTTGTTCATGTTGTTGTTTTTGTTGCTGCAATTGTTGTTCTTGTAGTTTTGTTGCTGCAACCGTTGTTCTTGTTGTTGCTTTTGTAGCGCCAACTTTTGAATCATAATATCTTTTAGTTCTTCCATTCGGCTGTACTCTGCTGAATATTTTGCAGATTATTTTTTTCCTCGTGCAGATTGAACGGATCCTCGTGTAAGTTGAAGGAATCCTCGTGTAAGTTTAAAGAATATGCATGTAAGTTCAAGGTATCCTCATCGCTACGTTTGTAATATCAACGAACTCCTGTTGCCACTTTTGTAATGTCAACGAATACTCGTTGTCACTTTCGTAATGCTCGTTGTAGTAGAGACTTTGTAATCGTAGATACAACTATAGTAACGCTGTTGAACAATACCAATGTCAGACGCCTTCGATTTTTTTGAGTAATTTTATGCACACGCATTAGATAGAGAGAGGTCAGAACATTGTCTGTCAGCAGACGGATGTTCTATTTGCCCTATCATGAAGATATCGCTTTGTGTGGTCATTTTTATAATTTTAACTTAAAAAAATGACCGCACAAAGCGAATTTTCTTTGATGGCTAGTATATGAATTCTATGATAGTGCCGATAATATTAGGCCTACATGGAAATGTGCCAGAGTTCTACAATCGAAATTAGATTAGTTAGCACTCATTTGAATGTTGAGGTGTCATTTTATGTGTCTGCGATGATGGTCATGCCCACATTAGCCATTTTCTCATAAGGAATTATCTGTCACTTACTGACTGAGCAGTCAATACTACCGCAGGTTGAAATGTTTCTATTAAAACAATTGTTTATGAAAATATGTTTCTCATCTCCATTGTTATCGCACTTTCCCATATACAGTGGGGAAAATAAATATTTGATCACCTGTTAATTTTCTGAGTTTGCCACCTTAAAAATATGGGAACGGTCAGTAATGTCCTGGGTATGTCTGTCTTGAAAGTGAGAGATAGAATATAAAAAATTTCTAGAAAATCACATATTAATTTTTGAATAATAATAATAATAATAATAATAATAATAATAATAATTCAAAAGCAACTTTTAGTCCAGGATATAAAACGTGCTCCAGTTTTCATCTTCTTTTATATAAATTGCCCTTTCAGGACGTGTGTGTCCATGGCTCCTCACTTTATAACATTATATCCTTTATAGCACTAAGCAATATTCTTCTTACTTCTTCTTGTTTCGTCCCCCATTTACACATGGTCAGTACGTATGTTATTCGCTGTTTTCCCTCTATTTAAATCCAGAGGTTATCAAATTCACCAAGAGTTCTTTCTTCATCATGTTACCTAGAGAGTCCAACAGTCCCAGTCTGATACGTAACAAGTATCCTTTGGTTTCCATTTTCCTTAACACTTGTTCGTTGTCTCTATCTTCCGTCGATTGTATTCTATATTTTTTTCGATATAACCACACCTCCATTTCCTCAAGCCTGCTCTTCGTCTGTGAAAGCGTGTATCCAGAAGACTAATATTACATAACAGTTGAAAGATTTTATTTTCCTTTTCAACAAATGTTTCAATTGTTTAATATTTGCTTCGCATCTTTCGCTATTACAATGCGTTTTCGAGTTTCTGTATTACTAATTAAGTCATCTGTTAAAAGACTTACCAGATATTCAAATTTCTGCACTTGCTTGATTTTTTTACATCTCTAAGGTTTAGCTCCGGATTTCCCTTTTACCAATAAACAAACATTTTCTCATAAACAAGACAAAAATATGCTACTATGTGGGTTTTGCTGCCCAACAAAGCCTCATATTTGAAAATGAATAAAATTGGATAGGAACTATGAATATGGAGGATTTCTTAACCACGCCAGAAACCTGAGAACGTTTCGAAATACAAAGTTAACATATGAGCCACTGGTTATCGGGGAACTGGAAATGGTCACAAAGAAGACAGATATTGAGGAACTTAAAATCAATGTAAACGTCAGTGCCAGCAGGACAACTTCGAGAATAATAAAACGAATGCATAAGTGAGACTTGGTATAAAATAATCGCCGATGACATCAACCCACGAAATGAATAATAACTTATGTACAAAATCAAACACTTCCATAAAATTATTACATCGAATGATTTTGATTCTCTCTCTAACTACAAGTATATGGAAATAAATATAACTTATGTCTGCCAAGTAGTATAAAAATAAAACCACCATTAAGGCAGCAGTGTGCGGAATTTTAAAGAAGTTTATTATGGCACACACGCGGTAAACTTCATCAGAGAAACATTCAAGTAATCATAGAAGTTCTCCTACCACCAAATGTCTGTATAAATAATATTTTCAACAATTCCACCTCAGTTTCTTTCACTGGACATAGCTACATGGAGGGACATTTCGACATGATATAATGATTACCAAGAGATTGTCTCTAGTACAATTACGACTGAATAGTAAGTTCGATCTTCACAGAGTGCCACATATTTTAGGCCTTTTGTCACATATAAACTACATTTAAAAATCACCATCGTAACATTGAGTCGGCCATGACAGAACTGCTTGAATAATATATATTCTTTTTATTAATGATATAGCTAAAAATAATTTAAGCAAACGTACTATTTTTTAACTTATTTAAATAATACGATACAGTTTTAAAAAAATATAGTTAACCAGATTATTTAGATTTATGTAGCTAATCCCATAATTTGTTCGGCTCCATCCTTCGTAGTAATATGACATAGCAGATGAAAACTATGTTTATTATGAACGCTTTAGTTTCTCTAGCTTATGATTGAATGGTGACAATGCAGATATACATTATTTTTGTACACGAACTAAAAAAATTTTTTGTACACGAACTAAAAAAATATCGACAGAAACATTGCTTATTTAGCCATTTTTTAGAATTTGAATTAAGAATAAATAACACCGAAAATATTTATTAGATTATAATTTTAAATCAAGTTATGAAAATTAAATATCACCTCTAATGTTATAAATGCTATTTGTTCATAATATATATATATATATATATATATATATATATATATATATATATATATATATAAAAGGTGGTAAAAAATGCATTACATGTCGAGAAAATTGAGTGATGTAATTCCAGGGACACCGACAAACTTTAGCTTTAGGAAAGTTTTAAAAATAATAGGAGGACTATTTTTATCCTAAATACCACAGATTGTTTGAACCGGTACTACACGTATAAGGAAAATTCTTTCAAGCTAAATTATTCAGCAACGTCTATTGCTCAAGATCCTGGAAAAATGTCCGGACATAGTTCCGGAACTCACCTAACCTCAAATAAATATTTTAACGCTACAACGTCTAGGTCAACATTAGTGTCTATACTATATGCTGAAGTGTAAATGTGAGAACTTCTATGATATCAACTACACACAGTGTCTGTTTGTGATAAAAAAATGAACAGAAATCTATTTATCGCCTTAGGTTAGTTGGGATCATCCGCCAGTATTTATTAGCACAGAAATAAACGTATGCACAAATTAGGGAGTCATAACATACTGATCAACGTTAGATATGTGTTTTCTGCCTCCTTGATCTTTAGTAAGGACAGAGTTTTTAATAAGTAACTGTAGATCAGAAGAAAAGAAAATAGAGAAAAAGTCATTAATACAGTTCTACCACAAAATTAAAACTTATGTTGGTGTTTACAGAAAACGATTTTTAAACATTCGATAAAAAACCTATTAAGAGATATCGTGTAAGATACTTGTCGATCAAGTGAAAAATTATTTAAACAGCAGCTTAGTATCTGAAGAGATGGAAGAACGAAGCCACTTAAAAGAATTGTTTGAAAGCGCAGACATTGAAAACGAAGAAATTAAGACGGTCAAAAAACAGGGATTATCAGTCTGAAATCATGAAAACAATAATCCCAAAAAGTTACGACAAAACAAATAAAAGAAATAAAGATCAATAAAAAAAAAGAGAAAATAGACATTGAATAAGAATAAAACAAAAACGATTTTTTAAAAGCCAGGATTGAGAAAAAGTGGAATTCAGAGCTTACAGCATCATTAAAATTCCACAACACGCCGGAAAGTAAAATAAAATTTTAATATTTGACGCACTTGAAATCCCGCCAAAACACAAGAATCGTGATTGGATGAATTAGAATTTTGGTATTACTGACGTCTAAGAGGACATGAAAAAATACTAAAAATTTTAAGAGTATTGTTTTCAATTCAAATTCAAATTGCGAACAAGAAACCCGTGTTATGAGAAGAAGAGGCAGTACTAAACATGGCCTAATGAAATAACAGGAATAATCACGTTTGATCTTAATTGATAGGAGCTGATGTATGTCTTTTTGAAAATTTTTAAAGGGGAATTAGGATGGATTAAATTAATATCCCTTCCGCTACAACATATTTGATAGTCAGTGTCCCTAACTATTTGACTATAACCAGGTGACCATGTCCCTAGGGACTGGACAATGTGCTTCTCTGTTCAGCAGTATGAGCAACCTAGTGTTGTGTCAAGTGTATTGACTCTTAAGTCTGACGGATGAGTCAATCCAAGTGACTCGGTCGTTATAAATATATACATCGAAATGTCATTAATCAGAGATCAACTGAGCAAAATAAGTTACGCAAACCCAGAATTTTTTTTTTTAAATTGGCACACACCCGCAAAGCTAAGTGCTGAATTTATAAAAAAAAAGTCTATCACTATATACCCCAGATTAGGCTGAATTGCATGTTTGTATAAACTGTTAGCAGACCATATTGGTTGTTATATATATATATATATATATATATATATATATATATATATATATATATATATTTGGTTGGATAGATGTGAATTTGTGACCCTAGGTTTCACGCTTTTAGCGATCGTCAGACAAACTGATTAATTTTTTTTTTAAATTTGGGCTTATGTAGATTGCGTGTGTTGGTGTTATTGTGGAGGTGGTGGGGGAAACTTCGTCGCTTATGTCATCTTACTAACACAAACATCGATGTATATAGACACATATACGTACTTGGTCGTCCGTCGGGACTCATACATATATAAACATATGTGGGCAGTTTCGGATATGACATATGTATATATACGGGTGGTGCTGTGTCTATACATACGCATTTGTATGTTGAAATTTAAAGATTGGAAGTGTGGCGCAAATGTCTCGTGAATGGATTCAAAATAGAGATAAATACAGGCACAACAATAGTAAACTTCCTTGACGTCACTCTTAACCTGATCAACAACACATATGAACCATGCAAAAAAGAAAATGACACCCCAAATTACGTACACACATCCTCCAAACATCCACCTTCTATCATCAAACAAATAGCAAAATCAATCAATGGGAAAACTACTGTGTGTGTGTGTGTGTGTGATTCTGTATGCGTGTTTCCTATTGTGTGTGAGTTTAACAGTGGGGGAAAATGTCGGAACAAAAAACGTGGGGACAATGAATGAATAGTAAATGTTTATACATTACACATGTTTCACTTTATTTAAACTTCACCAGTTATTAAATACGGAAGTAAAAGAATATTCTAGAAATTTTGTGTTGTTTGTTCTTTATATTTTAAGAAGTCATTACAGGAGGTCAGTAATTTAAAGCTTGGCCGATTGAGAACTTAAGGTAAGTTTGAATGTGCGTGTGATTTAATGATTGCCAATTCTCAGTATTGGAAATCAGACAGCCGGGTTTCAATTCATGTTGTGTTGATTATATTCATTTAGGCGATGATAATATTCTTTGGAAATATAGGATTCTACCTCTTCTCCTCTCTCTATATATAATCCACCGTGACTTTTGGTGTATGTACTCTCTCACTCAACAACAAAAAAAAGCCAGCAACAACAAAAACAGCAAAATAATAATAATAATAATAATAATAATAATAATAATGAAGAAGAAGAAGAAGAAGAAGAAGAATTGATCTATACTAAGGTAAAGTCAGTTTGTATATGTAAAGATGATGAGAATTAATAACAAAAAGTAATGTATTAAAGAGAATTTAACAGAAGAGAATTGTTAATTAGACAGCAATAATTTTTGCGGTAAATATGAAGAAAGGCGGCTGGGATAAATCAATATCCTCATGGAAGATTGAGAAGCCAAATTGATAATTTAGAGCACATGGATGTAGGAAAAACTACTGAAAGGAATAGTGTGTTCGTAGAGAAAAACACACACACACACACACACACACACACACACACACACACACACACACACACATATATATATATATATATATATATATATATATATATATATATATATATATTAAAGAAAAACAGACAACTTTAAGGTTCCATTATAATAATTTATTTCACCAGAGCCCTCTTAAGAGACGCTGGATCAACTGTTAACAAATTCAAAAAAATTGAAACGAAAGATGAAATGAAAATTCACACTTTTGACGGGTAGTATTAAGTTTATGTAATTTAACAGAGAGGATATATATATATATATATATATATATATATATATATATATATATATATATATATGTGTGTGTGTGTGTGTGTGTGTGTGTGTGTGTGTGTACATTGTATTCTCACTGAGGCAACACTCTGTGTTTTATCATACACAACACAATATTCAGGTGCTGTGTAGATATTAACCGTTACATAATTTCAATTTTAATAAAAAAATATCTGGTTAACACAATACTGGCGCAGTTCATATATTATACTCGCATTAGGGGTTTTAAAAAATTGTATATAATATAGATGGGATTTATATTTTTATCTAAAATAAACGGGGATTAAAGGTTCTATTTTAATTGTAAAATAAACGATCAGTCACTACTCAGCACCTGAAGATTACGTAGTGCATGATACTCCGTGTCGTGCCACTGGTGAAGAAAAATATGTATAGTGTTGTGGTACGATCCACCTAATTTACATAGTGGAGTACCGACCATATAAATATGGGTTGGAAGCGGGAAGACGAGGGAAGTAACAAGAGATCCAATCCAGAGACTCTGCCCGACTGCGACTAATGTCAACCCATTCTACAGGAACGGTCTTCCCAAGAATATACCAAACTATCTGTAAATACTGTGTACACGTTCTTGTGTCAATACATTTTGTTTAAGTACATTTTGTGTTGTATTATTATTATTCCATGCTTTATTCAAGTTTCAACATATAGTTATTAATATAAAGTTAATTGCGCTGATATATTACATCGAACACTATTTTAGCACTCAAAGATAAGGAAAATTACTTCAAAGAATAGTCTATTATCTAAAAGTTTCGCTAACAAGAAAAACAAAACTAAATATCGAAACCCTTGGTCACCCACATTCTGTACACACAAGGCTCATATACAAATGTATAAATATGGATGTGTGTGGAGATATGTGAAAGTATATGTAGGTATTTGTATATGTATATGCATATATGCCGATGTATATCGATACTTGTGTATGTGGTTATATGTGTAGTTGCACATGTAGATGAATGTATGTGTTTTTTACGTAAATATGTTTGTGATGTATGTATGAAAAACATTTTTTTCTATTACTTTCAAATCTTACTCCACCTTGATTTGAAACCTAACCTTTAATTAAGAAATATTACCCATCTAATAATAGCTAAAAATTAAATTCATTAATTAGATTCTAACTGATAAAGATTTTACCTTTACAGTCATTCACAATATTAAAATATTACTATTATGATTTTTTTTATTGTTGCTGTTTAATAATATAATATTCCACTTATATTAAATCCCTAATTTATTTATGTAGAAGTTGAATATTTAAATTGCTAGTAAGCATGAAATTTATTTTCTTTGTAAAGTTTTTAAACATTTAAATTACGATCAAAAGTTAAAATCTGTTTTTATCTAAATTGCTAAAGCTACACCAAACCTCTTCTTCCTCGAAAAATCCTACGTACATCTCTTATCTCTTTACTTCCTCCTTTTTTTTCATTTTCCCTTTTCATTTCCGTTGAGTTGACCAATTAAATAGGTCAATGTCTGATCCTTACACCCTCCTTCCTCAATATTAAGTATTATAATGAAAAAGAAATATAAAAATAAATTTTAAAACTCCCCCTTTCCTCTCTAAACTCGATCATGTCTCTCATACCATGCCTCACCACACTCTATTTCAACTTGTATAAGCTCTTAATACTTCCCGTCAAAAGTGTAAAATTTAAATTCATTTTTCGTTTCACGTTTTGACAGCGAAGTCCGAAGATCCAGAGAAAAATAAAATTGAGCTCTCAGGATTTCATCCGCCTTGGGATTATCCATAATTATTACCAAGATTTTCGTTACTTATATATATATATATATATATATATATATATATATATATATATATATATATATATACAGATAGAACACACACACACACACACACACACACACACACACATATATATATATATATATATATATATATATATATGTATATATATATGTATGTATGTATGTATGTTGTAAATCGCAGTTACAAAACAGCAGAACAACAGCACAGACAATATGACAATTGCAGCAAAATACTATACTCTACAGAGTGTACAAAAACAGCGACAAATACTGAACATTGAGGAAAACCTCTTTTTATAGCAGAAAATTAAAGGAAAAATAGTTTTGCTATTCAATAAAAGTGAATAATATGTGATCACAAATTCATGTGTCAAGACGCGATGCCACAAAAAATAAAAAAAAAACGTGATATCCAACGATACAAGAAGACATGCCACGCCAAAAACGCCAAAAAGAAAATATTGCATATAAAAAGACCCTACAAACAAATAAAAGCTTTTAATAAAGCTTATGACTGTACTTATCGTTTAAAGGATATGGGGAAATTAAGGTTCAAAATCTCCAGAGAAGGAAATTAAAATAATCAAAGTCCTACAAAAAATAAAAGAATTTTATATATATATATATATATATATATATATATATATATATATATATATATATGTGTGTGTGTGTGTGTGTGTATGTGTGTGTGTGTGTGTGTGTGTGTGTGTGTGTGTGTGTGTAAGTTTGTTACTCGGTCATAGATAGGTTAGCCAATTCTTATTTTGACGCCTGTTCAGATACATTTGTATTTGTTATATAACCACTGAGCCTACTTCTGGGATATACTTCATCTACATTTAACGATTTTTTTTAATCATTTCATCCCAATCAAGATATCAAAGCCATTAAGATTCCAGGGGTTAGTGAGTTTTACAGAATATGAGGACAGAAGTATTAAGCATAGTGAACAATAAAAGAATAAGATTTAAGAAAACAGAAAAAAAAAACATATACATTGCATTTATATTCCTGGAGAACAAATTAGGAATAGAGTTCTCAACAAGTGAAAAGAACAGTAGAATAAACTGTTACCATAGAACTTATGGTTGCACCTAGACATTTTAACTGTAAATTGATGTGACACTGTTGGCATTACCATGAAGGTGTTTCGAGAAAAGACGCAGGGAAGCCGCATTACGTAGTTGGTAATAGGGATGAAGTCGTGATTCCAGGTCTTAAGCAATAGTATTGCAGATACTGTTTTAAATGTTATAAAGATTTTTTTTAAATATATAGCTAGATGACATCATGTAGCTAAAAATATTAGTCCGAGAGGGTGCAATTAGTTACTCGCCTGGTGGTTAGCATCAGCCATACCGATGAAGATAGAAAGGGTTCTCTCAGATGATTAAAATGAGCAGTCGTTTTTGAGGCGTCAAATTTAACAATCGATTCTGTGACGATACTAGGTCATATTTAAGATCAGCTGCCAGTTTGACTTTATCGAATCGAACAGAATTACAATTAAAAGAGGAGTAAATAGTTGTGTCATCAGAATGGATAATGAGGTGAGACATGATGACATCAGGGATGCCATTTATGAAAAGTGGAAACTGCGTAGGTCCTTGGCCTTAGGAACATATGCATTTATACAGGTTATATATGCAAAAGATGTAAAAGTATCGAAATTCGAGAAAACTTTCCTTTCGCAATCAGATAAAGACTGAATTAGTTGAAAAATTTGTTCAGGAATACTATAAACTTTTCAAATTGCGAAGAAGACCAATATACAAAAAACCTTTCAAATGCCTCCGAGATAACGCAGCAACAGTTTGAGCTTCACCATTCTTATATTAAGCTTGATAGCAGCTTTCACCAATAATCAGCAGTTGACCTTTATTACATATCTGAAAGAAAACCCTTCTATGTGAGATGATTAACCAATTCAAAGTTGATTAGCGCCTCTAAAATTAGATGGTTAAGAAGTCGATAGTTCGAAGGAACAGACGCTCCCTCTGCGTTCTTAAAGAGGGGAACTACAGAAGCGGATTTCCCCAAACCAGGAAAGCAAATAGCAAGGCAAAGACTTTAAAGAGAACAGGAATCACTTCAGGATCACATTTATTAAGCACTGTTGCAGTTGACGGTGAGGCGAAAGCCATATTCCTTATTTGAAAGAAAACCCTGCGAGGTGTGACGATTATCCAATTCAGAGTTAATTAGAACGTCTAGTTCTTTGTCAAAAAGTGGTAGAAGACTGAAACAACAGAAGAGGATTTATAACAAGAAGTAAAACAAGAAGCAGCAAGGAAAAAATTGTAGAGCTTAGACAAGGACAGGAGCCCATTTCTTAAGGACTATTACAGGGATAACATCAAGTTTACATGATTTGTGAGGATCCAGTTAAGAAATGATAGCTGAAACCATGGACAGAGTTATATGCATATCAGTCAATGGAGGCTCAATTCTAGGTGGAAAGTCAGGAAATTTATTCTAGATGAGTCAAGAGTATAAATTAAAGGGAATATACGAGCAAAACATTCTGTTTTATCAGCCAAAAACTGTAACACCTCAAAATTGGGTGAAGAGAGGAAAAATAGAAGACTTACTCTTAATTAATACACTATTACACAGCCGCCAGTAGTCACGTGAACTAAACATGTTAGAGACTATAGAGTGGCTCATTCTATAAGCGAAGACTAAGCCCTTTTGAGAATAGGTTTACAAGTATGTTTTTTTTATATTTACAATATTTATATTGCGACAATTGCGTTCAATTTTTTGTTATTTCACCGTTTCGCTCCTTGACAACAGTTCGAATAAAAAAAGGTAAATAAAAACTCAGAAAAAAAAAAGTGTAAATAAAATCTCAGAAATTTCAGACAAAAGTTTTCTGTTTTTCTAATATTATTTCGCTGTAAACATGAATATGTATTGTCAATATCTTTTCAGCGTTCACGGTCTTTGTAAGAAATTTTCACAGAATATTGTTAAGTCCCCCAGGAGCCATATCGTATGCATCTTTACGAACTGTCCAGTCCACATGTGACAGATTTTGGTGTCGTGTCGTTTGATTGTTTTGTTTTTCCCCTACTGATTGTGATATTTTGTAATCTTTGTATTGAAATTGAATAAAATTGCTTTAATGCTAGATAATTTTATTTACATCATTAAAAATGTGCGATGATCAAATGAAATTCGACATTTTATTTTCAAATTCAAACACAGAAAACAAACAAAACAAATGAAGCTAATTTGAAAAATACAAACTGACACATGTACATGAGTATTCTCTCTCTGCCTCTTTCTCCATATATATATATATATATATATATATATATATATATATGTGTGTGTGTGTGTGTGTGTGTGTTTGTTTGTGTGTGTATATAAGAATATATATATATATATATATATATATATATATATATATATATTCCGTTTAATATACGGACATACAGAACATTTACTTAAATATTTGTATTCATATAAAATAACGAATGAACAGAAAATATATTAAAATAATTATCGGACTTTCATAATATATATATATATATATATATATATATATATATATATATATATATATATATATATATATATATATAATGAAAATGTGTGTGTGTTTGTCTGTGTGACCGGTGTTTATGCGTTTCCACATTTTCATCCGATTTCGATGATATTTTTTGTTTGTTCTATAATTCTTCATGTCGGTTTTGAGTCCAAATTGTTGTCGACAATGGCTCTCCACTACTTCCTGTCCATTATAAATCTCAGCATCGTTTTACTATTTACTATCTGTTCTTGGACATATATCTTTCATAAAAATTTTATAAAAATAAATAATTTAAACAAATTACAACAATATTATTTATTATTATAGAGTTAAATTTATATAAATATATTAATTATATAAATGATAAATAATTATTATTAATTTTATAATTAATGTAATTACAAATAATAATTAATTATAATTATAATTAAACATAATTAATTAGCATGTCAATGAAGAGAACCTGAAAATATAATATAATATATATATATATATATATATATAATTCTAAAAATGTGTGCATGCATGTGTGTGTATGTATGTGTGTGATCGGATGTTGTTTATACGTTTCCATAGTTTTAATCTTAATCCGACTTCAATGAATTGTTTTTTTTGGGGTTTTTTTTTTTCGCGTAATAGATATTTTTCCGTGCCGGTTTTGAGTTCAAATTTACTGGGAAACGTTACAAACTTGGAGTTAAAAAAACGAAAAAGAGTGATTTATTACACTTTGCGCAAAAATCAAAGGCAACATTTAATGCCTGTAAAGAACAGCGTACAATCAATTTAGAGCGTTGAAATCTAACGCAAAAGATGCGCAATGAAGAGACGGTCAAGTAGCATTTGCAGGGATGTTCAATGTCTGTCTCTACGAGGCAACAGGCATGCAAAATAACATTTTTTGGATGGTGTTGACGATGCCTAAAGGAAAATAACTTTTGTCAGGGACGTCCAATTTTCGACATTTTTCCCGTGAAACAGCCGCTCTATTGAGGCGAACCTAAAATAAGTTCTACAGGTGCAAGACATCAGTGATGTGTCCCGTTACCTCAACATACGATTAAACACACTCATTCTGCAACTCTGTGTGTCGATTTACCAAGATTAGTTTGTTCATGTCCTCTCAGTTTCATTCGCCTAATACATTTCCTAATATTGCTTTTTCACACATAAACTTCCAATCCTAACTCATGTTGAGTGAGCGTGTTCACACCTCCACATGTTGCTTATCGGTTGATGGTGACCTTGATAATTAGTGTGAGCAACAACGAGTGAACGAGTGGCCCTGCAACACGCGCTGTGTCACGCGCTGACACACTCGGATATGCATGACCTGCCGAACGCGAAACCTGTTCAAGTTGCCCATTGGCTGCAGGAAGCCCCTTTACACATCCAATCAAATGTCGTCGTGTCATACTGATTTTCTACGTAATCCTAAGCTCACTGTTACCGCTTAAATCCGCAATTCCGCTTCTGCTTCTGTACGTCCAGCCCTGCTTAGACATTCACTGTCTCTTGACCAAACATCCAATCTCCTTCAAGTGAGGTTACGTTTTCCGTTGCATAAAGCCTACTAATACAGTTTTAAGGCGTTTCTTTCATTGTTGTTCATAGCCGTTCTCAATTTATTTTTTATTTTTCCTGCAAGTTTTGAATGGCATGCACCGTAGCAATAAATAACCTTGTTTTTTATCACTCAACATTTATTTTTTTCCAACCTCTGATAAAGTTATCCAAGCTTAGTGATTCCTGTAGCTTTCCAGCGTTCTCTTCCGGTATGTGTCCACGCATTCATTTTGACAAATCATACTTGCCTAAGACATGCCATCAAAGAAAAGATCTTTCCTAGGTCGCGAAAACTGCTGCCGACAGCTCAACCATATGAATAAGGGATAAAGAATTGACTTTAGAACGTTCAGTTTGCCTGCCACGAAATGCCTCTTGGAATGGTTCAATCAAAGCCAACGAGTCCGAAAATCAGCGTAGCCATCGGCTTTCCAGTGGAGTATATATGAACGCTTCTGCGCGCGAAGCTGAAAATGATGATCAAAAGACTCAACGGCTGAGGAGACACGCCTCTTCAACTGCTGCACGTGAGGCTGAAACAAGATTTAGAGGGCAAAAAAAAGGCATTTTCCAGCCCCTCCCCCAATTCAAATTTTTAACCCTCCATTTGGGGATGTGTCTCATTTGCACCCAATCATTTTTACTAATATTGATTTTCGGGTAAACTGCTCCAATCGAACAGCAAAAAATCCCAGTAATGAGAAACCCGGTCGAAGACGGGTTTACTGCTAGTATATATATATATATATATATATATATATTCTGAGTGAAACAGCAAAATTGTCCGCATCGTGTTGAAGCATAATTATCCATCCCACAATATGTTTAATTTCTAAAGACCACTAAACTAATTTAATTTCTTTTTTCAAGGTTTTCAGATGAGACATTTAGCCATATTGACAACATTTGCCTTAAGAATCACAAAATTGGTTGAGTTATTCTGCTAGAAAAGAACAGATTAAAATCGTTTCCTGTCAGATCAACCATGCCTTCCCAACTGAGCAATGGTGAGAGGAAAAAGATCATTCAGGCGTTTGTTAATCGTACCAACATTCATACTCCGTTTTCCATCTTAAATGTCCATTCAAGAACGGTCAATAGTACGGTGAATAAGTTTAAAAAAGAGAGAACCGTAGAGAGGAAAACTGGATCAGGAGGTTTCATTAGCAAGAGGGATCATTATTTCAGATTAGAGCTAAATATATCCTTAATGTCCAAAGTCGAGCCCAAGTGTGTAATAAAAACCTCGGAGAATCCCAGTAAGATGTCTTTAGTCATTTCTAATATACAACAGTTCAAAGCTTAATCTAACAATTAGAAAATTTTACTGTTACCCGATTTGATGTTATATCCAGTATATATATATATATATATATATATATATATATATATATATATATATATATATATAGACGAGGATGTAATAGACGAAAAGAAAATTAGTTGCCTGTGTGTGTGTGTATATATATATATATATATATATATATATATACGCACCTGTTCTACGCTTGCGCACTTTTAATTTCTGTGTATTTTTCTACTCTTTTTTAAAAGATTTAATTAAGCAGTGTATTTTAACACATTATACGTATTCATGCCACATTGATTCACTGCTACCTTTCGTACGCAGAGTTGTCAAAGAATTCGAGGAAGAGCCACATTGCAAGCGTTTAAAATAAGGTGTTCGCAAAAACACATCCCTATTGCCAGCAGGCATAATTTTAATTTATAATCTAATCTATATATTATTTAATCTATAATTATTCTTTTATCATATATGATTCTATCTAATCTTTTATATTTTAATCTATAATTAATCTATATAATCAATAAATATAATCTTTTATATTGTTGAATTTCCTTTGGGCTATTACTGATCTATTTATTTTAATTCATCATTTAATTAATTATTAATTTTAATATTCTTGTTTATCTTGTTTATATACTAATAATGTTTAAATATTTATTATAATATTAAATTTCTTTGTATAACATTAGAATTAAATAATAGTATTAATATTAAGTTCTAAAATTTATTTAATCTACTATCTTAAATACTCTTTCTTAATTTTAAAGATTGAATTTCCTCATTAAATGTTTGCTATTTGAACAGGAGTTAACATTTTGAATATAGGTCATTGTTAATCTTAAACCATTTTCAACTCCTGTCTAGACTTGTATATGTTTCTGCCATCCTATTACCCCTGGTACTTTGGTGGTTTTCTTTTCTCCTTTCGCCTTACTTCCGCTTTTTTCCTCTTTTTCCTGCCTTTTTTCCCCTCTTTCTTCCTATCCTTTTTTTTAATTTTCAATATAAAATAAAAAAAAAAACAAAACGTTAAGATTCATTTAATCAGACATTTTAGTATCGACAAGGTCCAGGGAATTTCTCCATCTAGGATCGAAATGGCCATATAAATTGGGTAAAATTGAGTTTCATTTTTATGTTATTCATTTCTACGATCTATAATAAATATATTGAGTTCTCTTTTGTGGATCAGTTTTAATATTTTATACCATTAGAATTCACTTGGATTATTTACACACGGATTTTTACCTGTATGCATACATATATATATATATATATATATATATATATATATATATTTATATGGTGGAAATCGCTTGAAAAAACAATTGGATATTTCGACTTGTATTAGAACAAACCAGTACCCAAGGAAAGTCCAAAGAACAAAGCTCCAAAACGAGTAAAGGCAACTACGTAAATCGCTCAATACACTAAGTTGTGCAAACTAAATATAAACCTAATGAGCCAAGCAAAAGTACATAGGTTTCACTTAAACGGATCGTCAGGGAAATGCTGGCCAAAAAGGAAAATAAAGGAACCGAATATATATCGTGACAATATATATATATATATATATATATATATATATATACAGTAGCGTCCAAAACTAAGGGACAAAATTTTAAAACCTAATATTTGTTAGAGATAACAACTGTGAAAAGCTGAAATTTTGACAACTGGTAGTCGTTATCATCCATAATAACATAGTAAAATTTGAATCATTTGCAAATCATAGAAAAAGAATTATAACAATTATTTATTTATTTTCAAATTTGGAACGTCCAAAAGTAAAGGGACAAAATTGAGAAAAACAATGTAAACGACAAAAAATTAAAAATACATGTACAATCAATATTTAGTAAATGAGACCTTGCTCTCAATGACAGCTGCATCTTCGACTACAAGAACGAATCAGTTCTTGACAATCCTCGATACTAATTTTAGACCATTCTTCTTGAAGCTTCACCCAGAAATCCTCCTTCATCACAAAAAAATTAGGACAAAATTACATATCAATATATGTTCGCAAATCCTCAGTTTTTTGTTTATTCATTTTAAGGAATATTTACTGTAGATGGCGCTGTGTTACCGTATAGAATAGATAACATTTTTCATTCATTTAGATTTGGTGCTACTCTGTCTTCAATGTGTAATGTGAATAGTAGTGAGTAAGCTAAGAAATGTCCCGTTTAACATTGGCAGAATATTCATATCGTGAGCAGGAAGATTTGTTTTTTTTACAAAGGGCTGCGGGAATGGCAATAGACCCGAGTTTGCTGTTTCAGATTGCGTTTCTAAACCGAAGGCGGGCGAGTTATCAAAGTTTTGCTGATATTTATCGTCGCGTCGCTGAGGCAGAATTCTTGGTACAACAAACTATGGATCGAGATCCGCTCGTATGTTTAACCACAATTAACTCATTCTACAGGCTGTCGGTGACGATCCAGATATCAGCACAAATCTCTAGCATATCATAGTATCGCATGGAGAAGAATTCAAGAGCAGCTCCCGTCTGCGTATAATTTGCAACATGCGCAGGGTCTTTCGCCCTCTGATTGTTCATACTGGAGAACTTTTGCCGAACTTCAATGAGAAGAAGGCCCCGAAACGGTGCACATTCTCTCCTGATGACCCCAGTTTAAAATTCGAGAGGAACACATCAAAATTCAGTGAAGTCATATGCCGTAGTGAAGCTCGGTGGAAGTGTCATTGGCATGAGGAGCATTATACATTCAGCTCGCTTCAGGTGAGTTTCATTTACTTTCCAGTAATTTCCTTCTCCACAAACTGCCGATCTGTTGTTTGTCTCTTCAGTCTTGTTTACGAATGAGCCAATATTTGGAAAAGATGGATTAACAAATTTACACAACCAATCTTTTTGAGCGAAGATAACTCCCATGGTACAATACATGCCACATCATTTTAGTGTGCTGGCTGAAATTTTAAGTGACTCTCTGGTAGGTCCATATGTTCTTCCAGCACGTCTTACAGGATTTGAAGTCGGGGACTTTGCCACGAATACACTTCAAAACTTGGTCGATGATGTTCCCTGCTAATACTTCACACATGATGGTGTTCCAGTACAGTTTAGTCACATTGTTCGCGAAGTACTGGCTATACATGTAACATAAAATGGGAATAGCTAGAGGAGGACCGGTTCCATTGCCTACACGTTTCCACCACCTCAATCCTTTGGATTTTTATGCGTGGTACCATAAAAAACAATCTGTGTATGAAGCAGTCATAATTAATGCAAAGACGCTTCATCAACGTTTCATGGAGTCCGGCGAAATCATTCCACACTATGAAGGAGTATTTAAAAGAGTGCGCCTGTCAATGATCCGACGGGTGCATGCGTGTGTAAAAGCAAGCGGAAGACATTTTGAAAATTTGTTATGAGTTGCTTTGTTCAAGTACAACGATGGCCTTTGGATACATGTTTATATAGATATTTTACTTTGTTTTGTTACTAGGAACCCGCCTCCAAAATTTGTAAAAGTATTTTTGCATTGTATCTCGGATTGTACATTTAACAGTGTCTGCCGTAATCTTTACACTTAATAACTGAAAAACGTGGGATTTTGGGATATATGTTTATATGGACTTTTTCCTAGTTTTGCTGTGACGAGGAACTTACCCCAAAATTTGTAAAAGTATTGATGATGCACACACACACACACATATATATATATATATATATATATATATGGGGGTGCATAAATTCAATTTTCCGAGCTTTCATGAAAATTGAAAGAATTTATGCCAGTTGTAGAGAAACAGCCACATTCGCACAGATGCACACTCACATACATACACACACACACAAATATATATATATATATTTATTAAAGACATATTTTTATGTTTAACGTTGTTATTTCATAGATACAAGTATTTAAGCAAATGCTCTGTTTATGATAAACAGTATTAAATAACATTTACCGGCCTGAATGTCCGAGAAATTTTCATAGAAAATTTTCGTTCTTTGACAGGATTCGAACCTGCATCCTATATTCAGGCCGGTAAATGTTATTTAATACTGTTTATCATAAACAGAAACATTTGCTTAAAAAATTGTATCTATAAATAACAACGTTAAACTTGTCCATTTCTTAATATATATATATATATATATATATATATATATATATATATATATATATATATATATATATATATATATATATATATATATATATATATATATATATATAAAATCGATTTTAAAAATATATATGTTGCAAGAAAATATAGAATATAAATAACAACTGATATATATTTTAGAGTAGTAAATTCTGAATAATTATTGATATGCAATACAACATACTCGAATTATTACGTTGATAATTTAATTAATAATAAAAAATATTGCAAAAATACGTGAAATATTGTCATTAATTTACATACACATAAAATCTTATTAATATACTGTTTGTTCGTGAATAGTTTTGAAATGTGTTAAAATCTCATTCAATGGAAAATAGACAAAGACATTTATTTTTGGGATCAATAAACAACACGCTAACATCAAAATTATGACTGAATCTGGAATATTTATAAGTGTGAAATGAAGTCAATTATTGTTTTACCTGTTAATTACTTATTCATTTTATTAAATTACAGTGTGAAATTATTTTATGAAAATAAGAAAAACATTCACACCTTCAATTCTTTTTAAAATAATTTATATTTTTCAAATATAAAATGTTTCCAAATGTTGATTCAATCATTCTATCTTTAAAATTGTCTCACACATTAATTTATGTCATGTCTCAAAGCGTAAAACATTCCAAACACATTATTTCCGTGTGAGAATTTTTCAGTTGTTACGTACAATCAAAATTCCATTACCTTGACTAAAGAAGGTATGACACAAAGATCTATTTTACCTGGCAGGAAGATTTGATTGTTTGGCTAAAAATATTAGTATAATCCAAAACAATCTGCTTCGGTAGATAATACAGAAGCTACTCAAGAATAGAAATAAGCATTAAACATGAATGCCTCTTCTCTATGGAAATATGTGACGCATACAACGAGGCAATCTTAGAAGAAATGAAATTACAATAGGTTTTATTATTAGTGGGCACATTCTTAATAATATAAGATGCATAGATGATACAGTCTTTATATAAGACAAAAAACAAACCCTGCAGTGAGTCTTTAACAGTATCGTAAAAAAAAACAACTCAATTTTAAGATAAAATATATGGTCGTTAGCAAAATGGACAATTCCTGTGGCGAGCTACCAGTTTCAAACGTCAAAATCAAACCAGTACAGAAATATTTTTAATCAGTTTTTGTACGAAAATATGTCCCTCCTCTTTCACATCCGGGCTTGTGCAAAGGAATCGTAATTCTCAAAAATCAATAAAGATTATAACAGTAATCTTAAAATATTTACAACAATTCTAGTTTGAACGCGTTAAAAATAATACAAACAAATTATTTAATAATATATTATTTTATCGTATAAGTTACAAGATTGTCTCGACTCTGCCTAAAAGCAAAACCGGATTTTATTAGGTTGGTGCAAAAATAATGACGTAATAATGTCGTTTTTTGACGTATTTTTTTAGGTAAAAAAACGACATTATTACGTCATTATTTTTGCACCAACCTAATATAAACCACGAACATCACCAAAGTCTTTTAGCAAGTATCTTGTCATACATATTTTCTTGCATACACACATCTTAAATGCAAGTGACGAACTGCTCTTTACGTAATCTCATCACTCTTTATTTCTTTCAAGATATGAGCAGTCATGACTCTCCACAAGTTCCTTGTATCTCTTGTCTAGATTTGTTTATGTTGCCTTCCTTCTCAGTTCGTTCTTGGTCGGTTATTTGCGCAAGCCTGTTAGGTTAATCGCTGTTTCTCTATTTCTTTCCTCTATTCAATATATCCTGTGACAATCAGATTTTCTAAACCCTGGTTTCTCTAAATGTGTCCAAAATTCACTGAAGCAAGCTGATAAGGCCATTAAGACGCAGTGGGTTCACGGAAGTGAAGGAGAATGGAAAGACATGGGAAGGAAGCAGAAACCCAACCCAAAACATGAAATATGGGATAAACTTCTAATCCTTCTGGGGAGTAGTATGAACTGGACGATAGGTAAATCTGTCTACTCATATCGATGAAAATAAATGAAAATAAATAGGATAAGTTTTATAGTTTAGGCAGTGGCGTTAGTAGTATAGAGTTAAAGTCGCACTTAGAAGGAAACGAAATATTAAACAGAAAACAATGTATAGACCTCCACTTTTGCTCCACTGACCGAGGATAAGTGTGAACCGGGCCATATGTGAACCTATCTAATCTTATTGAGGAGACGTTCTGAGAAATATTTTTAAGACTACATTATTCGGACTATTACCTCATCTTTGTCGCCATAATTATTACAACCTTTCGGCCGTCGTATGATCCGGCATTCTTCAGGTGGTTGGAATGTGGAACTGAACGCTTTATTTCGCTCACTGGGGTAGACTGTTCTAGTTCCACAGGCCATGTTTAATGGATGTCAGTTATCAGTAATCTCCTGTTAATTCTACTCTCCATGTTCACCACTGCCTTAACCGGGTATTGAACTCACACTTTTTGGGTCCTGTCACTGGATCTAACCAACGCCTTTATCCACTGTGCCATGTGTCCTTTAACTAACGACATAGAAACTGACACCGAACTCCGAAAGTGCTTTGGGATAGTGAAAGATACTTTCCAAAAGATAAACAACGTACAAAAAATGAATTTTCGTCAGAAACAAAAAAAAAAAAGAAGAAAGAAACGCTGAACTGATGTAATATCAATCTTCCTTCATGGAGGTGAATTCTGGACAATTTTCCTATATACGAATTGGAGACCTGAGTTAAAGAGCTGTGTTTGAATAAAAAAAAAAAGATGCTGACAATATCATGGGCGAATCATGTATGCAACTTTGAAGGATAACTCTCATTTCACCATTTGATAGGAAAGACTGGATCAGTTCAAAAATGTGTCTGGAGACACCGTAATTTTTCAGCTTGTGGGGAAGACCTCAATCCCAGACCTTGTCAAAGCCTTTTGAGATGTCCAACGCAACAGCCAGGGCTTCACCGTTTTTGTCTAGAGCGTGATATACTCTTTCAGCAAAGATCGTCGGTGTACCAGCGGGTAAAATTTATGGGAGACAATGAAGAAAGAGGAAATTTAAAACTCACATGAGAATGAATGCAAAAGTAGCAGTAGAGAACACTGGATAAGGTTTTTGACGAGCTTTAGTATGTAGTAATGCAAACAAATAAATTATCAATAATCTTGTATTTTTTAATATAGTCCGATATCGCTGATTTCCTTAAATTAATCAATAAGTAAAATATTATTTACTTTTCAAATTTGCAGGGAGGTTTCACTTAAACTTATCTTAAAAAATAGTAGAGGCTTTTATTATTATTATTATTATTACTATTAGTTGTAGTAGTAGTAGTAGTAATAGATTTCACAGCAGTGATACGTAGTCCTTCGCATAAATTCTAAACTTTATTAAACGCATGTTAATTAATTCTTTTTCCATTAAATTATTCTAACAATTAATTTCCTTACAATTACTAGTAATGATAGCAAGAACAATAATATTTTTGATTAATTAACAACTAATCTGATTAGCAAGATCAGTAGCAACACCACTAAAAATCACTTTTTCATAATTATGAATAAATTATTATTTAGATTATGCATATATAATGTATTATTTATATAGGATTTGTATTGCTTGGAGGCACGGTGAAGTACTGGATGGCGGCTCGGATTGAAAAATCGAATAGTCGAGTTCCATTACATTCATTTACGTGGTAATATCATTGGGAAAAGCATGTATCCTCTTCTCTCCCCAGCTATGGGTAAATAGCAGGACAGATCGTGTTCTAAATCCTTGGATGGCAGCTGGTCTACCGCAAAAAGAAATGGCAACCTACTGCGGGAAAAATTGTCTTGTCACTCATGTATCGAAAGATACCTGATCGCGTAAGTGTGTATCATGCATGGCACATAACTGACTGATTGGGTAATAGGAATAGATAGGCTTACATGTCGTCCTGGGCGAACACTTTCCACTTCTGCTAAACAGGATTTGACGTGCATCCCTTGTTTTCAATTCAGGATATGGTTCACCAGATCTCTTTCTTTCTTTCTTTCTTTCTTTCTTTCTTTCTACTACCAGGTTCACACTGATTTAACTGTCTTAACTTTTTGGTGATCGGACTAACTAATGACTGTAACTTTCCATTGTGAGGTTACCAGGATGATAGTATGCAGGTTAGTGCTTCTGACTGGTCATTATGAGTCTGAACTCTTTGGTAGCGCTTAGAGAAGCTGCACTGATCAATTGTCGTATAATATCGGGGCATTTGTAATGCCATGTCGCGCATGGGTAATTATCCCTGCATGTATTTCCGCTGGGAAACCATGAGACCACACTATACTCTGTTCATAGCCATGATCTGGCTGCGTTGTATTACCATTGACAACAGATAGAAATAATTACGTTAGTCTTTTCTCTCTCTTCTCAAAACGAATTTCGCGGAAAATACGACAAAAAGAAATACAACTAAAACCGTCAACAAAAAATCACCTACCAACCCAGCCTTTCTTTCGCTAATATTCGTAGTATCCCTTCCAACTTTCGCAGCGTAGAAGCTTTTCTTTTGGAAGGGTCCCCAGCTACCTTTGCCCTCTGTGAAACTAACAAATTCTTTCATTGCTTCCAATAATCTCTTGGTTCCAGGCTATCATCTTTGCCACAAAGATTCCAACATTCACATGCATGGTTTCGGTGTTTACATCCGAGATATTGTTCCGATGGACATGGATTTCACTCTCGAAGCCCCATAGTAATCCTGCATGTGCTTCCGTCTTTCGTTACGAGACTCTGTGAGCTATCTCTTTTTTTTATTTTATCGCTCCCCCTCTTCCCAGGACAGCAGTATATTGTCTATAATTGTTGAGAGTATAGAAAAGGCATGTTCACTCCACTCATCTGCGTACTTCTTCGTCTTTTTAAAGCTCACTACAAAACGTGGATTAAACATTCTAAAGGGACTGAGGTTGCCGGTGTTCAGACATTAGATTTTCAATTGCCGAATCCTTTATTCAAATCGGGAATTTCCCTCCTGGTTTCCCTATCAAAACAGAGCAACATGCTTCTCTATTTGATTTATTTCTTGCCTCCTCTCTTCGATCTTGCTTATCTTCGCAACACTTCTCTCTTTGTAATTCTGGCTACTCTCTGTTAAGTACTGATATTTCGTTCCAGTCCTCTATTAAACAAGAACCGCCTACCCAAAAGATTACATTCTGTTACCATATCTCAGACAAGCAATTTAGTTATCATTTCTCCAGGTCAACTTCTGATGTACTGACGATATTTGCTGAAAGAGTATATCATCCTCTAGACAAAATCGGTGAAGACCTGGCTGTTGCGTTGGACATCTCGAAAGCCTTTGACAGGGTTTTGGCATTCAGATTTTCTCCACAAGTTGAAAAGTTACCGTGTCACAAGACACTTTTATGAACTGAACCAATTCTTTCTATCAAATCGTGAAATTGGAGTTTTCCTGAACGGCCACTGGTCTAGATTTTTTCATACTAACGTAGGTTTTCCCCATGGCTCCATCGTTGGTCCTAATCTATTTTTAATTTTTATTGACCTTCCTGATGACATCAACTCTCAACTTAATATCTACGACGGCACAACAATTTATTCCTGCCTCCATAGTAATGTATATCAGCCTGACAAGATTGAAATGGCAGCCGATGCCCAAAACAACTGCAAGTCCGTACTTAACTCGTGCGGAGGATGGCTTGTTCATGTTAACGCCTCCAAAACTACTATTCATTAACCATCTTAGAGACCCCATGGCGCCTTCCATCAGCATGGCTGACGCTATCCTTCAGGAAAGTGACTCATTGAACCTTCTTGGTCTCACGTTCTCTGCTGAAGTGGAAATACTATATTGAATCCATTGTTAAGTAAGTCGGCTGACTATGAAGGGCAAGATATTTTTTCTTACCAGAATCTATCTTAAATATCTATAAATCTACCATTTATCTATACTTAGAATATTGATGCCATATATGGTCCGGTACCCCGCCCCCGATTTGCTTTGAGCCCTTTTGGAAATATCCAAATAAGAGTCTTCAATATTATTGCTTCTGATCTCGTGGCTCGGCCAAGGTTACTTTCTCACCGCCGTAAGGTTACCACTCTATGTATTTTCTATAAATAGTGTCATGGTAATTGTTCGAATGAGCTCTTTGCTATGGCATCTAGAGTTTTTTATTTATTTATTTATTTTTAAATTTAAACGCAGCACTGGACTGTCATCGAGATCTCATCAATTTACATTTGGGCTGATTAGATGTAGCCGTAAATTCTATGCTAACAGTTTCTTCTCTCGGACTTCCTGCTTGTTGATCTCCCTTCCAGATCCCTGCATTCCATTCAACATTAATCTGTAAAAAGTTAAATTCAATATCAATCGCCATCGACTGTCCACCTGATTACTATCTTCTCTTTACATCATTAAAATTTCTGTTCCTAATTAGTCCACATCCTGTAACCCGTTGTGTTCTGGTGGCATTACTGCCTTGCTTGGGGTAATCCCGATTAAAAAAGTAGATGACAGAGAAGGGTCTGTGCAGGGCAGTGTGTACATTTTCATTGTTTAGAGCTATGAACAATACGAAATTGCGGAGAGCCATGTTCACACTTGTTCGAAATGAGCACGTCCCAGAAAAGTGTTGGTTTAAAAAACGTTTCGGCATTTATAATAATAATTCTCTATTCATCTATACGTCAGCATTCTGTTCCTGACTGAAAGAATGTTTCAGCTCTCACAATTCCGAATCTTGTTAAGACATTTTTACGTTCGTCATTGTACTAAGAATCAATATACTCTCGACGAAAAAATTCCAAATCGATTCATTTTAATCTGCCAGCAAAAAAACAAACGAAGTAGAAAGGTATGTCTTTCTTTTTCAAAACAACATATTTCCACCCTTTTTTAAAGAGATTTTCGAGTTATTTTTATTTACACTATAAACAAATTGAAGATATCTAGGGGCAGTCAAAAAAAAACTCTATCGCTTAAAATTACAATGTGTGTTCAGAAAAAATGCAATGGATAGAAGTGAAATTGGATTGCTATATGAATTTTGATGCTCGGAAATACGTTAAATATATAATTTGTGCTAAATTGTTGCTGAAAGTAATATTATTAGTAAATAAAATGAATAGCCTATCGAAACATTAGAATAATTTTCTTGTGCCTCATATTTAAGCTGTTCCTAAAATATTGTGCCCGTATTTGTTTTTATCCCCTTATTATTTCAGCCATTTTATACTAGAGCCTTCTTCACATATTGTACTTGTATTCGTTAACCTCGAAATTTTGAAGTAAATCCCTTAATCATTTCAAGATGTTATATTCTCATTCCATTTTCTATGCTCAGTGGATCTCTTTTATTTCTTTCTAGCGTATTCACCAGATAATTGTTCAAGAGACACCTGGTGTTGTATTTTAAAGCATTGGTTACAATATATTTGCTTTCCTGGCAAGAAAAGTTATATGATCTTAAACAATAGAAGAGATGACTCGAATGGGAATAGAGTAGGGGAATTAATGAATACCATATTGTTGTTGTAGGATACACCTAATTTGCATAGTGGAGTACCGACCATATAAATATGGTTGGTACCGGGAATAGAGAGAGGAATCAAGAGATTCACTCTCAGTCGATCTCTCTGCATTTTGCAGTGAGGGACCCGGACGAGGCTTTGCCGAGAGGCAGGGTTTCGTCCGGGGTGGTAGGCAGGCCTTGAACCCGTCTAGGCGGGTTCAGAAAGGCCATATTTTTGGCCGAGCCTACGGGCCGAGAGGCAGGGTTTCGTCCGGGGTGGTAGGCAGGCCTTGAACCCGCCTAGGCGGGTTCAGAAAGGCCATATTTTTTTTCAGAAAGCCATATTTTTGGCCGAGCCTACTGCTCGAGATACCCACTTTAAACCGGCCTTGTGCCACATTTTATTCTCGTGGGTGGATAGATAAATACAGGAATCAAGAGATTCAACCAGAGACTCTGCCCGACTGCGACTCAGTCAACACATTCTCCAGGAACGGTCTTACCAGGAATATACAAAAGACTATATGTAAATATTGTGTACACTTTCTTGTTTCAATACATTTTGTTCTAAGTACATTTTGTGTTGCATTATTATTCCATGCATTAGTCAAGTTTCAACACATATAAACCCTAATCAAATAGGCGATATCGTACTCCGTGAATTCTATAAATGTTTCGGTTCAAAATTTCGAGAAATATGGGAGACATGTAAAGAAGACCGTAGATTAAAACAATCGAAACTGTGCGAGTAAAACAACAAAAAAAAAGAACATGCTCACCAGAATAGAAAGTTTAACAGTGATTATTCTACAATTCCATAATGCTAATGATAATGATACTTTATAAAGTGTGTTCCAATAATTTGAACCGATTTTAAATAATTTGTTAATCTTTCCATGGTTGAAATTGTCAAAAACTATGTTGTTAAATCTGAAAAAAAAGAAAAAAATAATTAGACGCTTAAAATTAATTCACATTTAAAATCGCTACTTATTGGAAGACACTTTATCTACAAAGAAAATGCCTAATATAAGATGGGACTAAATTCCTTCAGGAAAAATCAATAAATAGCAGCAATAGCAGCTAAATCACTAAAAATTTAGAATTGACGAATATAATAAAATTAACTAAACTCTATTCTATTCATGTACGTAACGAATTTGTATTTAACGATTTTATCACTAACTTTATGCTACTCGGGTTACGTTCACACAAATTTAATTTTAATTAGAGAGCTATCTACAGAAGATTCTTGTTTCTATGGTGTAATGGTTAGAACTACGGTGGTAAATAGTAGACAAAATGCCTACAGATAAAGAGTCAAATAGAGTCAACTGAAATATTCTTCTAGGGGGATACTGAAAATCCCACGTATGGAGCTAGTAAGCAACGATGAACTATATTAAGAAAAATGATAAAGAAGAAAAATACATCAAAAATTTCTTTGATATACCATGAGGAAGGTGGTATTTGAAAACTCACAGGACAAATGGAGGTTAAGAGAGATAGGTGAAGGTAACGGCCCATTTAGCTGATGAGTTTGTGCGAATGAATGAGGAAATGGTAACTGGAGATTTTGAAAAAGAAGAAAGGCTACCAAGAGCAATGATAGACGGAAAGTTGTGGAGAGTAATGTTCGTCCACGTCCTGAAGGTACAAGACACATAGAAGAGGAAGAACAGGCTATGCGGCAGAAGAATATTTACGTATTAATATAGTCTGAAAGCAAACTACGCAAAGGCAAAATATATTATAAATATAACAATATGCATTGTCATCAAAGGTGAATGCGCTGAGACTAATGAAGGTTCTGTCAAAGTCAGAAATAAATAATATATTCTTCATTTCAAACTGTGAATCAGAATTTATGGTCAAATACACGGTCTTCCAGTTCCTAAGAGATATCCTGGTTGTTACTGTATCGAAATGTGATCAATTATCAATGAAAACACTTTAATCGCTAATTTCTAAGCACGTACGACTAGAAGGAATCCACAGTTTTTTGGCGAATACATTTGTCTGACACTATTATCAGTTGATCACAATGACCCCCCAGATTTGGTAGATAGTTCTGTATTATGGCTAAATGTATCAATATTTAGCCAATATATTTTTGAAACAGAATCTCGTTTAGTAAGAAAGGAAGATAGTTTGACACTAATTCTTTCAAATGAGAAAGTTATGCCAGCATATATAAGATTGGCTTATATCGAAGGAATTAACTGAGATAAGTAACATGAGTGGTGGGAAACTCTACAATTATTCCAATTGTTATTAAACTTCTGCCAAGTGAATATCACTGTCTCCGGATTTTGCATTTCTTTTAAGCATCTTTTTTCAAAAATATGTTTAGCTTAGTCAAAAATCGTCTAAAATGTTGGGCTGTGTTTGGGTGCATACATAATTTAAACATAAACAAATGACGCTGTCATATACATTACACTGAATTAATATCACCTTAGTTGCACGGCAACTCGCTATTATATAGGCATTTTCAAATTAACCAACAAGCATTTTCTCGATTTCAGAATTGTTTTTTTTTTCTGAATATAAAAATGATTTGATTCTGAATGAGCACGATTTAATCTATTTTCCTTTTGAAATAACTTTTGCATCTCCTGTATTTACAGCCACAAATGTATTCTGAAAACACAGACATTTCCTCCACGTGGAGAAAATAGGATCAAAATAAAATATGAACTGCTAAAATACATAACCAGACATTCAAACGGTTTATAATCTTATTTTATAAGAACAGGAAAATAATAGGATATTTTCAGAGAGAGTCATGTAAGAGAATTTTAGAGAAAATTTGTGTATCTGGGCTTGTCTTGTGGTGCCAAAAATGTCTTCCGCTGAAAAGGTACTGATGAATTGCAAAACAGATTCAGATAATTATGACTTCTCTGCGCTTAAGCCAGGACAAAAAAAAAAATCAATATTTCCGATCTACGAAATTTACGACGTATATAGTATGAAAAACAATAAGGAATTTATTGAGCGGAAACTGACTTTGAAAACGAGAACAGCTAAACACCTTATAATACAACATGATGTCCTTTATATAGGTAATGATGTATCCACACACAAACGTTCACAGACATATTCAAAAACACAAACCTATATATCTAATTCAGGAGGTCACAACAGGAAAAGGATCATCATTTCAACTTAGAGATAAAGGGGACCAATTAGAAAAGATCCAACTCAATCCATAAGACGTTTGGCACCTGAGAGAAGTTTCAGTTATGAGACTCCAAAGTACAGTGAAAAAGACTTGAAAATGAAATCGTACACACATTTTAACCCGATATTTTTTCTTATGATTTTAAACGTTATATTTAGTAGATATTAATTAAAATTAAAAAAAAATACGCTTTTAAGTAGGCGCCCGATGGGGTCGTCAGTGATGTTTTGACTTGGTTCATCAGGGAGTTTCGTGTTTTTCAGCATCATACTCCCCATCACCAAATCGACCCAATCAGAGGAGATCAACCCCTGATTCCCCCTCACAATTAAACGCTAACAGCTACTCTGGCCTTTTTAAAGAATTAGACGAATAAAGACTACATATTCCGCACATCCGATTGGATGTTTGTAACAACCACTTCGCTGCGTGAACTATCTTTTTAAATGGCCCGCGGTGGGGACTGGCTTCTTTTCTTATTTCGGTAGATTGCAATTTTAATGGATAACCGAGGAGGTAATCTTAATGTTCCTAAGTTTAAACCTTTTCCTTAAGTATTGTATAGTTTAACTATTTGCCGTTTTTATTTTATTTGTCCTTTTTTTCTTTCTTTTGACGAGGAAACTTAAACTCAACCCTACTATCACAATTTATCGTTTAGCCTTTCCCTTAACATTATTACAGGTTAACTTTAAATGGATGTATTCGTAAAATTAAAATAATAATTGTCCATAAACATGGCGTTTCTTTTCTGTACAAACAAAAATGAAATTAAAAATAAAATAAAATAAAAGTACAATAAGCACTATAATGATCCTTAACATTGGTTTAAATTATTTACAAATTTGAAGTCGTTAAATACAGTAGACTACTAAATGCTCTTTGATACACTTGTTTCAGTCACACGTTTCAGTTTTTAAAGAGTGAAATTTATGAGGAATGTTCTAGAAATTGAGAAGACCTACAGTCTCGAGGTACATGCTTCCTTGATTTTTAAGCCGATTTACATCATTCGTTATAAAAGCAAGAACATCTACTGAAATGCGTGTACATGTTCAATGTCACTTTTATAACAAGAAACAAGCGTATATATATAACTAGCAGTAGAGCCCGGCGTTGCCCGGCGATATAACAGTAAGATATAGATCAAGTATCCATCATCATAAAGACTGAAAAATAAAATTGACAAAGATTATTGTTTAAGGTTGACGCACACGCATGTCTTAGTTTTTTTTTTTTTTTTTTTTTTTACGAATTGGTCAAACCCAAACTCAAACAAAAACATTGTTTTCAATCGTTATGAGTCTCCCGATTGAATAGAATAATTTTATAAACAATTGTCTTGTAAATGGAATTTTTAAAGCATTCTGAATGTAAAAATAAAGAAAAAAGTGTGCAAGACAATAAGAAACACTACATGCCAAAAAAAAGTGAAGTTTTGTTGAAATCGGTTGAAAAATGTAGGTAGCCTTTCTGTAATCTTTTAGTTTTACAATTTATGATTTTTACTTATTGAATACAGTAAAAAAATTGCATATTTTGCTTGTGGTGATTCATAATTAGAATTCAGATTTGAATATATTTTCCACTCGTTGTTTCTAATACACAAAATATTAACTGTATTTGGGTTTATTAATTATGATCTAACAAATCTTATTCATTTAGTAGCCTTTCTGTAATAATAATCTTTTACACTTTATGATTTTTACTTATTGAATACAGTTAAAAAAATTGCACACTTGTGTATTTAAAGTAGTTTCCCGTTCCGGTTATTATTTTTAGTTAGGACTTGTGTATGTTTAGATTTCATTATCTTTCCCTAAAGATAAAGAATTTATTCCGATGTTTGTATTCGTACAATCAGTATAGACCGTTAGATTATTGTTTAAGGTTGACGGACACGCATGTCTTAATTAGTTTTTATTTTTTTTATTTTTTATGAATTGGTCAAACCCAAACTCAAACAAAAACATTGTTTTCAATCGTTATGAGTCTCCCAATTGAATAGAATTTTATTATAAATAATTGTCTTGTAAATGGAATTTTTAAAGCATTCTGAATGTTAAAAATAAAGAAAAAAGTGTTCAAGAGAATAAGAAACACTACCGGCCAAATAAAAAAGAAAGTGAAGTTCTGTTTTATCGGCTGAAAAATATAAGAAATCCGATGTGAGTTGTCCCCCTTCCATTTTCACGATGTCTCTTAATCGTGATTTCAAATTGATTTTGTGCAAAAACAATTCTACATTCGCTATCTCTTGTCTGTGATATATTTTTTAACATTTTGCCTTCCATTATGGCTCCAAAGCATAAGGGAGACTCGTGGGTGCTTATGTAGGCCAGTTCCGACCAACGTCGAAAATTAGGCTAGGAATGGATCTCCAACGTAAGTGGAGGTACCCCCTGTAAACGTATATATATATATATATATATATATATATATATATATATATATATATATAGAGAGAGAGAGAGAGAGAGAGAGAGAGAAAGAAAGAGTTAGAAAGAGAGTTTATTTTTTAGAATTATTTTGGGAATACAAGAATACCATATTGTTCATAATTATCCCTAGTATTAGTATCATCAGCTTAAAGTTTTAGATTAATATGTTGTAAATATATAGAAAAAAGGTTCACCCTATTCTAAAAAAAAAACGACATCATATACTATTCAAAAATTTACCATCACTTCCAAAACAGAGGGTGGATCACTAAATTCATATTTTGACGCTTATTTTTTACTGTGATATTTTACCTGTAGAATATTCCATCGATATGATTATGCAGCCGTTTTGACAAGATAATATATTATGTTGAATAATAAATATTAATTCACAAGAAAATATATAATCTCCAGAGCAAACGAAATAAAACGAATAATGGGTGGCATCAGCGTAATTTGTGTTGTTCATGATGACGTTCGTCTTTGAGTATAGAATCCAGAAGTTAGCAGTGAATATTTCGAAGACAGTAGGGAAGTATAGTTCAGGTTAGCAGTGGATATCACGGTAAAGTAGCAGAGCGTAGTTCTTCCTTCTGTTCCTCTTGGTCTGACAAGTTGGCACTGGACATTCGGATAGAGTAAACAAAATGGCCGCCTTTATACACGACGGATTGAATATTCTACGTCGTCTGATTGGTTAACCTTCTATTGGTGGACTATAAAGTGAGTCAAGTCATTTGGGCTAGCTCACTAGTTACATAATGTATCCAAAAATTGTAACAATTTGAACTCACGAAAAAGTCAAGAACTAAATCATTTCGACATTAACGTATGCTGAGTCAGTGTGAATAGTGGCTCGGCTGCACGTAGCAAGACGAGGTGAATTATTGAATTAATCCTGATTACGAATAGGCCTAGCGGATACGTAGGTTTCAGATAGGTTTGAAATTTGATATCCCCTGATCGACAATGTTATGTGTGTTTCTTGTAATGCATCGCAAGAATGTATTGGAATTGGAGATAACACTTAACCGTTTTGCTCTCGCATCAAGGGATAGGGTGGTAAGAGACGCCAGGTAACAAACATAATACTGCATCGGAAGTTACAGAACTTTAGGAACAAAACTGCACTTCAGAAGCCACTGAGTCTTGCTGACTGCTCGTTTTCCCCTGCTTTTAGTGTCATGATACATCTGTAGTGAGGGGAAAATAATTAATTATAAATATTCCCGATAATTTAAAACAGTCACGTGACCTGACGAGATCTGCACGAGACATCGATAGGCGGGAAATTCAAGTTTTTTCTGTCGCTCCCTGAAGATATACAAACAGTACGAATGCACTTAAAACTCATGTCAAACCAAACAGATAAGTACATAAATTCATATTGTTTTGACATATAGATTTTGAAAGTAGATAATTGTTAATTTTAAACTTTTCATATATTTATGTTGTCGTATTTTGCATTCATTTTTTTTTAAAATGATATCAATATTTCATATCCTGGCATAACGGACTTGGTGACGACGACAAGCAAGAAAAAATATTTTCATAGCCACCATATTTGCTGACTACAATAAAAACATTTTGATAATCACATATTTCAAATTAGACGATACAAAAGTACAAAGAAAATGGAACAAGAGAATCACGCGCCGACTGTACAAGAAATAACATTTAAGACCAATGAATTTATGCAAACTAACATTACCAGTTGGTTCCCCGTTATTGAATCTAAATTCTATCGGAGAAATGTAACTTCACAAATCACTATCATTTCATAACAGTTATGGCGTCTCTAAATCCGGAAATAGTGGCGAATATACCTAATAGCATTCTGAATACTCAAAACTACGATCAGTTAGAAAAGGCATTATTTGAAACACATGAATAAACGAAGCCAGAACCGTTAGATAAATTAATGCTCATCTCCATTATTGCAGGTTGACCATCATTTTAACTTCAGGAAATGTCGATTGCAAAAAGACTGGAGATTGGCAACAAAATAGTGTTGCGCTAATTTTTACAAGTATTGCCGACTTCCATCGCCCTGGTGTTGCCAAGACAAAAAGACTTAAAGCCGACCAGATTGGAACAATTAATGGATGAATTAATGCTTTTAATACAAAGCACTGCTAAAATAAGCACTTGTAACCAAATTCAGATGAAAGAGGTGTCTACTAAAAACTGAGGAATAACTTAAACCTTTCGAAAAGAGACTAATACAATAAATATGTAGAGCACACATACATTATGTAAACGCGGCGCGTTTATTTAAATACTGGTGAAAATACCCGAACGAAAAAAGAGACTTGATACAATAGCCAAGTTCGCGTACATCTTCACCAGCGGCAAACGAAGCGGGAATCCAACTACACGGACGACCCCAACCCAAGGTTCTGCCATACCAGCAACGTTGGGGACAAATATATTGACGGAAAAATTCCAAATCGATGCATTTTCATCTGCCAGCAAATTCAAAGGAAGTTGAAAGTTACATCTTTCTTTTTCAAAACAACATATTTCTACCCTTTTTTCAAATGATTTTCGAGTTATTCGTATTTACACTATAAACAAATTGAAGATATCAAGGGACAGGCAAAAAACTCTATCGCTTAAATTACAATGTGTGTTCGGAAAAACTGCAATGGATGGAATTGAAATTGTGTTCCTATATCAATTTTAATGCTCGGAATACGTTAAATATATAATTTGTGCTAAATTGATGCCGAGAGTAATACTGTTGGTAAATAAATTGTCTAACCTGTCGAAACATTAGAATAATTTGCTTGTGCCTCTTATTTAAGCTGTTGCTAAAACATTGTCCCCGTTTTTGTTTTTATCCTTTTATTATTTCAGCCATTTTATACTAGAGCCTTTTTCACATATTGTATTTGTAGCCGTTAACCTCGAAATTTTGAACGAAATCCCTTAATCATTTCAAGGTGTTATATTCTCATTCCATTTTCTATACTCAGTGGATATCTGTTATTTCTTTCTAGCGTATTCACCAGATAATTGTTCAAGAGACACCTGGTTTTGTAGATTAACGCATTGGTTACAGTATATTTGCTTTCCTGGCAAGAAAAGTTATAGGATCTTAAACAGCAGAAGAGATGACTCGAATGGGAATAGAGTAGGGGAGTTAATGGATACGAGATAAACCTTAATCAAAATGCAATATCGTACTCCGAGAATTGTATAAATGTTTATTACCAGCAACGTTGGGGACAAATAATTTCATTCATAATAGCTTTTCTAATATTCCACATAGCTACATCATCAGTTTATTAACGGAAACAACAAGTATTTCTAACCACGGCTACAGGTTCAGACATCCGCTGCTATGGGCAAATTAAAGCCGAGATAAGCCTACCCACTCTTCGACGATCATTTCTGTAGATGCTCTTGGTAGCGGACATTCGATACCCCCTACTAGGATGTAACTTCCTAAACCATTTTGGTTTATTAATAGATTGCCAACAGGAAAAGATCCTCAATGCCACAAATTTGTGCTCAAAGAAACTAAGAACATTCAACGACTCTATAAAATTATTCGTAAATAATAATTCATTAAAGGCTTTATAAAGAACACATCTCAATCCTCACATACCAACACACCACATACAGGAGTAAACCATAGGATTGATGCAGGAGGTCATGTTCCTACTTTTGCGAATGCTAGACGCCTATCAGAAGAGAAAACAGTCAGTAAAGAAGGAATTTTCAAAATTGCAAAACAAGGTGCAAATACATATTTTCATAGTGAATGGGCTAGACTCCTAAAGGTTGTTAAAAAGCTAGTTGGAAATTTCAAATACTGTGGGGATTACTGTGGATTAAGCAGCACTGCAACAAGCAATAAATAACCCATCCTGAAGATTAATTCAGTTGCTTATAAACTAGTCAACAAAACAAGATTTAGCAAAAATAGACATGGTTTCAGCATACCATCAAATCATAATCCACCTCATATAAAAAAAAAACATATTTCTCCTCTCGGTCTGCAAAAATAAAAAATATATATACATGCAGTTTGGACTAAGAATATAACATCCACTTTTCAAAGATACATAGACAAGATCTTTCAACATGTTGACTGTGAATTTACATACATTAACTGTATTATTATTATTATTATTATTATTATTATTATTATTATTATTATTCAGCATACAAAAAAGACGTTAAAACTATTAAAAAAATCCTACAGGATAATAATATAGAAATTTCCATAGCAATAATCTGATGTGAATTCAGTCGATTTTTTGGGTTATAATATTAGCTCTGACAGTAGTAACTTTACACAAAAATAATGTTAGTGCATTACACAATTTTCCCTCCTAAGGACCGTAAGGATCTTCGTCTTTTCTTAGACTTGGTAAAATTTTATAGAAAATTAATCGCAAACATTGCAGACATAGTTATGGCTTTAAGAGAAAAAATATATGCAGCAATACTACATTTACATTAAATGACTGGGTATTGCAATCATTTAACGATATTAACATCAGAATCAGTGAAATCCTATCTTTAGATTCCCAACGGTTCGACTGGACTGAATATTTATTGATTACTGATAAAAGTAATTATGCAATTGGTGGAGTTCTACGTAAAATAGTAGAAGGAGCAGAAATTCCAATAAGCTTCTTTTTTAAAACAAATTCAAACTCAAACGAGGTATTCGAATTTTTATAAGGAAGTTTTGCTACATATTCAGCTACCTGATATTTGAAACATATTAACGTAGGGAAACAAGATTTATTATTATCTGAACATAAGCCTCTGTGCGGCGTATTCTGCAATCTTAGCACTGCTAAGTTATCAGCGGCAAATAGTAATTCTCACATAATATATATCAGATATAGGCCACATGAAGGAAGATCAAATGGTTATAGCTAATTGTTTTCTTGACCTATCTTAGCATTTATAGTAGATTTGCGTGACTTGCCAGCTATATCTTCTGAACAACTTAAGGGGCCTAAGTTACGATCATTTTCCGACTAAAAAATAACATTTTTAATACTGATATAATAGTTCCATATACTGTGGTAATGCTACTGGTATTCTCAGATCATATACACCTGGCGAATTACGAAAATTTATTTTCGATAATATTCACGCAATATCACACCCAGGAATTGAAATGTTGTGTAAACTTATCAAAACAAGATTTTTCTTTTTACTTTATATAGACAGGATAATAAAGGAAATGTGTAATGAATGTCCGACTTTCCAGGAAAGCAAAATACAGAAATGTACAGACACAGATAATAGCTGTGTTAATAAATCAAGTCAATGCGTTCCTGACAATCTTAAAATAAGTAAAAGTGGATGACTAAGAGTAGACAGAGTTTGTAAACATCTGTAAGTCACTTACACTGGTCCCTTCCCAGTGGTATACAGAACTGACAAATATTTTGCAATTAAAATGGACAATGAGATACAATCAACTGTATCAAGAGATAGATTTAAACTACATGAGCCTAGAATGTGAGAATAAAGTAATAAATAAAAAGCAACATCATAGTGATGATATAATAATGAATATAGAAAACACAGACAGAAATAGTAAGCCTAGTCATACTAAAGTAGGTAGAAAATTTTCTTGGAAAAGAGACAACCATTGTCACTACTAATAGAATCCGCTACGAGGTGGGGAGGTTTGTAGGGGGAGACAAAATGATATCTCCCAATGAGCTAAACAAAAATAGCAATAAAAATGAAAATATAAATATTCACGAGAAATAAAAACAGTCACGTAACCTGATGAGAAAAAAAAAGACATCGTCAGTCGTCAAAGTCAATCTTTCTCTTTCAGACTCGCTAGAAAACCAAACAGATAAGTACACAAATCCATATATATTTTAGAACATAGTATTTTAAAAGTAGATATATGATGACGTTGAATTTCAAATTACGAATATAAAATATACATTATATGTAAGTATTTTTAGACAAAGACGTTTGTGTTTTATTTAAACTTTTCATATATTTGTGTTGTTGTATGTTTCATTCACTTTTTAAATAAGGCCGATGTTTCATATCCGTGCACATCACATCTTACAAGGACCCGGATCTTGACCGCTTGCAGAGAGTATCTAGACAGGCCAAACTGTCCGGCTATTAACAGGAGAAACCCGCATGTAACTGATGTTGGCAAACATACCCGTATGCGATCCGAGACCTGCTTTGCGTCTGTACTGACGTGCGTTCACCCCATTGTATTAGAAATACTCGATGGAAGGCATGAATACCGTAGGGACCGACCACGTGTCCTTAACCGTCATAATCAGAAGAGACCGTTTTAAACTATCTCGGGTAAGTTGTATTTATTGACATCACATCCGCATTAAATGCAAATTTTAACTAAGGAATATCCAGAAGAATTCTTCATGCTTTACTGGGAGCAGAGTATCCACTAGTGCACCCCTCTTAATGCGACGTGACCGGACACAATATCCAAACTTAGGCCACTTATCTAACTATCTACCTAGTTACCTCTCTTACTCTCTCTCTCCCCCATATATATATATATATATATATATATATATATATATATATATATATATATAGATATATATATATATATAGATATAGATATAGATATATATGTGCGTGTGTGTATGCAAGAACTGTGGAAACAGACGTCACACCATGTAGCGACAGTATGCTTCATGCTTGAATCCCAACTTCGGCCTGAAGATACACGCTATCTATCCCGGATATAGATCTCTTTTAAACCATAAATACAGAGTATCTTTAAATTATATTACATCTCTGTCAGTATCTCCCCCCTCTCTCTCTCTCTATATATATATATATATATATATATATATATATATATATATATATATATATCGTCCTCTTATTGGAGGACGAAAATTTTCTATGAAAATTTCTCGGACATTCAGGCCGGTAAATGTTGTTTAATACTGTCTATTATAAACATAGAATTTACTTAAATATTTGTATCTAGAAAAAGAATGTATAAACATAACAAACGTCTTAAAATAATTGTCGGACTTTGTCCATTTCATAATGTGTGATATATATATATATATATATATATATATATATATATATAGAAGATACGGAAAAAAATTAACGGAAAAAATTGTAGATATTGTAGCTACCACAACTGTTTTAAGGTTTGTTATAATTTGATTTCTACAATCTCAGAGAGAGAGAGAGAGAGAGAGAGAGAGAGAGAGAGACATAAATGTTAAATTTTGGATGTCTGTCAGCAGTAACAATGTTAATGATTTTTTAATCATTAAGTTTGATTTTCCCTTCTGCTTTTCAAACTAATATCGTATAACAAAAATCAGAGACAATTTCAAATATATTCTTTATTCTGTTTTTTAGGAACACTCTTATGCTTATCCTTGGCAGTTTATATATATAATTTGAGTATTGAGATTAAACCGATATTACCTAATCTACTCTAATCTATATGTGTATATATTAATCTATATAAACTGCTGGGAGAAATTAATAAAACTGTGTTATTTCCTTAAATTTACCGAGGGTAACATTTTTAAATATCGCTGCATTTGAGCCTGCCTTTTAAGTGTAGTCGCAGTTGTAAGTTTAAAGTGAAAGTATACGCAAGAATATCTATTTCCTGACTAAACTTTGTTTGCAGTTTCAACCGTGGTACAAGTATTCGCGATATTAATATGACTCTATCTCTTCTCCTCACTGATATGGGTTAAATAGCAGCGTAGATTTGTTTCTCTAGCAGCAAGTCTAGAAAAGGAATAACTGTGAATTCAAAATCGGTTGCTGTGGTAATAGGTAGAAACTTTTCGAATTTTGTTGGTAATCGATGTAGAGATGTTGACGCAATAAAAAAACACCCAGTCGCCCTTTTTTTTGCCATCGGCAGATGATTGAGTCTATAACTATCACCGTTAGGACATTAATCCAAATAAATCTGTGTACGATCAAACATTTTTCCTCGACGACGTAAAATTCATGAAGCCATTCTTCTTTAACTTTTTTGTGATTTATTTTTTTCTTTAAGTTATTATTAGACAGCTACCTAAAATTTATATTCATATCTATATTTTCGGTGTTCGGCGTTCATATTTTCTTTTAGAAGTTTTGCTTTTTAGGCAGTAAAAATCAGAGAAAGCTGTAAAGTTTTGTCAAAGCCAGTAATAATAAATAAGACACCTTTTTTGTATTTACTGTTCTTGACAACTACTATGACCTTCCCCCACTTAACTGGCCCCAACGTCTATCTATACATATATATATATATATATATATATATATATATATATATATATATATATATATATGTGTGTGTGTGTGTGTGTGTGTGTGTGTGTGTGTGTTAAATCCATAATTTTCTATTAGTTATAAATATATCAAGTCTTTCGAAAAAAAAAAAAGGAGATGAAAGAGACAGACGCAGTCACTGAATAAATAGAGATAAGCTTTGTGGAAGCGTGGGCAACAGAAAAGTTTCAGACAGTAGAAAGCAAAAACGGTCTATTATATGGAGCAGTAAACGCACCGATAAAGATTATGTCTGTGAAGAATATAGATGAAAAGTTTGCAGGTCAAAGGTCAAAAATGGAAATTGAGGGAAAAAAACTATTTTTTTTTGTCTTTTATAGATCAGTCTGGACCTTCTTGAGGGCAGATATTGGTTTATATATAGTGGAGATTATTGACGTCAACAGCCAGCGGCGACAGCCTGTTTCATGCTTTTACGCAACCGTCAGGCCATAATGATTGTCTTTTTACTGTTTATATATACTGGTCAGCTATGAATTGTGTGGACTCCATTGTTGGGCAGTAAACTTTATTTTGGTGGATGTTGTCAGTCATCCTAAACGAAACTTGTATAAAAGATGGACTATTGTCCAAATAAACATTATATATATATATATATATATATATATATATATATATATATATATATATATTGTGAAATTTTATCACAAAAAGTAAAAAGTTTACCTGTGACTTGTTTCGTAATTCAGGATTTCATTGCCAAAAGCAATTGACAAGTCTATATTCGAATAATGACACTATTAAAGAAAGCAATATTTCTTTATAAAGTCTCTCATATAAAGAAATCGTATATTAACAGCTTTTAATAAATGAATTGATACAAGAGCACCTCCTTGCGACTACTCGGTCTCATATTGACTGCTGACCTAAGATGGAACAAATACATTGAGTCAATAGCTTCGTACACTGCAAAGAAATTTGGCTCCCTTTGCCGCGCCAGGAAATTTTTTCTCGCCGGAGTCGATCCTTCAAATCTACAAATCAACTATTCGCCCTTGCATGGAGTATTGATGCCATATATGGTCTGGAGCCCCTTCTGTTTGTCTCAAGGTTCTTGATAAGATCCAGAAAAGGATATGCAATGTAATTGGCCCTGACCTATCATGTCGTCTGCAGTCGCTCTCTCACAGACGTGCCGTCGCCTCCCTCTGTCGTTTTTTTTTAAAAATACTTTCATGGTAGCTGCTCCGATGAGCTGCTTTCGCTGGTTCCCAGACTTCATGAATTTAAACGTTAAACTAGGCTGGCATCTTGCTCTCAAACTGTCACTGACGAAATGGTTGAATGTAACCATCTCTTCTACTCCAATAGCTTCATGTCTCGCACTTCTCGCCTGTGGAACTCCCTCCTCTTTTCATGTTTCCCTGATAGCTATAATCTCCAACTATTTAAATTTAGTGTCAGTCGACGTCTCCAGATGCCTTGATATATCCCCTAAACTTTTCTTCATCCTTCCTCTATCACTCCTCTTTTCTCTCGCTCCAACACTCTGTAACCCCCTACGTGCTAGTAGCTTTCTGCCTTGCTTGAGGTGAAACGCTTAAAATAAATAAATAAATTCAATCTTACAATAGACATCGATACATTATCCTTAAAAGTTTACATTTAATGCCATTTTAAATTTCTAGTAATTTTCGAATATATTCTTTATATTGAAACGCTTCTTTTACAAGATACAATGGATAAATTCAACATTTAAAATAATTACAGTGCACGTTCGCGCGTGTTTTTTAAAAAGTACCCTCATGACGGAATGCAGATTTTATCGCATGTAGAATAAGTTTTATTTCTAATTTAACCCTGAAGATGATCCTGTAAAATATCGAAAGCACATGGTTTAGCAAAAACTACGGCGCCTTTCTTGATAAATTTCTTCTTAACATAAAGAAGCTGATTATCCAATTGAAAAGAATCAGTACAAAAATAAGTAGACACAATGACTATATTATTCAACGAAACATATTTGAATGAAGATATACTGCCTAAATAAGTAAATAATTATATATATATATGCATATGTATACGCACAGAAACAAATACACACACAGACACAGACACACACACACACACACACACACACACACACACACACACACATATATATATATATATATATATATATATATATATATATATATATCATGTGTATCTATCTGCGTATGTCCGTCCTGAGTATGACGATAAAAATATCCGCGTCCTGGGTAAGACGATAAACTACGTTCAGCAGCAAGGCCTCTGACCAGGATGTTTTGAGGAGGGTGGAACCACCTCTTAATTGCTGGTGTTCCCATGTCCACCCTGACCCGGGGTGGTAGCGCCTGTTAATGACCCAGCTATGGGCAAATAGTTGACCCCCCAACCTGCCTCAAAAAATTAGTATCAGCAATAAACATTTGAAAAAGAATATATTACCAGAAATAAAAATCTTGTCAACATTAAATAACCCATTGATGTTAATATGCCACAAAATAAAACAAATCAAACCCTACATATTTTAAAAAAGATATTACCAGCTATACATTTAAAAAAAAAAAAAAAAGGAAATTTTGTCGGCATTAAATAACCCGCTGTGGTTAATATGCCGTAAAACAAAATAAACCAAACCTGCGTATGTCTTGACTGTATTCCTTTTAAATTTAAGAATAATGTGTAAAGTTTTACATCTCTGCCACCAATTTTGCTGATAATCCTCGGTTAATATCCTTTATAGTTATTGCATCATTTATTATCATTCGAAGTGTTGTGTCGAGGAAGATGAGATATACCTCCATTGCCATAACGAATATTCTCGTTGAACCATCAAATACAATCTTCCAACATGAGGAATGTGTGTGTAAAACTTCGATTTTCTCCAGGTTCATGCTGCCTAATCGTTGTTCAATGTTGACTAGTATTTCCTTCATCTCAAGCTTAGTTGCTTTTCAATGAAACTTCTAAAACCTTCAAAATACGTGTAGTTGCAAATATTGAATATTGGGAATAAATAATCTGCTTTCGACAGAATCGAACTTGCAAACATTTGTATTGGAAAGCCTGCTTTTACAGAACATCTTTTATTCTTTATTTCCTATCTGTGCTGCAGACAAATGGACTGAGTAATTCTGATGAAAAAAAAATTGAATTTAAAATGAAAGAAATACTCACAAGAATTGCTGGACAAAGTCTCATCTAATGGAAAATTGCATAATATAGTATTCCTAATACAATTATTGTACTAAGAAAGGAACGTAAATTCTGATATATTACTGTAAAATGAATAATGGCTGCCAATGATTCATTTTATAAAATGGCTGCCAGTGATTCATTTGATAAATATTCAATATTGCTACTAATATTCTTAATATAATAAAACTTCGTATAATAAAATGAAATAGTACTAGTCAAAAATGAATAATGACTAATAATGCTTCATATAATATAATTCAAATGAATATTGCTCATAATAATATTAATTTAATAAAATATGCATCAAGTTAAGACGAAAGAAATACTATTCAAACATTGATAATGTACTTTATCTAATAAAAAATCATGAAAAATTCAAGAAAATTTTGCTCTATAATGTAATAGCAATGCAAGATTAAAGAGTAAGTTATATTAGTAAAAAATATATAATCTTTGACGATTATTTATTTGATAAAATTAAAGTATATATCAACTCGCCTACTACGAAAAATATAAAAGCAATCGAAATTTTAATGAATGGAGTACTAATAAATTTTTTTTTCAAAAATTTTCATGTAATAATATATGATAATTTTCACGCAATAATATAATTTTGCTCTTTTACACTTAACGCTTTGGTTATATTCGACCTACAACATTATTATGAAATGTTTAAACGGAAGATGAAGAATATCAGTTTTTAAATAATAGTAACATATTATATCTGAAATTTCAAATAACCTAAAATAGTTGTCAATGTTCTTGTTAAAAACATTTATCTAATTTAAATCAATGATAATAATTTGAAGTGTAGTCTTCTAGATTTATTCGTCACGTCACTCAATCTATGATTGAGAAGTTTGATACGTTTATTTATTTTAATACTAGCAGCATAGCCCGCCGTTGCCCGTGTTTGATTCAAAAATCGTACGACTCATACAGCAATCGCTATCACTTGACTTAAAATATTTTTGCCCTTCCTTGCCTTTAAAGGAGTACCCTTTACCGTGCTGATGTTGCTAAATGCCTTACTTCTTGCCTATCTCACACTGTGAATTTTTCTAAGCTCTATACTAAACATTAAATCTATTACGAAAAAAGAACTAAACTAAATGAACACAAAACTATCAGCTTTAAAAAAAGACTCGTAACTGGAAAAACCGAATGAAAAAAGAATGTTAACAACAAATACTTGTTCACGCCAAACCCAGTTCTGTGGAATCAGAATCAACGTTGAGTTTAAGCAAGCGAATGAGCCAATTGGAGTAAAGTGCCATGTAGATTTAATTTTTTCCTACTTGTGACGAAAACAGCTATCAATTTTTCTTTGCATGCTAGCATGCTAATTAACATTCGTTTCAGTCAGCTGTTGGCTCTCACTCTGGCTAATAGAATCTTCCTGCCTATTCGTGGCAGCCAGCTATAGGCTCTCACTCTGGCCAGTACAAAATGGCCGCAAACTACATGAAAACTGCCGTAGATGTATGAAAAAATCGATTATTTCCACTATCGATGGGAGTTGGGAAATCCAAAGTCGGTCTTGGCCTTCCTGCTAAAACATGTAGCATGTAAATTTTTGGTGTAAATCCTTCGAAAATTGCGGCCGCGCATTCGTTACACACACACACACACACACACACACACACACACACACACACACACACACACACACACACATCCTGCCTTTTTTAGATAGAAATTAAGTACAAACCATCTAAATAAAAGGGGAACTAATTACAGCTATCTATCCTTATAAGATTAACAATGCACAAGTGGTAATTGTAGATAAAACGAATATAATTTTACTGAGCAATAATAATCTGAATGAAATTATATTGAATTACAGATAAGACATTCCCTTAAGACTTGTCAAAGACTTATTTCAAATGAAAATGTATATATATAGTAATTGTCGTTGCCATGACAGACACGAATTTCTCGTGCTCTGGAGTCAGACCTTTATCATTTGCCTCCATATTTCAATATTTTTGAAGCTTCAGATGTAGCATATACAGACCCATACCTATGATTATGATGATGTGCTAGAGCATTCTCGCTGTTTGTACTTCCTCCTTGTTCTCTTGATTTCAATCTGAAGAGACAAGATGATCCCCTATATCAGCAATCTACTGTGGATTGACTGTTGCCACTGAAGTCATTGAATAGTCTTTTTTCTAGATTACAATATAGATATTAAACAACACGAATTCTCTACGGTATATATCTTTAATGCATATTGTTTTTTTGGTGACAGCATATTTCATCTTTTTTATGTACACTTGAAAGTATTACGTAACTCACTGCAAATCGCTACTAGTGACAACATAGGGTGTCGTGACACCCTGCTCGGTAACCACTGACCTGAATCTTTTTAAAATTAAAATTGAATCTTATAGAAAATTCGCACCGATGGTTCATCAAATATCAAATAATAGATGAAAAGTCGATATTCTCATCTGCAGAATATTCTGGACTCTTTTCTGTTAGCGCCATAAACCTGACAACACGATATTGAAGATTTGCTGCAAAAGATTTCCTATTAATTTGCGTCCCGTCTTGCAACGGAATAAGCAACTGAAGACTATGAACAATAAGAAAGAGACGCATTTACGCTTAGAAAACGTATCTAATTATTGACTCCAGATAAAGAACTAAACAAGATAATATTTAATGGGCTTACTGGAATAGAACAGTGAAATTGTACCAATTATCCATTATTTTGCAATAGTATCAAATACATTGACGGTGACAAAATAGCTGTTGCTTCCTTTTAAATTTAGAATGTTATATACTGGATTATAATAGACTGTTATTAGATAATATATGTGTATTTAGACTGTTTTTTGCTTTTGTAACGTCGATTTGAATATGCAGCTAGAATAGACCCGTGTTCAAATCTCCGTTGTTCTCGCTTATATTTGCCATCATGTCCACAATGCCGAACTTCAATTGAGACAGTGGAACTATAGTGTCGCTGATTCTTCTCCCGTATAAAAATGCTGTAGAAGTAACAATCGAAGTGCTTAAAATCAGGCGAGCTCATTGAACACATTGACGTTAATATATTTAAAATCTCGGCAAGAAACAGCTGGAGTTCATGGACAATTTAGGATGGAATCAAGTCCTGCTGGAACATGTACATCTCCACCCTTGAGCCAGGTTTTCAACACAGTGTAAAGTACGTCGATTATGGCGGTAGTTCCTCATGAACGGTAGGACCATCACAGACTTTAGTCATTATGACAACATTTGCGTGATTCAAGCAAATACACCTATTTTACCTCACGATCATGTTGGCCAGGGTCAGGATGATCAGTGATTGGCCGGACTGCCTCGTGGGTGTGGTAATCTGACAGTGATGAATTGCCTTTGTCTGGCTTTTGGATACAAGTCCAAAATGACCGCAAGAATTCTTAAGGGTCGACACGCCTCCCACAACCAGGTTGAACGATCGGCTAAAACTACCTGCAGAGGGACGCTGAGTCAATGTGCGACATGCGTTCCTGTGACATCATTCCTCCCGCTGCCTCCTAGAATCCAAGCTTCTACCACTGTCTCCTAATAAATCGAATAAGAAAAGGAAATGGTCCTTTTCGTTTATACAATTTTATGTAGTAGCGTTGACACAGAAATCAGCAATATACCTGTCAATGAGCTGGCTAACTCTGAGTCGTATTGGCTGTCGACGAGAGTCAAAAATACTGCATGTTTTTTTTTTTCAATTATTGTTTCAGATTTGAGTGTGCCATATTATTGCTTTTGATACGCCTGAAAGAGACGTGAGAATAGTAATGTTTTGTGCTGGCCGCGTAACATTATGTCATCTTCTATATTTCTACCATTTTTCTAAAAAAAAATATTTGGCAAACGCTGTATGTGCGTGAGAGTAATGAAATATTGTCATCTCCACCCACTTAACCTAATTTCAAATGTCTGACTATCAGAACTTAAAATGATTTGCTTGTTCAATCAAAATTGCTGATAATAGTTGCTAACCGTTTTCATTTATGTAAAATCATGATTGTCTCGAAATGAAAAAGATATATTTTATAATCATCTTGCATAAAAGTCCTATAAATAACACCTTTAAGGTGTTATTTATAGGACTTTTATGCAAGATGATTATAAAATATATTTCATTTTATTTTTTTTTTATTACGACAAGAATTAGAATCCTCTCAAATAGCACAGTAACTCGAAGAGAAAATAAAAAGATTAGAGTTGGGTTTATTTTGGTTTACGGCATATCAACCTCAATGGGTGATTTAATGCCGACAATATCTTTAGAATAGATTCACTTATTTGTCTGTTTTACGGCGTATCAAATCCTTATGGGTCATTTAATGCCAAAATATAATTTTCTTGGCAGTAACAAGTAATAGATAATTGGTACAATTCCACTGTTCTATTCCAGTAAGCCCAATAAATATTATCTTGTTCAGTTCTTTGTCCGGAGCCAATAATTAGATACGTTTGCTAAGCGCAAATGCATCTCTTTTATAATTATTTAATGTAATGTTATCATTACCATTAACATTATCATTGACAGATACATATAATGGCCTGTTACCTTAGCGGCGACTTATAAAATTTATTTTAATAAATAATAAAATTATTCGTTAAAAAATGTATAATGAGATTCACCATTTCAGTACACATTTAAGTTTGCAAGACAAATATTCCAATACTCTACGTGTTCAAACAGAACTTTTACAGAAAGGTATTGTGGTAATTCTTCTTTTACAAAAATGTACTGCTGATTTTTTAAAAAAATCTATTGCCGGTATTTTTTTTCCAAAAATGTATTGCTAGTATTTTACTATAAAAATCTATTTTATACTTTCATAATGTTTTGATCCCAGTTTGGAGGCTAACTATTTACCCATAGCTGTGACCCTTAAAAGTGCCGCTACCCCAGGTCAGAGTGGACTTAAGGCACAACAGCAATTAATAGATGGTTCCATGCCAATCAAAACCTCCCGATCAGAGGCTTTGCTGCTGGGTGAAGATTATTGTTTTGACCAGAACGCCTCATTGGTAGGTGCTTATCTATCTGCAGAGGTACAGTCGGCATATTCTGAAGACCCAGGCAACACGGCATAAAAGTTTAGGAAGGAAACCCCCATCAATACTAGAAAGAACGTTAACAGTTACTGAACTTGAGAAACCATTTTTGTTCTGAAAGATTTTTTATGGGAAGGATTTTGAAAAATTCCACCAAAATAAACAATGGCTTCTAGGTCAATAAATGCCATAGGTTTCCTTGTAGGGAAAATGTTAATATTACCATTAACATTATCATTGACAGATACATATTATGACCTATTACCTTAGCGACGTCTTATATAAATCTAATAAAAATTATTCGTTAAAAAATGTATAATGAGATTCGCCATTTCAGTACAGATTTAAGTTTGCAAAACAAATATTCCAATCCTCTACGTGTTCAAACAGAACTCTTTCGTGTCTTTCATGTTCACCGAAAGTCAGCTGTGGCTATGTGAAAACTTTAAGAATTATGTCTTCTTCAATAAGAAAAAAAAAATTGGTAGTAACAAAAATGTAAGGACACATGTTTTAGCATGTTTTTTTTAATATTTGTTTTATTTTTTTTTTTTACATATGGGCGAGTACTTAGAGTATTCATATTTGGCGGTGAGAACTGTGTTCGAATCTCTCAATGTTCGATTTTTCAAGGAGGTAAACTCTTCATTTTCTCCGACTGTGGACACGACCCTAATATTCCTCGCAGTTGGAAATTGTGTGAAAATGACACTACGTGGTTGGCCTTATGCGTGCAATTATGTCGACGAAATTGTTCGGAAGAAGTCATGAGTCCTCACCGAATAGACAGACAGAAACTCATTAGACTTGATTATTAATCAATCTAGAGAAGGTTTCCCTATAAAAAAAAATAACATTCATCTGCCAGCAGCCTGATTTCTCGCGGGAATGCACTGAGTAAAAAATAAAATATAATGACATAGGTATAATTTCTGTAAGCGCCTAGTGCAATAGCACCAGCATTATTGTCCATTCTACATATCTTGTAGACACACATACATACACACACATATAGGAACAAACAAGCACGCACAAAAACACACGCAGAATGTAAAACACACACATACACTCTCAGAACATGTATACACGCACACAGACGCACTCAGGTATGCATATACTCAAACATTCAGGTGGCCGCACTTATGGATAATTATACTCGCAGACACACACAGATATAAAAGACTCGCAGGCGTGTGCTTGCATACATCCACACGCACATACTCTACCATGCACACACAAAGACAAAAATCTCACATACATCTCTGCATATAATGTGTAGATACATTCACACATGTACACACTCCCATAAACAGACTCATTCACACACATCCTCACATACGTACAAGCACGCATACAATTTAACACACACGTGGTCACTAATACACACCCATGTTCACAGTCGCATGCATAGGCATATGAATACACATGCATGCACATACATGAACAGATATGCAGTTACACATAAATATGCAAACTTTCACATATAGACCCCAATAAGTACACACGCGTAAGCAGTGATTTTCTTTATTTAACGATAATGTAAAAGTATAAATAAATAATATTTAATGTAATGTTATCATTTAATTCATTTATTTGCTTCAAAGGCGAAAAATCTAATTTCACTGAAAACCCGAAAATGCTGATAAGCGTTGTTGCACACCTCTTCCATAGAAAGATACGTATTAATTAGAAACTTTCCTCGAATGTCTATTAAACAGATATTCACTTGTGCGGGGGCTTCTGAAAACATTCCTTTGCTGGTTTTGGTAAAATAAATCTCTCCTTTCAAATTTTGTCATTAGAACACTAAATACAAGCGAACATGCTCTTATAATAATGGCGTATGTGGCTACAACCCTGTAACTAACTAGGGTTTTAGTATCCTGAGGGCTTAAGGCCATATCACGTTGCTGCAGAGGTTCTCTTATTTTTCGAAGTTAAGCAACATCATGGTTGGTCAATACATAGGTGATTCACAGCTTGGGAATGTTATGTGCTGTAATCTTGGATATTCGACCGGTGTAATGGATAACGTCTCATCATTGGAACTCAGCTCTTCGCAGGGTTGAAAACAATATTTTCATCATCTCATCTCTTGGCTAATATATAGTGCAAAATTTCCCTATCAAGAAACATTGTTTTTTTACACATGTTTTTATTTTAACCTGCGCCTCTAAACCAATATCTCTGCTGCATGTTTGGGTTTCTGGATTCCTCTCGGAAAATCAATGAGTTAATTCCGAGAGAATGGTAAATTGCTTCGATATACTGGAGAATGCACTCACTTAATCTGCCACATTTTTCATTATGAGTGAATTTCTAAGCTGAATCTTATATAATTATAATTGGAGCAAGAAATGGCTTGTAAATTTTCATGTCCCCAAAACAAAGCTGCTTTCGTTTAATCAACGTTTTCTGCCTTCTATTAACATGGCGGATGCTAAACTACATGAGAGCAACTCACTATACGTTACTGGCCTCATATTTTCCACTGACATGAAGTGAAGTGAATATATGGAGTCAATTGCTCCAATGAAAGTTGATTCCATGTGTCGTGCCAGAAAATTATTTCTCGTCAGAGTCTATCTTTTATATTTATAAATCTACAATTCGTCCGTGCATTGAACACTGTTGCCGTAATAAGATATGGTGTTTCTGCTTGACAAAATACAAAGAAAATTCTTTAATATAATCGATCCTGACCAAGCATCTCGATTTCTATCCCTTTTCTCACCGACTTGACGTGGCTTCCTGCTGTCATTTCTCTAAATATTTTCAGGACAACTTTCCTGGTGTCCTTTTGTTTTTATCTTGGTGCTCTAAATACATGAATTTAGGCTTGCTACTCTACTGGCAACTAGGTCCAAAAGTTTCATCGTTGAAATATCTAGATGCAATCACCACTTCTACACTAACACTTCGTTTTCCCGCACTTCGCACCAGTGGAAATTCCTTCCGATTTCTTGCTTCCCTGATAACTACAATCTTCAAAAATTTAAAAGCAACGTTAATGGCCATCTTCTCTCTTATTGAACCCTGGTCAATTTTTATCCTTTCCCCAATCCTCCTCATGAGTCTTCTCATTCTCTTTCATTGCCATACCCTATAAACGCCTGCGTTATAGAAATATCACTGCCTTGCTTGGGTGAAACGACTATAAAAAATGAAAATTAATTACACTATTTACATTATTCGGACGATTGCCCTCATCTTTGTCGCCATGTTTATCACAACGTTTCGGCCGTTGTACGCTCAGGCCTCCTTCAGGTGGTTGAAATGTCGAAGTGAACCCTTTATTTCGCTCACTGGGGTAGACTGTTATAGTTCCACGTGCCATGTCTAATGGATGTCAGTTATCTCCTGTTAATTCTCCTTTGAAATTTCTCCACTGCCTTAAACAGGTATTGAAATCACACTCTTTGGTTCCTGTCACTAGATCTAACTAACGCCTTTATCCACTGTGCCATGTATCCTTGAGGATATAGACAGATACTGAAAATTTAGTTGCTGGCAATTATTTACCCAAGTTTTTTATATAGGTTACTTGCAGATGTCCTCTGTCCCTTTGGCTTTCAATGTGTCTTGTTAATGTCAGCTTGTCAACAGATTTTCCTCGATTAAGTATGATAGTAATTTCACCTGTCTCCTTTTGATTCTAAGTATAAAAGTCCTTTTCGTTTCAATTTTCATTAAAATGTTCAGTCGATGGTATTCTCAATATCTTTCCGTTGAACAATAATTCCCAATCTCCTCTTTGTCTGTGAGGATTTTCTTCACCATTCACAGCCATATAGGAGGATCGATATTCCATAATTTTTCAGCAATTATTCTTTGTTTTTAATTGAACGTTTCTGTTATTCTTTCGATATTCCAATGTATTTGCGAATCCCGGTTATAAAAGCCGGATTGTAATGAATATTCAGGTATAGCTAAACGGTTATTTACTTATCGAAGTGCGGAATAGGTGTGCCAAATTCAAGATCCATCTTTGTCCGTTGTATTTACTTTCTCATAAGTTGCTTTAGGAAAAGCTTGTATACATTTCATTCGACAGCTATGGGTTAAACAAAATAGTTGTCACTTTCCTTGCCTTGAATTGCAAAGCTTCTAGAAGAATGACAAGGCTGAATCCAGAATCGTGGAAAATACACCTTGAAACCTCTCAACTATCACTCAAGACGTCCTAACAATTTTGAGGATAATGAAGAAAAGAAATTTAGTGAGAACCATGATCACCTACATCTTGAAGGTAAATGGCAGAAAATGGTTGTATTTGGGACCCATCGAAATACTAATTATTGCACTAATCATTTATTTTCCTGAAAAAAATATGACCAACGAAACCATCTTTGTAAACCTTCTATCATGAAATGCAATCTTGGTTCATTTGCCGTGTCGGTCGGCCTTAAGGATCCCTAGCACTTTATAATTACATTAAAAAATAGAATAAACTCTCCCAATTTCTGCGACAACATTGAGAACAAATGTTTCTTTTTCATTCAATAGACATTTTATATCTCATGAAGGAAGAATGATGGACCTGTCTGAATGCTGTGGTTACCAAAAAAACGAATGAAGCGAATTGGCTTTTTTTTTACTTTTAGAATAATATTTTACCGTATGTATTCATGTATACGTCGAATTCATATACAGTGCGACTCGTGATATTTTTGCAAGAAATTTAAAAAAATAATTACCTAGAGCCACTGGTTACTTAAAATGCATGATTTTTAACCTCTAAAATAAAGTATCCTTGTATAGTGTGACCCTGTATTTTTTGCATAAAACACTGATGATAAAAACTCGCACTGTATTGAGTACATACGGTATGTTAATTTGTCGGCCATTATGTTCATGTGTCTTTGCCCTTGAAAACTTATATCATATTAAAATAGATTTAAACATTTTCCTATGTAGCGGTGAATGCTTGACAATCTCATCGTAGACGAAGTAGATGATTAAGGTAGCAGAAACATGATTCTACAGAAGGATGTTAATTATACCATAGATTAATATACGTCTAAGGCATTTTAAGAAAAATCCAATCACAAATAGCACTTCTACTTAGATAGAGACAGATGACAATGTACGACACATAATGAAGGAAAAGGGCGAAAAAAATCTGACATTTGCAGTGCATAATTGATATGGTCCGGTTCCTTGTACCACGGTGATAGTCCAAGGTAGAACCGATAAAGAAGAACTCGAACACGGATATGGAATAACACAGATATATTACAAACAGGAATATATACAGAGATGTAGAAAGTGTTAGTACGAACAATCATGTTTAGTAGTAATTGTCTGAACGCGACTCTGTTTGGACTGCCTCGGACTCGACTGGCTGACTCGCTCTGACGAACTGACAGACTCCTGACGGACTTCACTCCAGACTTTCAGACGGAACACCAGACTTCAGACGGAACAGTATTTAGTCACCCCCCCCCCCGATGGCATCATGTGACACAAGGCCAGTTTAACGTGGGATCTCCGAGCCCCGGAGCTCACCCAAAAATATGCCCTTTGAACCCGTATAAACGAGTTCAGGGTCGGTTTACCTCCCCAAAGACATTCCGCCCTTCGGTGTATCCTCGTTCGGGTTCCTCCCCGCCCGAAGGCAGAGAGTTCAACCGATCAGCCGGTTGCCCGACTTCAGACTGAACGGTATTTAGTCACCTCCCACGAGGGCATCATGTGGCACAAGGCCAGTTTAACGTGGGATATCCGAGCCCGTGTGCTCGGCCAAAAATATGACCTTTGAACCCGTATAAACGGGTTCAGTTTTGGTTTACCTCCTCGAAAGAGACTCCGCACTTCGGCTTAGCCTCGTTCGGGTTCCTCCCCGCCCAAAGGTAGAGAGTTCAACCTATCAGCCGATCAGCCGGTCGCTCGACTTCGGACTGAACTCCCTGCTTCCTCTTGAGGCGCAGTATTTATTACGTATGGAATAGTCCATTATGTTATTATGGGTAAGGTCCCATAACAATAATGAAGGCAGGAAGCAGAGTGGAATGTAATTAATAACCTACCATGCACTACTACTTGTGCATATGACTGGCAAATCATGGATTACTAGAGACAGCAAAATAATAAATAAAGAATATTAATAGATACAAAGAATAAAATGTTATGGAGAGCCTTGATCGCTCAAGTCCCAAGGAGACGAGGCATATAAAATAAATCCATCATATTATTATTAATCTGCAGGTGTACTGAACCTGATCTACGATTATGAATATTTATTTTTAAAAGAGACAAAACCTTCAGCCTTGAAAGATTGGTCCGTTATAAACTCCTTCGACTTCTTTAAGATTCTTTCCTTTCTATGTCCCGTGTCCTTTCAGAACGTAGGCGATCATGGCTCTCCACCTCTTCCTCTATCCCTTGCAGCTCTCAACAAGTTCCTTCCATCTGCCACCTCCACCAGACCATGTTCTGTCATCCACTTGCTTAAGACCGCTAGCTATGTCATGCGTTGTTTTTCTTTGTCTCTCTTCCACTCTATTCGTCCCGTGTGTATCCGTTCTTCCTCAATATGTGTCCCAGAAACTTTAGCTGCCTCTTTCTGATGTTAAGTATAAGCCTTCTCCTTGTTTGCATCCACTCTAAGACCTCATCGTTGCTCATACGCCGGGTCCATGATATACTTAGCATCCTTCTGTAGAAACACATCTTCGTCACATCGAATCTCTTCTTCATCTTTAAGATTAAAATTTTTAGTCACATATAACTTCACTATAGAAGCAGTAACAGCTCTCTACAATTTTATTTTGCTATTTTTTTTTAATTGTCTGGACTTCTTGAGAATGTACGTTGAGTGTGTTTAGAGCGGTGAACATATTATAGAGGTTATCTTCTTTTGTCTTTTAACCTTCTTCATCACGATACCTACAAGTTTGTGATAGCTAATTAGACTTCAGGTATAAGTAAAATACTTTTTGATATTTTCCACTGCAGAAGTAAGAAAAGAACGCATCCAACTCCACGCATGAGAATACAGTGGAATACTATTAAACTGTCTCCCGCCCTAATTTTGAGCTGGGTATGACGATAAACAACATCCGGCAGCAAGGTCTCTGATCGGGAGATTGGAGGTTATGTGGGGCGTCGAACCACCTCTTAATTGCTGTTGTTCCCACAGACATGCTGTCTACGGTGGTAGCACCTGTTAAGTTCCCAGATATGGTTAAATAGTGAACCCCAGGCAAAAACAAAATCCCTTGATAGTATCAAAATATATTTTTATACTGAAAATACTAGCAATATAATTTTTACTTTAAAAAGTACCAACAATTTATTAATCTTAAAATTACCTAAAACGCATTAAGTCTCTAGTTGAAGGCATAACACTATTTAGACATCGTCATTAAATAACCCATAGAGGTTGAAATACCACTGATCAAAATTAATCAAACAACCAACATGTAAGAAAACTTTCATGAAATTAACCCATAACTATTCTACAATTTCTTAAACCAAATTGTATTCCGGTTATGGTCCGGTTCTTTGTACCACGGTGATAGTCCAAGGTAGAACCAATAAAGAAGAACTCGAACACGTATATGGAATAACACAGATATATTACAAACAGGAATATATACAAAGAAGTAGAAAGTGTTAGTATGAACAATCAGGTTTAGCAGTAATTGTCTGAACGCGACTCTGTTTGGTCTGCCTCGGACTCGACTGACTGACTAGCTCTGACTGACAGACTGACAGACGCCTGACGGACTTCACTCCAGACTTCAGACTGAACGGTATTTAGTCACCCCCCCCCCCGAAGAGGGCATCATGTGGCACAAGGCTGGTTTAACGTGGGATCTCCGAGCCCGTGGGCTCGGCCAAAAATATGCCCTTTGAACCCGTATAAACGGGTTCAGGTTCGGTTTAACTCCCCGAAAGAGACTCCGCCCTTCGGCGTAGCCTCGTTCGTGTTCCTCCCCGCCCGAAGGCAGAGAGTTCAACCGATCAGTTGAGGGGATACTGAATAAATCTATGGTCAATCCATTTACCCCCACCATCCAAATATATTTCAAAAGCTAAACATCAAAATAAAATTTATGACTAACTATCTATCTATCTATCTATCTATCTATCTCTCTATCTATCTATCTATCTATCTCAACCTTTTCATTATCTATCTATATATATATATATCTATCTACCGCAAGCACTTTATTATCTATCTATCTATCTATCTATCTATCTATCTATCTAAGCAGATACACTGGCGTAGCATTTCTAAATGTATATATTTGCAGGTGGATTTATAAGGAAAAATAAAACGGAATTTATCCAGTTCCTTTGCTATCCTGACTACTAGAACGGCAATCTAATATAGAGAACATACACTGGTAACACTCCTTCTGTAACGCGTAACTTGAGTTGAGGTGTCAAAGTGTCCACATAGGTGTGCGCAAACTCAGACTAGCATACACGGAATACTGTGACATAACGATCGATGAGGGCACCGGGAAAGTTGCCCTCATAATACTTATATGATCAAACACACACACACACACACACACACACACGCACATGCATATATGTGTGTGTGTGTTTATGTAACTACGAATGTATATCAGCATTTATAAGGATTGATGAACCGGTGAAAAGATCTACAAATATTCTGATACATCCGTATTATTATAAGTACTTAGAGAAGACTATATGTGAGCATGTTAGAGCATTTGTCTTTCTTGTGTTCAATATTTTTAATTATGAGGATAATTATCTGAATCTATTGATTTTTTCGCGATCTACGTATCAATAAAATTAATAACCCTTTGAACTGTAAATAAAAAGAATCCGTTCATGATAGAGACGATGAATAACAATTCAATTACCCTTTTTGCTTAATTAAATAATAACAAGTACAGTAGATTTATTAGCTGATATGAGATAAAGGGTAATAAAGATAAGCGAGAAAGGCAAGCAGGAATAAAAGGTGAACTCACACAAAATCGGCTCCCGTTAATGACTTCGTTTTTTTGATTATGCCAACGAGGAAATTCTGCCAATGCCAATATATTGTTTATTTCATCAGTTACCCGCGGGAAAGTAATAATTATATTATATATATATATATATATATATATATATATATATATATATATATATATATATATATATGGAGAAACTAAACTCCAGTTTAGATTGTGTTTTCTGCAATAAAGCGAGGCAGTATTTTGGAACCTTGAATATAACCTTTATCAACCTGGCAGACGTAATTCACAATGTTTCAAAAAATGGATCTTCTCTAAAAGTACGTGTAGAAAATACACGCGTATATAGATAATGCAGATCATTATATATATATATATATATATATATATATATATATATATATATATATATAAAAATACAAACAAAGATCGCGTTGTTCAACGCGTGGTTAGTAAGTTAATGCTTTATTTAATCTGTTAGCAAAGTGAATTCACCATTAATTATATTAACTTTTCTGATTAATTCTTTCTATGACTACTTACATATACACAAAGGATTAGTGTATACGGAATAAATTCCAATGACCCACAAATTCTATTCATTTAATGCACAATACAGAGTAGAGCAAATATAATTTACTCGAAAATTATAACATAAATATTTTATAAAATAACTAAAGAAATAGCCATTTTGTTTCAACAATTCTGGTATCATATTGAATTCAACACCATCACCTGATAAGACACCAGTAGTTTTGAAAAAAAAGGGTATTTCTGATATGATTTCATAACATATTAATGTTATAATTTTCGAATAATTATATATATATATATATATATATATATATATATATATATTTATTGTTATTATTATTATTATTATTATTATTATTAGTAGTAGTAGTAGTAGTAGTAGTAGTAATAATCTTATAAGTATAAGAAATTATACTCGTTCGGAAAACCTTTAGTTATATCGATTTGCAAATAATGAAACCAATAACAAAGGGAAAAAAAGTATAAAAAAAGAAAGAACCAAGAACATGTACGTTAGCCGAAAATAATCGTCTAGTATGCAAGTCCAAAGCCCCACTAAAAGAAAAAAAACGATACGAGTAGGCAAAATAACTAAATAAAGTGCTCAATACAGTAAGTAGAGCAGACCTAGTTAAACCTAGAGAGCCAGACAAACCTACCAAGTTTTCACTTCAGCAGATCGTCAGGGAAAGCTGGCTAAAAAGTTAAAAAAGTCAATAAACAAAAAAAATCATCATATATATATATATATATATATATATATATATATATATATATATATATATATATATATATATGTATGTATGTATGTATGTATGTATGTATGATAAAAAATATAGGTTTGAAGTATGCAATACCTATGGGTTAAAATGCCCAATATCAAGAATTGAGCGTATGTAACCTGATACAATATGTTCAGTTGTTTCTGGATATTCATCACATAAACTGTATATTATATTAACACAATTTTTTCAGTAGATTTGTTTGGCAATTTCTGGTTAACAATCATTGGTCTTGAGTAAGAATAAAAATTTCGTAATTAGCTTTTTAATCCTGCATTAGTCAAGTACTTGGTTGTTATGGGATTTGTCTACGTCAGTTTCTTAGGTAGGGTCATGTGTATTGACTATAAAAATTCGCATCCTCTAATCGTTTCTGTATTTGTTTTATTGCATTTGCATTTCATTACTTTTGTATGATATTTGCCACTGCGGTATGTTTATTATTTGCTCTTTTTGACCCACTTGAAATGCCATTCTGAATTTCTTGGATTTATTACTGAATAAATGTTCTTATTTCTCTCATGTTCTTTGACAAATATCATCACCAAGTCTTTTTTATTATCTAGGTATCTTTGACGACCTGTTATTTAAGGTTTGCAAGACAACTATCGTTGAACTATTTCACTGCATCCTTTGAATCTGAACTCCTACAGACGATCTCATTGGCGTTAGTATGATGCATACGGGGACAAATGTGAAGATTCCTCGTTATGATATATATATATATATATATATATATATATATATATATATATATATATATATATATAGTTTATGAAAAACTAGGTAATCCGTATTGGTAAACCTAATGAGGATATAATCCAAAGAGCTCAATGTAAATCCAGAGCAAATAATTTAAATAAAAAGACCACTTTAAGGTTCCATGTAATAAATTATTTCACCACAGCCCTTTAAAGGACTTCGGTCATCAGACTTTACTTCCAAACAAAAAATGAAAAGAAAATGGTGAAATAATTTATTACATGGAACCTTAAAGTGGTCTGATTTTATTTAATATATATATATATATATATATATATATATATATATATATATATATATATATGATAGCTGAACGTTAGCTATGGTCCACTTACGGAAACTGTATTGCACCACCGCATATACAATATGGTTATTGTTAAGAATTGTGATTTCTTGTGACTTCCGAAAATAAAAACAATAATTTGTTCTTTTCATCAATAGGATGTATCAAATAATTTTCGATATATCTTTACTCTTCTGAGCAATCATCATTTATGCAATAGGTACACAAACCAGTGCCCGAAAAAGGGTTGATTTTCTGCTTTGATTGTGCATCAATGTAGGTCCTGACGGGTTGAAGTTACTAGCCCCATACCCAAACGTTGTTCTTCTGCTAGATCTGTTGCCAACCACGGCTAAATATCCTACCTTGCCCTGCTATTAAATCCATTGGTCGGGAGAGAAGACGTGAATTCATATCTTTCCCGCCGGTATGTTCATGTAAATGTAAGTAATGAAATTCAACTGAAATTCGAATTCGTACGTTCATTGAAGTTAAGCAATGTTTAACCTATTCATTAAATCGATGAATGGCCACTTGATAATAACAGATGCATTAAGCTGGGATGTGCGGCTGGTGTAATGAATAATGGTTCTTAAGTGTTAATCGGAGAGCCGAGTTCCAATTTCAAATGGTTTTATTATATTCATTTCCGCCCAAATACCCTTCGGAAAGGTACGAATCTACCTCATCCACCCAAGCTACGGGTCGATTAGTAAGTCTTGTATCACTAAAATCATTATTATCTCCAAAATATAATTCTTGAAATCTGAAGATATTTTCTTGCTTTAAATAACTCCAAAAAGTTTGGTAAAACGTAGAAAACGAATCAGTCAATTATTCAAGCAAAATCGGCTTTCTGATTTTCATTCCGAGGCGATACGCATTACACGACCGCGCATCGGCCTTATGCCGTACATGCTTAAATAATCTCTCCTTAATTCTTGAATAAGTTTTTGTGTGTGTCAAATTTGCCTGTGCGTCGTTTATGCCGACAAAGGAGGGAAACACAATATGTCGCTTCTTCTTGGAGATAAGATAATTAAAGAATAAACATTTTTTGTACCACTCAAGCAATATTTATCGATTCAGATTGCACGAAATTAAATTTAGCACATTTGTATACGTCGATTAGAAAAGAGGTTCAGTGAAAACAAACTTAGTATTCTGTTGGTATCACTATCACCCTATTTTCCGACTTCACTGTTTTTTGGAGGCTTATATTTATAGTTAGAGACGGAAATTAAATTTTCGTAAATCATTCTCTGCAGGGAAGTTTTAATTTTGTTTTATTTTCTTACATTCATCTGCTCAGCACGCCTCCCCCATCAACTTTATCTGCCTTCTTCGAAAAACAAGACAATGTGAACAACGCAATAAAGTATGCAGGTTAAAATGAGAAACGACCAAAAAACAAAAAAGCCAACGCAAATTCGTAATGGTTTCTGTGAACAACAAACATTGTTTGTCAGCGGGGAACCGATTTATAATTTTTTTTTAAGTTTCTTTTTTCCCCATTTTTCTAAAATTTACTGAGCGCACCCCCATTGTTTTTTTTTAAAGTCAGGTTTTATATAGAAAATTTAATAATAATATAATTCACTTGCTTCTACATGATTTAGTTGAATTCACAAAATGTGAAAAACGAATTATATGCAGATTAGAAGTGGAAATTCGAATAATATTTAATGTTAACTTATTTGTTGCCGCATAAGATAAAAATATTAATTCGAATTTTTATTCTTCATTGTTACTTTCACTGTACTAAACATAGGAAAGCAATTGTTCATTTTTGAGAATCTGCTTCTATTCGTTAATAACGTTTATTTATGATATAATGGAATATGCGAACAACTGCGTTCCCCCTCACTGGAATATGATTGATATACACTTTTAACCTGCGACTACGACGCGTACCAGTCGATTACTGCTACCGTATTCTACTTGATTATAGTAGCCAAAACCACTTAGCTACTTCGTTCAAATATATCCTTTTCCGGGACATATATATATATATATATATATATATATATATATATATATATATATATATATATTATATTGATTTATTTAAAATATGTTTTTTTTCGCTACACAGTTCTAAATCATGTTTCAAAAATGGAAGCTAAAAGCTACGAATTTAAATAAAATAAAATATCTATAAGAACACCGGATTATATATCTATAAGAACACAGGATTATATATATTTTTATTTATACACACACACACACACACACACATATATATATATATTGATATAATGGAATATGCGTACACCTGTGTTCCTTCTCACTGGAATATGATTGGCTGGTGTCCGTCATAAATACCGACGGACGTGTAGGTACGACAGAGTCAGAGCCTTAGTCTGAGAGCTAAGTCTATAACGACGCCCATTGGACTACGCCATTGATCTACACTTCTTACCTGCGACTACGTCGCGTACCAGTTGATTACTGCTACCGTATTGTACTTGGTTATAGTAACCAAAACCAATTACTACTTCGTTCAGATATATCTTTTTCCGGGACATATCAATTTAATACAAGGCCCAAGAGTCACTCAAAGAGGAGGTTTATTGAATGATGCCCTTGTATGTGTAAAAGGGAAGGACATAAGAAATACTGATCATAAAAATATTTAGGAAAGCTATTGTTTAAACCAAGACCAATGTTAAAATTTTAGAGAGCTTCATCTCAGGAGTCTGTTCCACAACCAGAGACTCGTAAGAAAAATATCTCCTAGTGGAACTTACTTCTTGCTAATGAGATACAAATGGAATGGAGGTAGCGTGTCCCATTATACGTGACATGGTGGCTTTAAGCTCTAAAGTTAAAAACAGTTGGAAATAAGAAATGCAGCTCTTCGGAATACTTTAATGAAAATAAAGACGGAGTATCGGGAAACTAGTGAAAAGATGGGCTGTAGCATTCAAAATAATTCATCACCCACCAGGGGCCGTGTAGATTATTTTAAACTCTACCAAGACTGGAAAGAGAAGACTGGGCAGTTCCATTTCAGATTAAGCAGCAGTACTCCATTATCTGTTCGATATGGCTCTTGAAAAGAGAACATAACTTGAAGAGGTACAAGTAAACAACCATTTTTCGTAATATTATTTGGTGATGAATCCTATATTTGAGTTCTACCTGAAGACTACAGTGAAACTTAGTTCCAATAGGCGTTCAAAGCAAGGAGACTCTTTGAGATAACAAGAGTTCATCATGATAAGTGTAATGATCAAGTTTTGCCTGGTGACGATAAAACGTTAATAATTTGGTCTTTGAGCTATTGAATGTTACGAGGCACCTAGCCTCCCATTGAGCTGTTCGGAGAAGAGATCACAGATTGTCATCTATACATTTTGAGATACACGCATACATTGTTGAAAAATGCATAGATTCTCGTTAAAGATTTGACTACGTTCCTTCAGAGAGTTAATATAATGCAGAAAGAGCGTTACTATATTATATATTATATTATATATAATGAATACACATATTTGAATAGATATACTTGATTTTCCACTGTGTAAATTTAGGCGTGCCGGTTTGGCCATTCCAGAGTCGAAATGTGCCTTGCGGCAAGGTTGAAACATGTATACCTATTGTGGGCAAGTCACCGTTCAGCCTGTTGGCTGTGACCGATCTAAAGAAAGTTGAAATAAAGAGGAGGTTTATTGAATGATGCCCTTGCATGAGAAGCGTCAGTTGTACCCTCAAGCTATCGTTAGGACATAGAACTCCTTTTTATATAGTCTATATATTGAAATATTTTATCTATATACGAACCTTTTACAAAATATATATTCGACGTATGATGGTCAGCAACTCATTTCATAAGAATCGACAGCCAGGCACAAACAGCACAAGATTCGATTATAGTAGTGAAGGCTATGTACATACATATATTTATCATCTTTTCCATTTGTTGAATAGTTCCTAAGAGGAATTAATAAAACAGCTTAGTTTAAATCTTATGGAACTCTCCAATCCTTCTCTTAATTCCCCTGGGACGAGAAGTTAGTAGTTTGCATACGTAACTTCTTGTATTTTAAGCGATGAGATTCTGGATATTTTTTTTTACAGAATATGCACCTTAAGATGTTTGTCGAAATTGCAGTCATACCTGACATCATACCTGTGGCAATAAAAATAATAATAATCTTACACTAGACTATGGTTCTCATGGATTCTAATCTTAATTGATTAGATGTGTTCGTCTTAGTAAATATTTTACCACAGATTTGCTTCTCAATTGTTTGAATTTAACAAACGTCCGCGGTGGTCTAATGAGTTTGGCATCTATTTTTCACAAGCCTATGCAGTAGTGGTACATCATTGCCGGTTGACAAAACGGTGGCTTTTTTTTATTTTCAAATATGAGGAACCCAAGACGGTTTAGGAATCACATTGAGATACTTGAATACGCCCTCAGTCTGAAACTGTCTGCGCCGACTTTGTGACTCGAACAACTGGGCCCAAACTACAGTGTACGCTCTACTTTTAAATATCTCATCAGATCACCCACATCTGGGTGTGATGTATGTGTCTGGTATATTCCTATATAACTCGATGTAATTTGTGTATATTGGGGTTTATATATTTGTAATCCACCGTGGCCTTGATGGTCCTTAATGCCCTATCACTCAATGCTACTACTACTACTACTACTACTACTAATAATAATAATAATAATAATAATAATAATAATAATAATAAGAAGAAGAAGAAGAAGAAGAAGAAGAAGAAAGCGGATGACGAGAATTATTAATAATAATAATAATAATAATAATAATTAGAAGAAGAAGAAGAAGAAGAAGAAGAAGAAAAAGAAATAATAATAATAATAATAATAATAATAAAGGAATTACAAAATATGTTCTCACGAGTACAGCCCACACTTTACGACAGTATTATCTATGTAAAATATGTATGTGCGTTTTTTTGTTTTTTTTTATTTTATTTTTTGTTTTAATTGGTCAGTGAAAAATGTCATGATGGCATTTTTAATGTCAGGTCTCTGGGCGGGACTCGGAGAGAAATGTGTACACACCAGAAATGAAAAGAAATAAAATATTATTATTATTATTATCATTATTATTATCATCATCATCATTCGATTTCTGCTATGGACACACTACCTACCAAGTCTGCGGAAAGACCTAAGGCAGGTCGTGGTGTGTTGTTATGGCCACATTTCATGTTAATTTTTTTTTTTTTTTTTATTTATCTCCGATGAAGTTGCTAGCGTTACATAGACAAAGTTCTCCTTAGTGTGTGTGCTGTACTTAATAAGACAATTTTCTGTATGTCTCTTTAAGCTGGGGTTTCCAGGGATTCTTTCAATGTGTTGTTTTGTTCCATTTTTATAATTCCAAGTGCACCTATTACCACTGGTATTATTCTTGTTTTCAATTTCCACATTTTTCTATTTCAATTTCCAGGTCTTTGTATTTTGATAGTTTTCAAATTCCTTGGTTGCTATGTTACAATCCGCTGGACAAGTCATATCAATTAGTAGGCAAGTTTTTTCTTTCTGGTTTTTGACAATAATGTCCGGCCTATTTGCTTCAATTTTTCTGTCTGTGTGGATGGTATAATCCCATAGAATGGTGACATCTTCTATTTCTGTAACCGGCGCTGGCCGATGTTCATACCAGTGTTTGCTTACACATTTTCCAAAGTGTTTGCACATTGTCCAGTGTAAGTATTGCCCCACTCTATCGTGACGATTTTTATATTCATTTGGGGCAAGTATCCTGAGATTAGATGGTCTATTGTTTCTTGGTATTTGTCACAGAACCTGCATTTTGGATCCACATTATTATGTATGATATTTGCCTGAAAATTCCTAGTGAAAAGACTCTGGTCTTGCGCTGCAAGAATAAAGCCTTCAGTTTCAGACTTTAATCCAGATGCTCGTAACCATCGATGAGTATTAACTTTATCAACATTGGGTTTATTTGCACGTTCTGGATATTGGCCATGCAGAGGTTTGTCTTGCCAGCGTTGTTTCATCTGTTCAAGGGCTTTATCCTTGGCTTTCTTTTTTCATATCTTTTGCTGCAATAGTTGGTTCTTGGCTTCTGTTTTGATTTACTACAGAATCTACTAAATGTAAATGTTGTTTGTATTTACTGCCTTCTTTTTTATTATTGAATATTTTTTCTTTCTGTTTTCATGTTGTTTCACTAATTTTATCATCCAGTCATTTGTTGTTTCCATGTAAGTTAGTAAGCCAATAGTTGTTGTCTTGTATGACAATTCTAGCTGAATAAGACCTCTTCCACCTTCTTTACGGGGTATGTATAGACGGTCTACATCAGCCTTTGGATGATGCATCTTATACTTAGAAAGAAGCTTTCTTGTTTTAGAATCCATTTGTCTTATTTGCATCGGTTTGAAAGATCTTGTTCTGTCTATAGAATCTTGATCTTTTCTCGTAGCGTCTTATTCTTTGAGCCTTCAGTTGTATTGTTTGCTTTATTTTTTCTTTAGTTGATAGGACTTCATTTTCATTCCTGATATTGTATTTTCTTTCGACTCTTCTGCCTTTTCTAGTTCTTACATTTACTCCTCTTGCTAGTTCATCGAGTACTGATTTATTATTATTATTATTATTATCATCATCATCATTCGATTTCTGCTATGGACACACTACCTACCAAGTCTGCGGAAAGACCTAAGGCAGGTCGTGGTGTGTTGTTATAATACATTTCATGTTAATTTTTTTTTTTTTTTTTTTTTTTTTTATCTCCGATGAAGTTGCTAGCGTTACATAGACAAAGTTCTCCTTAGTGTGTGTGCTGTACTTAATAAGACAATTTTCTGTATGTCTCTTAAGCTGGGGTTTCCAGGGATTCTTTCAATGTGTTGTTTTGTTCCATTTTTTTATAATTCCAAGTGCACCTATTACCACTGGTATTATTCTTGTTTTCAATTTCCACATTTTTTCTATTTCAATTTCCAGGTCTTTGTATTTTGATAGTTTTTCAAATTCCTTGGTTGCTATGTTACAATCCGCTGGACAAGCCATATCAATTAGTAGGCAAGTTTTTTTCTTTCTGGTTTTTTGACAATGATGTCCGGCCTATTTGCTTCAATTTTTCTGTCTGTGTGGATGGTATAATCCCATAGAATGGTGACATCTTCTATTTCTGTAACCGGCGCTGGCCGATGTTCATACCAGTGTTTGCTTACACATTTTCCAAAGTGTTTGCACATTGTCCAGTGTAAGTATTGCCCCACTCTATCGTGACGATTTTTATATTCATTTTGGGGCAAGTATAGAACATCCTGAGATTAGATGATCTATTGTTTCTTGGTATTTGTCACAGAACCTGCATTTTGGATCCACATTATTATGTATGATATTTGCCTGAAAATTCCTAGTGAAAAGACTCTGGTCTTGCGCTGCAAGAATAAAGCCTTCAGTTTCAGACTTTAATCCAGATGCTCGTAACCATCGATGAGTATTAACTTTATCAACATTGGGTTTATTTGCACGTTCTGGATATTGGCCATGCAGAGGTTTGTCTTGCCAGCGTTGTTTCATCTGTTCAAGGGCTTTATCCTTGGCTTTCTTTTTCATATCTTTTGCTGCAATAGTTGGTTCTTGGCTTCTGTTTTGATTTACTACAGAATCTACGAAATGTAAATGTTGTTTGTATTTACTGCCTTCTTTTATTATTGAATATTTTTTCTTTCTGTTTTCATGTTGTTTCACTAATTTTATCATCCAGTCATTTGTTGTTTCCATGTAAGTTAGTAAGTTATTATTATTATTATTATCATTATTATTATTATTATTATTATTATTATTTTTATTGTTATTAATAATAATAATAATAATAATTCTTGTTGTTTTCTGCTTAAAAATAGGCTACGAGAGAAATAGAAAACATGACGGACAAAATATCAAATAGAGGACACTAAATTGAGAAAAGTAATCAGTTATCATCTCATCCCAGAATAATTTCGTTAAAATGAGGATCGACAAGACTCAAAATGATAGATACAGCCGCTAAAAATAAAAAGATAAAAAAGGTAGAGAGCAAGAAAAAGAGTAGAAAGTAACACAAGACAGAGTAGCAACATTTATATACTAAGACCTGCGCAAATTAATTTTATTCCACCATGTAAAAAAATGGTAGATGCCTGAACTAAAGACTGTCTTGGAAAGCAAATATCAAAGAATAATTTCTAGACGCAGACTTGCTGCCTCACCCTAGGATATCTGAGTATACGTAAAGGAGGGAATGGAGATAAATATGTAATATTAAATTTAATATCTTTAGGCATGATATTATGTGCACTTGAAGGTGTACCTAAGAGAATGGAATTGATATTTCATGAAAGGATGTGTGCGGTATGGTTGCCACTTCGAAACGACAGCGGGGTTGATTTAGGAGAGAATATTGCGGAAGGTGCTTGAATTTTACGGGGACTGATTCTCACTTAATTCCAGCTATTACGATTTTCCAAATGGTATAAATATGAAAAAAGCACGAATACCAAGAACAACTACTATATATAATAATAATAATAATAATAATAATAATAATAATAATAATAATATGCCAAACAAAATGCCCTGTCATAGATTAAAAAGTTTATGGATCATAACAAAAGTAAATATAAACATGTTGAAATTGAAACTGAAAATATATGACGCCTTTTAATTATTGTTTAATTAAAGTTTTAGGAGCGTTGTGTGGGAAAGTGTAGAAGGTGTAAACAAGAACATTAACAAGATATTTGATAGCCCTTTTTTACATGGGATTAGAGACATTGAACCTTAGGGAACTGCTTAGCTACTAAGGATAGTATATTAAATGTAAAGTAAGTATAAACACTGCACATGTTAAGTATTGTCTACCATCAGAATTTGTGTGTACTCAAATCCCAGGGATGTACTGGAGAGAAATAATAATAATAATAATAATAATAATAATAATAATAATAATAATAATAATAATAATGTATATTTGAAGGTCTTCAAAAAGTTATCATCGTACAAGGATCTTTATGTGGAAATCTCAAAAATGTGGCGCATGAGGACATGAATAATTCCAATTTATTGGAAATGGTTCCGATAGACTTATTGAAGGGATTCCTGGTATTCCATGCCTTAAAAATTATACTCATAAGTACATCTCACACATCACGAAGAGCTCTATCTCTGTAAAATATGTGTGATCTTAGTGTGTTTATTTTTACAAAAAATGTCAGCGGAAAATATCATGAAGCCTTTTCTGACATTAGATCTCTTGTTGGGACCCGGAAGCAATTGTGTATATAAAAGAAATCGAAAGACAATAATAATAATAATAATAATAATAATAATAATAATAATGACTGAACTGTAGTAATAGTTGAAGTGTCTTTAAAATGAAGCCGAAAATGGGATAAAGCTGTCATAAATTAAGTACTAAAATACTAGCTCTCTCTGGTATTCCCTGAGAATAATGAAAAACATCTTTCCGAAATCTTGAAAGAGTAAAGATCATATGTAAAACAAATGAAACAAAGAAAATAAAAATAATTACAGGCCAATCACGTCTTCCTAAAACGTACAAAATATTAACATCAATATTAACAAAATAATATTCCCCAACAACACACACACACACAGATATATATATATATATATATATATATATATATATATATATATATATATATATATATATAATATATAACTGAAAAAAAAGAACTGAAACGAGGTTCATCTGGTTTGAAATATCAATTTTGGGTTAATAGAATTGTCATGGAAATGCTCAAAACAACAGACAGGAACGTATGCAGTGCATAGAAATGATAATATTATCCGTTTCTATACAAGAAAATACTCGTGATTCATTGAACGAGTAGCCGGTGCTATTTCTGGCTGAAATTAATAAAATATTTCTATCAAAACATTTTTTTCAGGAAAAGATTTCTCTCAAGTCCAGTAACTTTTATTCTTCTTTTCAGTATTGAACAGGTTTTGTATGAAGTGGTGTGGAATGTCAACAACTTCATTATGTCATTAATTTCTCGTCATGTTACACGTGCTCTCCATTTTATTTTTTGCTGCTGTTGAGTCTCCACAAGTGAAATGATCGATTATAGAAAGAACTTTGACAGGGTTCTTTGCACCTGACTACTGAAAGATTTATAGTTCTTGGAAATATCTCTAAGGATAATCAGTCATGATACGAACGGCGACCTAATGACGAGCTGTCATATAATGACTTTCTCTGCCTCAATCGAGCCGGGAAAAAAATCAAAAAGTGCAGTGATATAAATCCTGAGACTGACGATGATCTTCATTCCCTATCATCTACCTCGTTCATCGTAACAATTAGAAGAGTAACTTTCTAACTTGAGTGACTTTCCTGCCTATATTGTGCGATATTTAATAGAAGATAATAATTTTAGAAAGTTTGGAAGCAACCATGACGCGCACTCATATAATAGTCGAATCATTCGGAAATTGGACATAAATAAAGATCAAACCACGTCATCTTCTTCCATATGCCGTGTCCATCCAGGATATAGGCGGTCATTGCTCTCCACAATCTCCTGTCCTTTGTAGCTCTTAATAAATTCTTTTCCTTTCTCCCAAACCCTGTTCCGTCATCCATTTACTTAAGCTCATCAAATATGTTACGCGCTGTTTTCCTCTAACTTACCCATGTGTGTATCATATTTTCCAAGCCCTCCTTTCTTATTATGTTCCCCCAAAATTTTAACCGTCTCTTCCTGATGTTATGTATTTTGTTTCCATTTTCTCTTTGGTGCTCGTATGTTGGGTCCTTGTTATCCTCAGCATCTTTCTATAGAATCACATGCCTGTTGCCTCAAGTCCCTTCTTCAACGCTGATGAGGTTGTCCAGCATTCACTACCATATAAGAGGACAGATATCACGTAATAGTTCAGTACTATTTTCTTTGCAACGATGTTTTTTTTTCTGTTCTCTTAATACTCTGCTTAGTGTTTGCAATATGTACCTAAATATTAATGAATGTGTAGACTAATCTATACACGAGAACTGAAGCGGACATACGTCATGCAAATAGAAAAGAAGGAGAAAAGAGAACTCCTTCAAATGCAAAGTACCCCAAATCAACAAGATATGTAGGATCTGAATATACGCAATAATGGAATAAAAATGAAAGCGATAAACAAGAAAGCGAAGAAAATGAAGAAGATAAAGGTATCATATAAGTCTCCAATGTCAGAAGTAGAAAAAGGAATTATCATTCGATGAGTCAGAACAAAAAGGAAACGGCAGGCAATAGATAACTGTGAATAAATTAGCGCATCCCCCCGCCCCGTGATAGCAGGATATGAACAATGTATTTTAATCAATTACGAGAAAGTGAAAATCGGCAAATAAAAGAATCTCTTGTCTTTGTGGAAAAGTTGTAGAAACATTAAATCCTGAAACAGAACACAGGAAATTGGCGAAAAAGAAATACCCAATCCAAAAATTTTGAATCTACTGCTATCAGAATATGGATCTGCCATTAGTGTTCATCCGTTCGGTTTAAACCGTATTTTATCCATAGATAAACCGTTGATTAAATCTCTTGTGTTTAAACCAAGGCCCGGTTCAAAACAGACTTCACGTGCATTAAATTCAATTGGTACAGTTGTCAATTTTAGCGTAAAATAAAAGTGACTTTTATTATCTACATTATTTGCATTCTCATATATTCATATTTTTGCTATTACCACACTATTTTGGTCGTTGTTCTCTCCAGTCAGATTCAGCAATCTATCGATTTGATTAAGCCTCAGGTAAATATATAGGAGCCATTAATATATAAGCAATATAAATAACAGCAAATGTCGGTACCAATAGCAGTAAAAAGAGAGAGGTGGCTATGATAGGGTTTATGAAGGTTTAATGTCCTAAGTTCTAATTTTAGTTTCTCAGTTTTAAGTCCAGGATTGTCCCACAGAAGCATAGACTAGTAGATTAATGCATTGTTTCTTGAACTTGGTTGCAATAATTGTAATCTCATTCCCCTGTCTGGGTCGTAGTAAGTTAGACTTACCAGGACGAGCATTAATAAAATAAGCCGATATATGCCTGGACGTGGATAGTTTAATCAGAACCTTTAACCACATTAAAGCAACTGTTGTTTTGGCAACACAAAACAGTCGACCCGTATATGTGTAAGCTAATATTTTTAAGGCACGCAATCTTTTCAATTAAAGTGCTCAAGAGAGAGAATATAAAGAAAATTTAAATGTTCAACTTATAAGACCTTACTCAGAGTCTCAACGATATACTAATGTCACATAGTTTGATATATGAACTGTATACACGAATTCAGTGTAGAATTAATTTATTCATTCTACTGAAGAATGGATACTATCACGGGGTGGAAACAGAGAAGTAAAAAATAAGCTGTTACTCTTTATCCAAAAATAGATGTCATGTTAATATGTTAAAAAATAGATGTGATGTTACATTGTTGTGACTGCACATGCGCACAAACTGAAGATGCTGGTAAGTTTTAATTTCTTTTATCTGTCCGATTTCATTTAGATTATTTTTCATTTTCTTTTTGTTTCCATATTTTTTTATTTAGATATCACACACTGTGATATTTTGATTGGATATCACACACTTTGATAATAGTAGGTCTGACAGGAATTGCAATATATATATATATATATATATATATATATATATATATATATATATATATATATATTGTATTGGGACAGAGGATCATTATTTAAACATATAATATTAAATATAACAGACAATAAATGTCTAATGTTTAATCATGTGCCGTTCTATTGTTCGAGTGTTTGCTTTAATTTCTGGTGAAAATAAAGACAAAAATTGTCCAAGATTTGGATATTTTTTAGCATCTTCAGAATGATTTTACAGGCATGAAACAAAGATATCCACCGTCAAAGATGATATCTTGATATTTCGTTTATTATAACATAGAAGCTTGCTATACAGTCGCGGAATAGCAGACGCAGATCGTAAGTTCAAAATGTGGTTCTATGATGTCATACCATGCGATAGATCGAAGTATTACAACAGAATCAATGCCTAGATGCAATGTAATGTGTTGCGCCTATTTTAAACATATAATATTAAATATAACAGACAACGAATGTCTATTATGTTTAATCATGTGCCGTTCTATTGTTCAAATGTTTGCTTTAATTTCTGCATTCTGTTGAGGTTTCTATCAGACTCGATGAATGAATGAATTAATTATATACATATATATATATATATAAGGCAGGATGTCTCTCTCTGTGTGTGTGTGTGTGTGTGTGTGTGTGTGTGTGTGTGTGTGTGTGTGTGTGTGTGTGTGTGTGTAACGAATGCACGGCCGCAATTTTCGACGGATTTGCACCAAAATTTACATGCACATGCTTCAAGTAAGTGGAAAGGCCACGACCGACTTTGCATTTCCCAACGCCCATCGATAGTGGAAATTATTGATTTTTTCACGTTTCTACGGCAGTTTTCATGTAGTTTGCTGCCATTTTGTACTTGCCAGAGTGACAGCCAATAGCTGGCTACCACGAATAGGCAGGAAGATTCTATTGCCCAGCGTGAGAGCCAGCAGCTGATTGACACGTCTGTTAACTAGCATGCTAGCATCCCAAAAAATCGATAGCTGCATTCGTAACAAGTGCAAAAAATTTAAATTCGCTTGCTTATTAAACTCAACGTTGATTCTGATTCCGCAGAACTGGGTTGGTTGTGAAAAAGTATCTGTTGTTAACATTCTTTTTTCATTCGGTTTTTCCAGTTACGAGTCCTTTTTAAAGCTGATCGTTTTGTGTTCATTTTGTTTAGTTCTTTTTCCGTAACAGATTTAATGTTTAGTATAGCGCTTAGAAAAAAATCGCAGTGTGAGATAGGCAAGAAGTAAGGCATGTAGCAACATCAGCACGGCAAAGGACACTCCTTTAAAAAGCAAGGAAGGGCACAAATATTTTAAGTCAAGTGATAGCGATTACTGTATGAGTCGAACGATTTTTGAATCAAGCTTGGGGAACGCCGGGCCATGCTGCTAGTATATATATATATATATATATATATATATATATATATATATATAATTAATTTACTATCGGTATACACACATCTATGTACACAGGGAGAAATTTGCCAGTTCAGCCTTCTCTCAAAATACTGACTAAATAAGAAACAGCGAGCGTGATTTCTTGGTCGAAGCGGAAACTTTTCACCACATCCTTCTATAGACGCAGAGTAAATACAGAATTTCGAAAATAGTTAAACAGATAAGGGCATTATTATGAAAATGTTTTTTTTACAAAATCTTATAAAACACAAGGAAGTAAATAACATCTTCGAAAACCATCTTCTTATTTTTTTCATGAATATATTTTAAATCTTTGAAGATTTTGCGATTACAGCGTGATAAGCTTCCTGAAATGCTACAGAATGGAAAAAAAATTCCTTTTAATCAGTAGAGAAAACTCATTAACATTTCTTTGCAGAATCTTCTGCTTCCTTTTTATTCTTTCTTGAACAACTCATTCCTTAAAGATTTATGATAAAACACTTTTATCTTTTAATCAATAGCCTGAACTCTTTCCACCATAACTTGCATTTGGAGTGGCAAGTAAAACTTTTACATCTTGAGACCGCAGCATTTTAACTTTTGATTCCATTCAATCTGATATTTCTCTCCGAAAACAGTTTTCTTTGTCTGTAATGATTTTAGGAGACTGTTACACGCATTTTCCTCTGTACATACAATTTTAGGAGCTCATTGAAGTCGAAATAACACCAAACATTCTATTAATGTTCTAGTCATATTTAGTGAAATGACTGTCGAGAAAATAGTTTGTTCCTTTTTAATATGGACACTTTCCAATGCATAAACTACTTTTTTATTGTTATTATTATTTTTATTTTCTTTGATTTCTGGCGTTTACACATTTCTTTTCCGGGTCCCGCTAACAGGTTAGAAAAAAAAATTAAATTACATAGATAAAGCCCTTCGTAAGGTGTGGGCTGTACTTGTCAGAACAATTTTTTGTATCTCCTTGAGGCATGGACTTCCAGGAATCCCTTCAATTAGTCTACTGCAATCTTTTCCAACCAGTCCTAGGGCTCCAACTACAACAGGGATTGTTGATGTTCCCATATGCCACATTTTCGAGATTTCTATTTCAAGGTCCTTGTACTTTGACAACTTTTTGAATATCTTCAAAGATACATTGCAGTCAGCAGGGACTGCCATATCAATATGGAGGCACCGGTCTGTTGCATTCGTCTTAGCTATCTTTTTTTAGGTATTTTGCAGTTTCAGCCGGTGTATTGTGCTGTCGTTGCATCTCTACGCCCATTTGGAACTCCATTTTGAATTTGTTGGCTTCCTTCATTACGGAGTAAAGACGCTTACTACTTTCATGTTCCTTGACGCATACCAACATCCAGTCTTCTGTAGTTTCCAAATATCTTTGTAGGCCAATTGTTGTAGTTTTGTAGGACAGTTCTAGTTGAACTAATCCTCTGCCTCCTTCGGATCTGGGCACATACAGACGATCGGCATCAGCTTTGGGATGATGCATGCGATAGCAAGTGAGAAGCTTTCTCGTTTTGGCGTCCATTCGCTCAATTTCAGCTATGGTCCAGTTAAGGACATTAAAGCTGTATTGCACCTCAGGAACAGCCAATGTGTTTATGGCTGATATCCTGTTTTTTGAGTTTAGCTCAGTATTTAGTACCAGACGTACGTTCCTGTAGTACTCTTTTCTTATTTTTTCCTTCATTTGGGGGTGTTTTATGCCATCTCCTTCGCTAATTCCTAGGTACTTATAAGCTTCATCATGCTCCAGTTCCCTAATCTTTGTGACAAAATCTAAATCTATTAAGGGTGTTTCTGTAATTCTACCTTTCTTGAAAGTTACTTTTGCACATTTATCTAATCCGAAGTCCATACCTATGTCGTCACTGAAGTATTTTACAATATTGAGGAGGCCTTTCAACTCATTGTCGTCTTTGGCAAAGAGTTTGAGATCATCCATGTAGAGTAGGTGATTGAATATTTTCTTATTTATTTTGTAGCCATAGCTACTGTTGTTCAGTTCATGTGTAAGATGGATTAAGGATAAACAAAACAGAAGGGGTGACAGAGAGTCTCCTTGAAAGATTCCACGTCGGATATTCAGACGGTTGGATATGGCAGTGCCCCCGGTGTGACTAAGGTATAGTTTGGTGTTCCACATTCCCATGATGTGCTTAAGGATATTTAATACCACAGGGGAGACTTTGTACATTTCCAAAGTCTTAAGGATCCAAGAATGTGGAACACTATCAAAGGCTTTACGATAATCAATCCACGCTGCACTTAGATTCCTGCGTCGTCTCCTGCAATTTTCCAGGATCATTTTATTTATCAGAAGTTGATCTTTGCAGCCATATGAACCTCTTCTGCATCCCTTCTGTTCCAGCGGGAGAATGATGTTTGTTTCGAAAAGGAATAAGTACGGTTCGTCAGTACAGACGTGATCAACTTATACGTTGTGGAGTGACATGTTATCGGTCTATAATTTTTCGGGTCGTCTGTTTCAGTTGTTTTTGGTATGAGGTGTGTAATAACTTCAGTAATCCATTCCGGGATTTTATTGTGATTATTTACAAGCGTTGATAATGTTTTTGCAAGAATTTCATGGGTAGATGTGAGATGATACAGCCAGAAATTGGACAACTTGTCATTTCCTGAGGATTTCCATTTTTTGGATTTCGTTAGAGCTTGCCTAACATCATCTGTGGATATATTTTCCCATTCTTGCAGAGGTGTATCCAGCATTCATTCTTCTTCACGCCGTATCCATTCTGCATTTGGGTTTTATTCCTTTGGGCTGCTCCAGATATTTTCCCAAAATGTCTGTACATTATCAATCGATGGTGGCCTTTCGACATTTCCCTGTAAAATTTCTTAAGATCTATTCGGAATATTTTATTTTGGCGATAGAACCTACAACGTTTTTCGTATCGTCTTGTTCTCTGCGCCTTTAGCTGTAGTTTCTGCTTCAGCATTTCCTTGATTGATGGAATATCAATTAGGAATCTAATGTTATATTTCCGCTTGATCTTTTTGAATTTACGTGTGGAAATATTAGGGTTTCTGGTGAGCTCATCTAATATAGAAAACTCACATCTGATTTGTTGTATTTCTCGAATCAGTTTGGTTTTCCAAGCTGGTTCTCTATGTCTGTTAATTTTATTTATTGTCTTGACTCCAAGCTTCCGAGTCGCTGCTAAAGCTGTTGCGTATATGACGTTGTTAACTTCTGTGATGTTTCCCGGTGGTTTATCTGTTAACAGTGTTTCCAGAGCAGCGTGGTATATTTTCACGATGCGCTTGTTGGAATTCGTCATATTGATTTTCGGGAGCTGGTCTCTGTCTGACAATTGTATGAAAGTTACTCTGCTGAGTACTTGGATGACGTCATTTTTCGCTTCGGTGATTTCAGCTTCGTAGTTTTCAAGGAATTCTAATTTATTGTCCCTGAAGATGACCCCAGGTACAGTTTCTGGAGGACTGTAAGTTGTGTTTAAGGTAGAGTTTTGGGTTTCATTTCCTGGGAGATTATTTCGTATTTCATTCGCTTTAGCTTCCACCTCATCCTCTGTTGCATTCCTTATTTCTACATTCGTCTCAATAGAGTTTGAGTGATGGGCCATAGTATTTTGTCTTATATCTAATTTTATCTTATCTATTTCTGCGTTTGAGAGTCTGTTGTTTCGCATGATGTCCCTACGGACATTGGCAAGCATGTTTGGATTGAGGTTAGGTCTTATATCATTTCCCACAGTACTTCTCCATATTTGGTATGTTTGATTGGTGGTGTTCTTTGCTGGGTTTTCGAGTGCAGTGAAGAAGGATGTCATAACTTGTCGATACTCTTCGCGGCTCCATTTCGTTCGTTTACTTTTTATTAGTCGATTTGGTATTGAGTCACATGGTCCAAGGTTATTATTATTATTATTATTATTATTATTATTATTATTATTATTTTCCTTCTTCCCCACTTCTTCTTCTTCTCCCCATTCTTCTTCCTCCTCCTCCTCCATCTTCTTCTTCTTCGTCGTCCGCGTCGTCGTCATGGGCATGACGATAATCCTCGTTCTGCATCAAGGCCTCTAATAGGGAGATTGAATGTTTTGAGGATCGTGGAACCACCGCTAGATTGCTATTGTTCTCCAGTCTACACTGATCCGGGGTGTTAGGACCTCTAAAAGTCCCAGCTATGGGTAAATAGTAAACCAACAAAAAAAAAAAAAAACAATATGAAAATATAAAAACACATTTTATCGTGAAAGTACAGCAATACATTTTCATATAAAATAATTACAAACAATATATTTTTATGTTAAAACGACCAACAGTATTTTTTTAACTGTCGTTGAATACATACAAGTTTGTTCCAAAATACTTAGATTTTGGCATGAAATAATTCATAGAGGTTGAATTATTTTACTATGTGTGCTTTATAATTTCTAGTTAACAAGCACTGATCCTGTGCAGCAAGAATAAAACCTTCCATTTCAGCTTTTAAACCTGTACCATGTAGTCAGTAATGGGTATGGGGCTTGTCTCCATCAGCTTGTTTGATACGGCCAGAGTATTGGCAATGAAGCGGTTTATCTTGCCATTGTTTCTGTATCTGGTCGGTTGGATTTGTTTTTGCTTTCATTTTTTTATGTATTTTGCACCTTCAGTCAGTGTATTGTGCTATACTTGTATTGTTGAATCCATTTGAAACTCCATTTAGAAATTGTTTATTTTATTACGGAATAAAGACGCTTACTACTTTCATGTTCTTTGACACATATCAACATCCAGTCTTCTGTAGTTTCCAGGTATCTTTGAAGGCCAATTGTTGTAGTTTTGTAGGACAGTTCTAGTTGAACTAATCCTCTACCTACTTCAAATTTGGGCACATACAGACGATCAACATCAGCTTTGGGATTATGCATGTGGTAGCAAGTGAGAATCTTTCTCGTTTTGGCGTTCATTCGTTTAATATCAGCTATGGTTCAATTAAGGATCTTAAAGCTGTATTGAACCACAGAGACAGCCAAGGTGTTTATGGCTGATATTCTGATTTTTGAGTTCAGATCGGTATTTGGTACGAGACGCACACTCCTATAGTACTACTTTCTTAACTCCTCATTCATGCTGTTGTATAACATCTTCTTTCGTTAATACCTAAGTACCTATAAGGTTTCCTCTTGTTCCAGTTCCCTAATCTTTGTGACAAAGTCTAAATCTATTGAGTGTCTTTCTATAGCTCTCCCTTTCTTGAATGTTACTTTTGCATATTTATCTAATCCGAAGTCCATGCCTATATTGTCGCCGAAACATTTTACAGTATTGAGGAGACCCTTCAAATCATTGTCGTTTTGGGTAGAGTTTGAGATCATCCTTGTAGAATAGGCGATTGAATATTTTTGTCTAGTTTGTAACCATAGCTACAGTTTAGTTCATGCGCAAGGGGGATTAAGGACCAATAAAACAGAAGGGGTGAGAGGGAGTCTCCTTGAAAGATTCCGTGTCTGATATTCAGACTGTTGGAGATGGCAGTGCCTCCGGCGTGATTTAGGTATAGTGTGGTGTTTTATATTTCCATGCTGTGCTTAAGAAAATTTACTAACACAGGAGAAACTTTGTATATTTTCAAAGTCTTAAGAATCCAAGAGTGTGGAAAACTATCAATGGCTTTACGATAATCAATCCACGTAGCGCTACGATTTCTACGCCGTCTCCAGCAATTTTCTAGAATCATTTTGTTTATCAGTAGCTGATCTTTGCAGCCATATGAACCTATCCTGCATCCCTTATGTTTCAGTGGAAGAATGTTGTTTGCTCCGAAAGAAGAGCAAATTCGGTTCGTCAGGACAGACGTGATCAACTTATACGTGGTGGACAGACATGTTATTAGCCTATAATTTTTCTGATAATCTGTTTCACTCGTTTTTGGCATGAGATATGGAATACATTCAGTGATCCGATCTGGAATTTCATTGGCGTTATTTATAAGAGTTGACAGAGTTTCTGCCAGGGTTTTATGGATTGATGAGAGATGATAGAGCCAGAAATTGGGCATCCTGTCATTTCCTGGTTATTTCAATTTTTGGTATTTCGTTAGAGCTTGCCTATCATCATCTGTGGTTATATTTTCCCACTCTTGCATAGGTGTATCCAGCATTCGTTCTTCTTCACGTTGGATTCATTCTACATATGTGTTATATTCCTTTGTGCTGATCCATATATTTTCCCAAAATGTCTGCACATTGTCAATAGATGGTGGATTTTCGACATGTATAGGTGTTTTTCCATTTTCCCTGAAACATTTCTTACGGTCCGTTTGGAATATTTTATTTTGGCGATAGAACGTTCATCGTTTTTCGTATCGTCTTGTTCTCTGTGCATTTAACTGGAGATTCTCTTTCAGCATTTCCTTGATTGATGTAATTTAAATTTGCGATTTAATTTTATATTTCCGTTTGATCTTCTTGCATCTGCGTGTGGAAATATTTGGATCTCTAGTGAGCTCATCTATATAGAAAGTTCATATCTGATTTCCTTTATATCTAGCATCAGTTTTGCCTCCCAAACTGGCTCTCTATATCTGCTATGTTTTTTAATTGTCTTGACCTCAAGCAACCCAGTGGCTGCTAAAGTTGTGGTGTATATGATGTTGTTATCTTCTGTGATATTTTCCGGTGGTGTACTTCCAGAATAGCGTTGTATATTTGCACAATGTGCTTATTGGGCTTCGTCATAGGAATTTTGGGGATCTGGCATGTGTCTGACAATTGTGTGAGGTTTACTCTGCTGAGTCCTTGAATGGCGTGATGTTTCGCTTCGATAATATCAGTTTTGTGGTTTTCAATTTCTTAGTGTAGTTGGACTCATCTTCTGTGGCATCGTTTGGATAACAGCAAACTATGTCACAGGTAGATTCTTCGAATTTATTTCCTGGGAGGTTATTTCGTATTTCATTTGGTTTTGTTTTTTTACCTCATCCTCTGTCATATTACTTATTTTTACTTTCATCTCTTTACAGTTTAAATGACGGGTTATATTATTCTGTCTTATATCTAACTAGCAGCATGGCCCGGCGTTCCCCGTGCTTGATTCAAAAATCGTACGACTCATACAGCAATCGCTATCACTTGACTTAAAATATTTGTGCCCGTCCTTGCCTTTAAAGGAGTGCCCTTTGCCGTGCTGATGTTGCTACATGCCTTACTTCTTGCCTTCTGGAAAAACCGAGTGAAAAAAGAATGTTAACAACAAATACTTTTTCACACCCAACCCAATTCTGTGGAATCAGAATCAATGTTGAGTTTAAGCAAGCGAATGAGCCAATTGGAGTAAAGTGCCATGGAGATTTAATTTTTTACTACTTGTGACAAATGCAGCTATCGATTTTTTTGCATGCTAGCATGCTAGTTAACATTCGTGTCAGTCAGCTGTTGGCTCTTACGCTGGCCTATAGAATCTTCCTGCCTATTCGTGGCAGTCAGCTAATGGCTCTCACCCTGGCCAGTACAAAATGGCAGCAAACTACATGAAAACTGCCGTAGAAGCATGAAAAAATCGATTATTTTCACTATCGATGGGAGTTGGGAAATGCAATGTTGGTTTTGGCCTTTCCGCTAACTTGTAGCATGTGCATGTAAATTTTGGTGCTAATCCGTCTAAAATTGCGGCCGTGCATTCGTTACACACACACACAGACACACACACACACATACAAAAACATCCTGCCTTTTATAGATAGAGATTTTATCGTATCTATTTCTGCATTTGAGAGTGTTTTCTTTCGCACAATGTCCCTGCGGACATTGGCAAGCATGTTTTATTTGATGTTAGATCATATATCACTTCCTACCATTGTTCTCCATATTTGGTATGTTTGATTCGTAGTATTCTTTGCTGGGTTTTCAACTGCAGTGACGAATGATGTCATGACTTGTTGATACTCTTTGCGAGACCATTTCGTTCGTTTTCTTTCTATTAGTCGATTTGCTATTGAGTCACTTGGTCCAAGGTTGGGAATAGCCCGAATTTGGTGACTTACTGTCTCTTCGTTTTTGGAAGAGTTTGTTCCAGTGACAGATTTTTCTGCCCCAGTCTGCAACCTCTCTGAGGTACGCGGACCTTGTTAACCCGAGTGACGACCGATCCGGTAGGAAATTTTATTCGTATTCATTGAGATTCACAGAATTGTGCGTTTTAACCTTGGCAACCAACGCGTACTTCTGTTCCTGTTACCAGCTTACGACGACACTCAAAGAAGACCTGAGAGCACGTCAAAACAATAAGATTGGTACGGATGAGGAATAAATTCACATATCCACAGTTAAAGAGTCCATGTCTGAGCATTGCATTCAGGGGGATAGCATATGCGTATAGACATAGCGCTGACAATATTAAGTTTTAAAAATCGGAGTTACCACTACCAGGTGGAATATCAGAGTTTATTAATGAGAGTTATTCCATTAAAAAAAATGTGGGCAATCAATATGACCCCTACCATGCGAATACACACACATGTACATTGCATATACATATATATCTACATACATATACACATACATACACATGCATATAAACACGCACTTACAGGCATACATTATGCTGAGGAGAAAGAAACGTAGACGGAAGGTTCAACTTGAGGTGTGGGATAGAAAAGTGAAATTAATTTAAAGTTAATGAAAAAAAGGAACAATGACACAATTAGTGAGAAAAAAAATGAAATAATTAAAACTTAAATAAAGTCAAAAAGACTTAGAATGAATTCAAACAAAAAGAAAAAAAATTAATCAGTAAATGTTATAAAATTTACGATTCCTTACATTGTGAGAGAATCGCACAAGTATCTTTCCAATGTTCAACCTACCGACGCCGATGAGTGATATTTATTAAGTTTTATAGGGTATACCATCAACTCTACTACATGTTGGTGGAGAAGTTATCAAAGAGTTCATTAGACAAAGGTTTAGAGAAAAAGGAAAGAAAAATTAAAGTTAAAAATAAAAATAAAAATGAATACATTTCGGGTCATTTCTCAACCTGCCAGCCACTAAAAGATAAATTGCAATTCTTCACCCAAAAAGAAGTCAGCCAGAAGCAGAACATTGTTACGTTGGTACACCTTTAGCGATATGAAAAAATCTGGGCAGTCAAGTCAATATGATCCCTACCCATGCGAATACATACACATTTACATTGTATATACATATATATCTACATACATTGGGTAACTCGACGTGGTGTAATGGTTAGAAGGCTTGTCTTGCTAGATCAATTACGCCTTGTGCCACATCTAAACCGGGCTTCGAAAATCACTATATATCTACATATACATACACACACATGCATATAAACACGCACTTAGAGGCATACATTATACCGAGGAGGAAGAAACGTGGACGGAAGGTTCCACTGGAGGTGTGGGATAGAAAAGAGAAGTTATTATTATTATGTAATATCATTTAAAGATATAAGCGATCAGTGAAGTCCATATCTTCTATAGATCTATACTATATTTGTTCTTTTACCTTGTCCCTGAACGGCAACCTGTTTACAGAAAATCATTAAGCAGGCCATGCATTGTTTGCCATTGCACGTTTTGTGTGTGGAAAATTCCCCAGACTTCTTTCCTCATTAAATCTCCCGGGAATTGCAAAGTTTTGGTTTTAATTTTGTGTTCTTCCCATTTTATTTAAAATTCCCCCGTTACTGACATGTCCGGATCATTGTACCTTGAGCATCTTACTAAAAAATATTTCTGCCTCAATGCATTTGCTTAGAAACTTGTTCTTTCTGAACTTCGTATGTCATATAAAGTCGGTGTCTTCCGTTTGCTATTCCCCTTAAATTTTCTTCCATGAATTAGTTTCGTTTATCGCTTGCAAATCGTTTTATATCCTGATATCAATGTGTTTATTCTACTGCGTACTACCTGACATAGACATATTTATGGATGTTTTATTCTAAGTTAATATTGTCTTTAGATTTTCTCGACATCATTAGAACAATTGGGTTTTCCCGTGAGTGTTTACCTCCAAGTTACAGATCCTTAAGGTCAAATATTTCAAGAAATAATATAGGAAAAATCTTTTATGTATAGAGAAAAGACCCAATAAATTTATCGATTGTATAAGACAGCTACCCTTTTTTGACTTCACGAATTACAGGTACACTGCTCTTAATCAATTTTTTTTTCATATTATGAAGTATACATTAGATATTTACGAATAAAGATGTTGTTTCTATTTCCATCATCACTGGGTATCATAAAGACATAAATATATTCCAACTTCAACTTGATTTATCATATTTCCTCCTTCCAAATTTGATGAAATGTTTTATTTATACAGTGCAACCCGGATATAAGAGACCCTGATATAAGAGAAACCCGGATATAAGAGAGATTGTCTCTGGTCCCAAATTAGAGCCTGTGTTAATGTATATAAAATAGACCAAACCCGGATAAAGAGAAACCCTGATATAAGAGAAACCCGGATATAAGAGACTTCTTCTCCGGTCCCGACAACTCTCTTATATCCGGGTTACACTGTATATAGCTTTCGTTCAAAATGCGATACTTTAAAGTCGTGGTAGATGCATAATAAGTGAGTCATAAGTGTTTATTTAAATGCTGCTCTAAAGTCTGTTCCATTACAATACGGAATGTGATGATTCGCTCAAATAGTTAATTCGACTTACTACAGGGCCAAACAATTCAAACAAGAGAGGGTATACAAGTACCTAGCTCTTCCTCTAGAAGCTAATAATGTAATCTTTAGAGAACTACACTGTACTTAATGTCGGAAGTAAATTTGTCGAAATACGAACCGATAGTTGCTTTTGTCTTTGAATAGTCAAAACGGGAAGGGCGTGTTTGTAAATAGTGTAAGTCGATAAGCGCATTCGATATCGATTCTAACAATGAAAGAGGTTTGTCAATCCTTCATTTCCAATTTGACATTTTGATGGATAATGTTTGATGTAAGACGAGGCCATGAAAAGAATAAACTTCCTTCTGTTGTTTTTATATCATGCTTTTGTTTTTAGTAATCGATTTTTAGAAAGGCGAGATGGAACTCAGCTGACGCTTCCTGCGGGAAGTTAGTCCAAAAGTTTACGCTGCTATTAAATTTTCGATGAAAATAGCTGTTGAAAAGTTATAATTTACTTTCATAAAAGTTAGTGTTTGAAATATTATAATAACAATAACAATGGTACCATTTAATTATACCGTACCATATGCAGAATGACTGTAAATTTTGACTACTACACTCTTTCAGCCAGATGTTTTTGCACAGATAAGTGTGTCCTATGTTGATGATGTTAATATTTTATATAAAAATTGATTGATTGAATCGTTTCTCTCGGTTTCTCAACCAATTGCAGGTTATGTAAAATCAGGAAATATTTTTTTTTAAATTTTAAGAATTCTTTTAAGATAATAATATTTTAATGATGCAAGTGTTACTGATTCATGGCTGCGGGAGATTTACTCATTTCACAAGAGTAGTGTACACAAGTGAATATAACGGAATGGACTGGAATTGAAACTCAGTACTCTCCTATTAATAATTCCGAGCCATTATCCATTACACCACCGGCACGCCCAAGCAGCAACCCATCTAAGTACTGACCAGACTTACAATTGCTTAACTTCTGTGATCGTAAGTGAACCGGTGTTTCAAAGTGATGTAACCGTAAGCTTTTATATAAGAAAGAAAATGAACAAAAAATCTACATTTCAAACAAATGTAGGACATCAGATGAAGATTTTTTAAAACTAAATTTTAATCTTGAATTGCAATGAAAATAATGATATGTGTACTGAATCTATCATAAAACACTGTAGGATTAATCAATTCCAAATACTTCAAATAGTTCAGTATATTGATCAGTTACTATAAAACTCAGTATGGGAGATGAGAAAACAGAAATGCGAGATAAAATAGTTGTTGAACTATTTTTTTTCAACACAGTAACATACTACAAACTCAGCATATTATTATGAGAACTCGTGACATGCTCTTACATATTGTCTTCAGATCTGATCTCCCATAGAGCGTGATTGTTAGTGTCTAAGTTATTCAGAAATGTCTAAACTAACATCTTTATTCAAATGTTTTCCCAGATCTCTAAACTGTTTTATTATCTCGATATTTTATTCTTAACACGACTCAGTTACTTGTTTCAGTTATACAGAGTGTTCGTGGAAACAAGGCTAAAAACAAGAGAATAAGATATCTATTGACAGTGACAGTGGAATGAGAACAGTATAGACCTTTAGATTAAATAACATATTCAATTCGAAATTCCCTAAAAGATATTATGATCGATAAAAGAACGGAGCGCATATCGGCCAAAACATTGTGATAGCAACAACACAGATGAGGACACTATTCAAATGTAAATACTGCAAAATGATAAATCTTCCTTTTAGAAATTCAAAGGGAAAAACAAATATGAAAAAAACAACAGCATGCAATAATTGTCCATCCTACAAAATGTTTAATACGTAAAAAAAAAAATACTGAACTGAGTTTCTTTTTTCCAGGTTATCGCAAAAGACTTTTAGCCATCTTGACACCATTTGTCATAAGAATCATTACATATTTGAAAAAATAAATAAAAATTATAAAATATAATTTATTCTAGATTTTAAAGAACGGTGACAATAAAATATTTCTTTAAACGCTATTTCATTTCATAACTTAGGCGATCATGGCTCTCCACAGATTCTTTATCATAGAATCTTGGTCAATATAGAAGAGTTGTTTCCTATTATGTACTTTACTATTTTTATGTCAGAGTAATTCTTTGCATCATTTGGTTGACAATAAATGTTAGAGATACTAATCTACCCTACTACGTAAGCTGTAACTGGGTGTGCCGGTGGTGTAATGACTTGTGGTCAATTGAAAGTGGTCATGACTTTCCTAAGGGTATTTGTACGAAAAGAAAGGTAACCAAATAGGCAGACATTTCCGCTCGCTCTGCCGATTCCATTTCATCCGCGAATATTCGTTGAACTACCTATATCTTAATTCAAAATTTAATATGAGTAATGTAAACGATTTAGTGAAATTTTTACGAAAAAAAAAAGACAACGGAAAGTGTAGCACAAATCCGAAGGTGCGTTTAAATAACGAAAGAAGTTTTATAATAACTAAGCAAACTATTAAAACTTAGGAATTCTTCAAAGGAAAAAAATATGAGTTTCATAGACTGAATGTGACTTTAAAAATGGATGAGTTTTAATAAATTGTTATGTGTCAAGACGTTGAATATATTGTGTGAATGAACATGAATATTTAATAACACGTCGATATTCCCCCCTAAAAAAACGGCTAAAATAGATATGGTATCAGATTCAGTTTAAAGGCTACAGGTGTGATCAATGTGTAAGGTATGTTCGATAAGGTCACAACAATTAAATCAAGTACATCGGGTGTAACAGCAAACTTGTCTAAATCGTGTAACGTTTATTGTCCATCCAGCAAAATGTTTAGTATCTAAAAAGAAAACTAAACTAAATGACTTTCATTTTGCCAGGTTTTCAGATAACTCGTTTAAACACCTTGACAACCATTTGTTTTAAGAAACACTGAAAACCCTTACATATTAGGTTGGTGCAAAAATAATGTCGTTTTCTCACATATATTACTTTTATATATGATTTCTGAATTAATTCAATGATATATATAGCCATGTTATATATCATTTTGAAGCGCGTTTTTCGCTCTATCAACTCGTGTTATTCTTTACCATTCTCAATCTCCTCATTCATTTTTTTTTTGCAGGCTTTGCGACAGCATGGACAAAATTCAAATCCACACGATTTTCTTTTTCCAGTTCAAACTGGGCCGAAAAGCTGCCGAGGCAGCTCGTGATATCAATGATGCGTTTGGCACAACGGTGGTTCAAGAAATTTCGCAATGGTGACGAGAGCCTCGAAGATGAAGACGTCGCGGCCGGCCGACTGCGGTTGATAACGAACATTTGAAAGCCTTAATTGAAGCCGATCCTCGCAAAACCACACGAGAAGTTGCTGTTGAACTCGAGGTTGACCACTCAACAGTCGTTCGCCATTCAAAGCAAATAGGAAAGTCAAAAGAGTTGGATAAATGGGTGCCGCATGAATTGAATGATAATAAAAAAAATTGTCGTTTTGAGGTGTCTTCTACGCTCCTTCTGCGCAACAAAAACGACCCATTTCTCGAGTGGATTGTGACGTGTGATGAGAAGTGGATCCTCTACGACAACCGGCAACGTTCGGCACAGTGGTTGGATGCCGGAGAAGCTCCACAACACTTCCCGAAGCCGAAATTGCACCAAAAAAAGGTTATGGTAACTGTTTGGTGGTCTGCGGCCGGTCTTATCCATCACAGCTTCTTGAATCCGGGCGAAACGATTACGGCGGAGAAGTACTGCCGACAAAATGACGAAATGCACGAGAAGCTCCAACGTATGTGCCCGAGATTGGTCAATATGAAAGGAACAATTCTCCTCCATGACAACGCTCGTCCGCCTGTTGCTCACCTGACCCTGCAGAAGCTGAACGAATTGGGCTACGAGACTCTGCCTCATCAGCCATATTCACCGGACCTCTCGCCCACCGATTATCACTTTTTCAAGCATCTCGACAACTTCCTGCGCGAAAAATGATTCAAAAGCCCAGATGATGCCGAATCGGCCTTCAATGACTTCATCGCTTCCAGAACTCCGGATTTCTATGCTAATGGGATAAATAAACTTGTTTCTCGTTGGCAAAAATATGTCGATTCTAATGGTTCTAATTTCGATCAATAAAGTTTATTATGAAATGAGTTATGATCTTTTGAAGTTGAACGTCAAAAAACGACATTATTTTTGCACCAACCTAATAGTTATCCAGCTAGAATGAGAACAACTTAAATTCCTTTTGTGTCAGCTCCACTATGTCTTTCCAACTGAGCAATGGTGAGAGGAAGAAGATCATTAAGGCCTACAGTAATCGTACCAATGTTATTGCTCTGGCTTCCATCTTCATTCAAGAACCATCAAGAGAACGCTGAATAAGTTTAAAAATGAGAGAACAGTAGAGAGGAAAACTGGATCAGAAGGTCACAACAAAAAGAGGGATCATCGTTTAAACTTTGAGCTAAATACATTCTTAGTATTAAAATTAAAGTCCAGTAGCGTTAGAAAAACCTCGGAGAATTACAGTAATATATCTTTAATCATTTCTAAGATACAATTGTTCAAATCTTAATCTCACATGAATAATCACAGTAATTAACGAGGAACTAGCTGTGGTTTATATTCAGGGTCTACAAAATTGTAAGAGGTAGTAGTTATATGTATGTTGCAGGATGAGAGAATTAGCGCGTTGCAACGAATATTTCATAAGTACTTTTATTATATATATCGTGATCTGAATATTTTAATTTTTATTTTAGTTGATACCACCAGCGGTTTTTAATAAGAACAACCACCGTAGGGTGCAGTCTGTGTAACAATTCTGATCGTGGAAAGCCGACTTGGCGGTCTGGGTTCAAATACTGGTCGAATCTCCGTACTATGCTACCACCCTTAGAGAGCCAGAGATCAATTCTATCCTCACCACATGTACAAAACAGCAGGATGGAATTTTCCTCTATGGACATAATAAGGGGACCAGCTTAAGAGAACAGTTCTGAACTCTCAATAAGTGGGGAAGATCTCGGCTCGGAATAAGAAATCAGTGAGCAGTGGTCGAATTCAGTCGAGTTTATTGTTCTCCATTTCTCATCTGTAAATTTTTTACAAGAAAATGAATGTATTCAAAACAGTGGAAGAACAACTGGTAAATATTAACTTTCCAAAGAACTTTCATGATTATTTCCACTTTACAGATATTAACAAAAGAAAGCTAGCATTAACCATGATTGCTTAATTTCCGAAGATAAATCATGCAAGTTTCTCATAAGACTATTTCCTATCATTATAATGAAATATAATTAATCAACAACCAGAGTATACCTAACGTGACTAGAACCCCGTGTATTTCCTACTAAAATAGTCAATAATTAATTAAAAAGGCACTACATATTAACCCATGACATATCTTTCTTTCAGTCAAAGCAAAATTCATATAATAATTTAGGCAAATAATTCCTCTGTTCATCTACCTTTTCGTGACTATATTATGGTAGGAAAAGGATTGGAAACTCTGACTGGAACCCCTTCAAACGGTTACACTAATCCCAAATATTCCAGGTAGATACTTGCAGACTCAGGTAAAATCATGACTATTGTCTTTCTTTCTAATTCTGTTTTTGACTCTGTTGTAATATGGATCTATATCTATCTTTTGAACTTTATTATAAACCAAATCGATGTCTTCAATTTTTAACACTAATGTAAACCCGAGTGATACCTGCCCTTTTGGCATCAGGGCAAACTGGACATATATTTACCTTTATGACTCAAATGTAAACAAGATTTATATCTATATATTTGTTATTCTAGTGAAAACCGGACCGAAGTCTACTATTTTAAACCTACTGTAATGTAGATCTCTTTATAGCTTCTGTATCTATCGTGAATCAAACATACATCTACATTTTGGTATAAGTGAAAAATCTACATTTATACATTCTATCTACATTTTATATTCTAGTCTAATCAAGAGTGATTTTTGACCCTAGTGTAAACAGAGCCTATATCTATTTGTTTGACTGTAGTCTAAATATACTTATTTTTGACCCTGGTATAAAAAGGACTTATATCTATATTTTTGTTCCAAGACTAAACCAGACCAAATTTTGACCCTGGTGCAGACAGAGCCTATATCTACTTGTTTGACTATAGTGTAAACAGACCAATTTTTGATCCTGGAGTCAACAGGACCTATATCTCTATTTTTGGATTTAGTATAAACCAGTTTTTTAACCCTAGTGTAAACAGGATCTCTGTCTACATTTCTTTTAATCTTAGTTTTGACCCCCGTGTAAACAGGATTTATGTATTTTGTCTATTAATTCCTTATGATTTTTGTTCTTTGAAATTTATATTCAACGTGAAGTAACCAGTGAGAAGTGCATATATTATTAAAAAAAACAACGCTACCTACACAACGATGGACAAACACTTAGAAAAGAGTATTCCATAATGAAGAACGATAATGTTCACATCCACATTAGTTCTTTGAATACGATTTTGGTAACTTTAAATCGATAGAACGGCTGATAAATCAAGAAATGTTGCATGGATGGAAACAAATGCTAGTCTGAAGTTCACTCTCACAAGAGAATTTCGTATGTAAAAGAACTTCTAATTCATGCTCGATGATATTTTATAGAGTTGATTTGCAACCTGAGGGCAGGTGTTGCCATGCATCAAATTCCTGGGCCGATTTCGGTGTGTAGATAATAGTCTTTTCTGTCCCAATGCATCGCTCAAAATGTCTGCGTAACTTTGAACAGTAAATGTTTCTCTATATTCCAACAATTTATAATAAAGGCTTACTCTATAGTAAGTATACAAAATATATTTATAATAAAGAATTCACCAAACCAATATATATAGAAGGAATAATTCAAAGAATATTTTGTTATGTTTGATATATTGAAGACTCCCTTAATTCTGTATGGCTATAAATGTCTTCCGTTTGTATTCTCGGAGTAGATTCATATTTCATTACCAGTTAGTATCCGTGTCCAACAATGACAATTGTTGTTGCCAAACAAGTAGTATTAAAGAAAGTTCAAACTTCAATTGAAAGGGAATAGGGAACATGTTAGGTTCATACGTTTCTCTGCAATTTTTCGTATTCCTTCTGCTACGTTTTCTTTGAAAAATCGCTAATGCTTCAGTTTTTAATTTCTGGGTGATATTTATTTTCAAGTGTAAGTTTTCCTTTCTAAATACATCGCAAGATAATGCAAGCATCATGAAGAATTTCTACAGTGATCACTTGTCGATGAATTTTCTCGCATTAACCAGTGAGGGGTAGCACCTGTTAGACTCCCATCTATGGACAAATAGTGAACCCCCAAATTGGCATCAAAACACTATCAAAATATAAAATACATTTTCATAGTAAAAGATTCCAGTAATAGAGTATAATAGTAAAAAGAAAAAAAAACGAAATCTCCCAAGGAAATGAAATTTCGGAATTAAATGACACAACAAGTTGATATGCGGTTAAAGAAACCAAACCAAATTCACCATAAACATTCAAGCGAAACAAAAGTATATTTCTGCGTAAAAGTAATAAAAATTATCATTTTTCTGTAAACAACGGAGGACAGTTTCATAGTTTTGTGATAAATGTGTTCCTGTGTATATCTGAATCAGAATATTCAAATAATTTATTCTAATTAAATATAGATTTATATCTATTCTATAACATCGAATTTATTCCAGATTGTTCCAGATTGTTCGAGAATTAGATTTATTCTGGAATAATATCATTTATTTCTTGATTATTACAAAAATATTTTAAAAAATAAATAAAAATTATTAAATATAATATAATTTATTCTAGATTTTAAAGAACGGTGACAATAAAATATTTCTTTAAATTCTATTTCCTTATATATATATATATATATGTATATTAGTTAGGTCAATTCTTTATTATAAATATTTCATAACTTGGGCGATCATGGCTCTCCGCAGATTCCTTATCAGGGAATCTTGGTAAATATAGAAAAGTGGCCTCCCGTTACGTACTTCATGATTTTTATTTCTTAGTTATTCTTTGTTTCGCTTGGCTGACACAAAATATTAAAAAGATAAATCTACCCTGATACGTAACCCGTAACTGGATGTGAAAATATCCATGACTTCTCCAAGGGTATTTGATTTGAAAGGAAATGTAACCAAATAGGCATATATTTTAGCACTTTTCGCCGATTCATCTCCTGCGCGGAGATGTATATGTTAATTTAGAATTTAATATGTGCAATGTAGAAGTTCTAGCCAACATTTGACGATAAAATAAATAAAACAGACAACGGAATGTGTGACATACATTCGAAGATGCCTGTAAATTATGAAAGAGGTATTATAGAAACTAAGTAAATCACTAAAACTTAGGAATATTTCTTTAGGAACAAAGAAAATATTCCTGAATTGCATAGTGATAAATTATTGACAATTTCCTTACAAATGAAGAAAAACACGAAGTGACAGAGTTTCAATTGAGAAATACTTAGAATAGTAAGGAGAGCAGAAGTGAGCAACGAGTAAATAAGGACTGGGTGAACATTCATATTTAAATTGGGAAAGCGTCAGGTGAGCTTCATTATATGGAAAGACAGCGTGCAAAGTTTAATAGACACAAAGCGTATAGAGAGGCATCTCTTTGAAAGGGTAGGTAGAGTAGGGACAATGATGGAAGGTATGGAATTAACAGTTATTCGATAGATAAAAAACTGGAAGTCCTGGAGGTCATGATGATTTACCTTCAAAAGGGATACAGCACATAAATCAAGAGGACAACAACGACGATGATGGTGATGATGTAAACAATTTTATATTCATATCATTTATTATAATACGTGTTAAAAATAATACGAAGTAACTGCATCACATCTGCTGTTGAAACACTGTGGATGTTTTGCTTTTTCTCCTGGACGTTAAATAAATAATGATGCACAGGCAGTGAGCCCCTAGTTACGAATGACAGACAACTTATTAACCAATAAATATCATTGTTCAAGGTAGCGTTCACTAGTTAATAGTCTGTGCTAGATTTCATCAACTCTTTTATATGTCAAAAGTAATTTCTCTGCATATTTTCTTAGCGAATCATTCCATAACTCTTCACAAATGAAGGTAATGAAACAAATAGCGCCCTTGTTTCCCCATCCAAAAGCCAGTTCTATGTCGATTATGGTGGAAGTATTCTGACGATAGAGAAAGTCATTATTGGTGTAATAATGACCTTTATCAACATTATTTAATAAGTGTTCCAAGGAGCAAGACTTAATGTGAAACTTTCCAAAATAGAATATTTGATTTGTCATTTCAATGAGAGTCGTGATGTTACACAAACTAAAGCCATCATAAAATCATTTAGAAATGAAATAGTTTATTGGACGTGTAGTGTTTCTCCGATTGTTCATTGTACGGATAACTTACAATAAAACAGTAAAAGATGTAAAGATAAACTGGGTTATTGTTGTGGTAGGATCCACCTAATTTGCATAGTGGAGTACCGACCATATAAATATGGTTGGTACCGGGAAGAGAGGGAGGAATCAACCAGAGACTCTGCCCGACTGCGACTCAGTCAACATATTCTCCAGGAACGGTCTAACCAGGAATATAAAAAAGACTATATGTAAATATTGTGTACACTTTCTTGTTTCAATACATTTTGTTCTAAGTACATTTTGTGTTGCATTATTATTCCATGCATTAGTCAAGTTTCAACAGTTATGCAACACCATAATATTTTACAAAACCAAAACTTATAATTCCAGTCATCTTCCCAAGTATCCATGTCAGATCTAGAATCCCATATAGACGTTTAGATATATTTAAACTGTATTCTATATACAACCGATTTCTCAGATCACCGACTGAAAGGTATTTAATCAAATGAAACCTTAAGGTCTTCAACAAGACTTGCTTCATCACAATCCATAATCAGGCGCTAAAATATGACTAATAGATTTGCCACATAAGTTAAAGCACGTCTTTTGAACATTTTCAAGACACAAAAAATACAATGAGCAACTCATGTAATTAGAAGAAAATAAGTATGTTTAATATCTACATTATAAAATCGGTAGGTTAAGAATAAGTATACCATCAATATACTGTTAAAAATTAACTTGGAGAAGTTAAATAAATCTAGCTTCCCCAAATAATAAAGCAAAGCCATTTTTAAAAGAATGAGTTCATAAATTTCAAAAGATAACGGCATTAAGTCAATAAATACCAAATGTTTCTTGTATGGAAACGGTTATTTCATTTTTTCCATTATGTTGTCTCCTCCTTGACAGCCACGATTATATGCTGAATAATTCTCATAATTCTAACTATAAAAAGATTTTTACCTCTGCTGGCTTTTTGAAATTAATTACGTTTTGACAGATATTAAAAGATCCACACTTATAACAAGAGAAACAAATTATTTAGTCTTATTTCAATATTTTACATCTCCATAAAACGAAAATAAAATGGAACTTACATTGCTAGCTACATTTTTATATGAAAGATGTTGGATAACAATATGTTTAGCAGATTCTTTACAGGCAGGAACATGTTTGTTTTTTTAAGTCACAAGTCTGCAAGAATACCAATTTATTTAGCGAGGACATTAGCTTTGTATTTATATCTGTTATAACCATTAGTAAATGTCTTAAGAACGGAACCTCACTACACATAATGTCCCGTTGATTAGTATGTATAAATGTTTGATCTACTTCCCAACACACATAGCTTGAAGAGCGTTTTCAAGCATGAAACAGACTGTTGCCATTAGGGGTTGGCCTCTGTACCCACTTAACACAAGAGCGTTAAATTTGGTTAACATAATGTAGATATTGCTAAAATGGTTGTGATTGAGTATTTCAAAAAAAATTGAATCCATATACAGGATCCGATGTTATGTGGCTGTATCTGAGATATTCAAATAATCAAAGATTTTCAAAAAGACGAACAATATGGTTGAATAAGCTCAAACACAGCATTTCTTCACATTTCCATTATGAATTATTACAGAGATAATCCCTAAGTCACATATTCAAACTTAAGCCATTTGTAACTAAAATAAAATAGTCCGTTCTTCAGAGAACAAATTATTTTATTTAATATAAACATGTCTAACGCGTAAGAAAGCTATTTCATCAACCGGTATATAATATTGTCATTGTGTGGATAGGATGTTTTAGACAATCTGGTAGTTTGGGAGGAAGCTTCTCGTCATCTTAATGAAGTGTACAGCAACGACAGTATTTTCTGATAAGTAATGTAGATAGTTTAGATATACTAAATACTCTTGCTGTATAGCTGTCGTGATTAGTCAGAATTTATTTTTATCTACACATATTTTCCCGGGAATCATCATTGATGAGACTTCTCTGAACACTATAATTTTAACCTCTTCAAGTCAAATAACTGTCCCTCTTGTCTTCATACACTCTACCTCTAACTTGAGTGATTCTCGTGCCTAGTATTGAGTATATTTTACCATGCTATATTACTTTTTTGTTTTATATATTTCTGAGTTTAACACTTGATTAATTTTTGTCAGTGCTTATTCAGACACTAAATAGATCCCTTTCTACAGCTTATAAACCCTATGCAGCTTCTTTTTTTTTAAGCGTTTCACCCCAAGTAAGGTGGGAAGCCACTAGGACGCAAGGAGTTACAGAGAATTTGGAGCAAGATCAGATAGGAGTGATAGAAGAAAGGATGAGGAGAAGGATAGTGGATAGATCAAGGAAACTTGAAATGTCGATTGACATTACATTTGAATAACTGGAGATTATAGCTCCCAGGGAAACTGGAATAGGGAAGGGAGTTCCACAGGCGAGACGTGCGAGACATGAAGCTAATGGAGTAGAAGAGACGGCTACATTTAGGAGTTTCGACAGTGAAGGGGTGAGAGCGGGATGCCAGCCTCGTAGGGCGCTTGAATTCATGAAGTCTGCGAACCAGCGAATGCAGCTCCTCGGAGCAATTGCCATGAAAGTATTTGTAAAACAGACAGAGAGAGACGACGGCACACCTGGGAGAAAGTGTTTGTAGACGAAATGCCAGAGCAGGGCCAATTATATTGCATATCCGGCTCTGGAGCCTATCAAGAACCCCGAGGCAAACAGAAGGGGGTCCAGACCATATATGGCAGCAATACTCCATGCAAGGGCGAATTGTTGATTTGTAGATCTGGAGGATCGATTAAAAATATTTAAAATTATAACATTGTTTTGGGGGAGATAATAATGGTTTAGTGATACGTATTACTATTTAACCTATAGCTGGGGAAGAGGTGGATTCATAACTTTCCAAAGCGTATTTGTGCGTAAGTGAATAAAAAGCAACCAACTGAAATTGAAACAAAGCTCGCCGATTACAATGTCGAACCATTATCAAGTACCCCACCCGCACATCCAAGATTACAAAACCAGGTATTCGCAAGCGGTCACCCATATAAGTACTTACCATACACAACCTTGCCTGACCGGAATCAAGCGTTTTATACGTGATGTAGCCGTAGGCAAGAAACTTAACAGAGTTATCTGCCCATAATTTTTTTTTTTTTTTTATCTCCGTCGATGCTAGGAATCGAAACAGGAATTAAAAATTGCCAGATAGACACGTGGTCAGACGCCTTTATATACTTGCAATAAGTACGTTAAGTGCATATGTGCACGTGAGTAGATGCAAGCAAGAAAAATAAATCGATATTCTGACAAAACTGAAAGAAGATGATTAAGATTTTTTTTGGAAGATAAACGGAATACATCTGCGTTAACGAATTACCTGTAATGACCTGACACTCCCTTGCCAATAGAAATTAGATAAGAGACATTTAACTCCGACGAACTGCGACTATGAATTAATGAAAATATCTAAAGACCACGATGAACTTCAGAACTGCACTTGCTAAATTCGATATGGAGATAAATGTGAGGTAATGAAAAGATTAACTATGAACGCAGCAGGAAATCGATGCTCTTCTTTGATGACAATTCCTCCATCAGATAAATTTCGAAATCATGAAACCAATGACGTTAAACTTCGGAGAAAAATAAAATTATATCCTAAATTTAAAAGTTATGTAAAAAAAGAAGTATATATGTAGATTTGAAACTAAAGTATAAAAATTTAATAATTAAATAAAGATTTAATTATAAGCATTTAAAGAAAAGACATAAAATTCCATATAATGTAGACCGGAAGCTTAAAGTTATAGATGGATTTTTTTCTATTTTTTTTTTTTTAAATTAAAAAAAAATATTTTCAGACGGAGTCTCAGAGAATATCAACGTAAAAGTGGAATTTTCTAAAAAAAAAAAAAAATCTAAATATATAAAAATTTCTGAAGCGTCTTATATTAAAAAAAAAAACGACGCAAAATTTTAGAGACGCAATTTTTGAGAATTAAAATTTAGTCAAATCTTTAATTTCTTGAAAAGTTTTCTTTCCAAATGAAAAAGTAAAACATCAAAAGATACGTTGCATATTTTAAAACGATAAACTTCTTTTAAAGCTAACACTGTTAGGAAGGGGAAAATGAAGATTGCATTAATAAAAAATATACACACAGTACGTGAAATAAGTATTCTCAACGAAAAATAAGTTTATTATTTCATAAAATAAATGCATTTAAATGTGTCAAAGTATGAACTAGTGAGCTTTTAGGAGTCGTACAGCTTATCTATCTACTCATCTGGCTTTTACAGTTCAATGAGAAAATAAGATGTAGCATTCAGTACTTTCAAAGACAAGTCAGTATCTCGTTAATATGACCCACATCTAAATCAATAAAAAAAAATCAATATATCACTTCTAAAAAATGCGACTTGTGCATAGGATAAGCAATGCTAATATACAGAGTTTTTATTCTAAAAACCAGTGGATTAGATTATTTTTTTGTAGAACCTCACACGAGGAACTATGAAAAATTGGTTGATTGATAAGAATATTTGTAACAAACGAGAAAATATGCAACTCTTCAAGGCGGTGGGGGGGAAGCACGCAAGATGTTTTCCAGCAAGCATGACGATAAAGAATATATATATATATATATATATATATATATATATATATATATATATATATATATATATATATATATATATATATATATAGTTAGCCAGACAAACCTACCTAGGTTTCACCGAAACGGATCGTCAGGGAAAGTTTGGCTAACGAGGCAAAGAGAAACACATATTACTTTCCCTGACGATCCGTTTAGGTGAAACCTAGGTAGGTTTGTCTGGCTCACTAGATGTATCTAGGTCTGATCTACGGTTGTATTGAGCTCTTTTGTTAGTTAGTTGTTACTCGTATCAGGGCTTTTTCTTTGGGCTTCAGACCTGCATCTGTGCGATTTTTGTCGACAGAAGTTCATGTTTGTAGCTCTTTCTTTTTTAAAACCTTTTTTTCCCTCGAGATTGATTTGATTAGCAAATCAAAAATTCCAGGGTTTTTTCGAAACGAGTCTAGTTATATATATATATATATATATATATATATATATATATATATATATATATATATATATATATATATATATATATTTCAAAATTATTTTGCAGTCAGATGAGATCAAATCTGATATACTTGGAACTAACTGTACTAGTAGTGTGGAGGAAAAATCCAGACACCGTATGATCCAGGAAAAATGGATCCTTCATGAAGACTTCTAGTTTAGTTGGTTTTTGTTCATTTACAAAATATAACATGATATATATTTGGGTTGTGTTCATTTACAAATATAACGAATACACACGTATTCGAAGCAACTAAGAAATCTACCAGCTATCACACAATTCTTGAAGATCATTCCACCTTCTCCACAAGAAAAGTCAACAGTAGTCAAGTTTATTGTCCAAAGTAATCAGAACAATAGTCAAATATTGGACTGAAGCAAAAGCATACTGAGGTCATTTGTTTTCCAGTTCATCAAATGATGAGAGGTTGAACGAAAACTAAGTAAAGAACTGAAGAATCACTCTCTCTGTCTCTGTCTCTGTTTATCTCTCTCTCTCTCTCTCTCTCTATATATATATATATATATATATATGAGTGAAAATGGAAGTCAGCACTCAGAGGCAACAGACACGTGACATGTGGTCTTATGATTGCGTCTAGCATGAAACAGTCTGTCGCATCTGAGTCTTGATTTCAATGCTCACTTTTATATTGACATACGCTCTATCTCTGATAATGAACACTTTATTCCATAAATATAATGCACCATAAAACTTCATATATATTTATATAAAAAGAAAGAACTATTGTTTATTATTTATTACGAGGGTACTAATGCCGACAAAAATTACGCTTTATATTTTATCGGCTGCAGTTTTCTTTTTTATGCAGTTAACAGTAGATTATTTACTATAGGACATCTGTTTTGTACATATGTATATATACGCACACACCCTGTATTTCTTTTTCACTTGTAATGTCTAATGATCTAATCTATAATACCATTTCAATTTTGGTGAGACTTCGATCATCATGGAGTTTTATGCACCGGTAAACTATTTGGGTATATGGTTCTTTTTTTTATTGAGGTAAGAAACACTCAGCACATATTATCCTGTTCAGAGTTCCCAAAAAATACGTCATGATCGTATACGATATATATATATATATATATATATATATATATATATATATATATATATATATATATATATATAATAAGGATCTAAGTACATCAAATCGTCTTTAAATTAAGTGGCAGCAGAAGAATTATCGTTGAACATTTGAAAGGTAATCTTAAACTTTAATTCAATACTTAAATGCATCGATCAATTTTGAGTTCTTTTGTAGTTTATTGATGCCTATCACATCTACTCTTCCGTAGATATTGTGATGACGGCCAAACAAAGAGCCCCCCACAGGAACTAGCTTAAATGATTAAATGTCGCCTGATGGGGCGGCTTTTAAGCTAGCTTCAAATTTTAGGTAACTTAAAATTTTTTTGCTAGCTGCAATTTTGGATAGAAACGGAAAGTATGTGTTACTTCCCTTGAACCATGAAAGCAACGTTAATGGCTAGTATAATATATTAATATATATTTTTAACCTCGCGTAACCTGGCAATCCTGAATCTGAGCTCAACGAAAATCGTTCCCTGCGCCAAACTTTTCTAGGACTTTTTAATGAGTTATGAATCAGTAAAATCGAACTCGTAGAAGCGGAGTAGGTGCTTGCACGAGCACAAACACACATACACTGTACTTTATATATAAGATATATGTATTTATCTCTGCGTGTGTTTTTTATCATATATTTTACTTTCTTTCAATCGGATATATTACTTCGATTACAAACGCGATATTATCTTTTAGTGTTATTTATTTTTTACAAATACTTTTAATTGCACATTCACTCTAACCATCCAATCGTATGCACTTTTCAATCTCAACCTTTTTTTCCTACTGCGTACAAATATTGTGACCAATTTATTTTTTATATTTTATTTGATGTAATTATGTGTTCTCTATCCACGAGGCGCGCACCGGCAACACATCCACTTTAAAACTTCAATTAGAGTTTGTTTATTTTTATAATTGGTTATCCTAACTGTATGATATCCTGTAGAAGTCATGTAAATCTTTATTGAATAAATATAGAACAAATGGACCCATCCCAAGAACGTATGAATCTTCTTCATGGAATGTTACAAACAAAACATCATTTGGATATAATGGTTTTATGCTAGGCTAACTCGGCAAACCGAAACACAATGTATCTTTGTGCATCTATCGCCATTGCGCAAAACCTAATCCCAGAGAACCGGGTTATTTTATCATGCAATGATAGTCTTAATTCATTTCATGCTCAACAGATTTGTACAACCAGTTTTCTGAATTTTAATAAGATATTGCTTGGAATGGCTCGTTCTTAAAAAGAAAATAAAATAAAATCAGGGTACTTGGGTATTCTTCTCTGAAATTGGTCTTATACAAATAAATCTCAACATCTTTCTGACAATATGTCCGCTAGTATATGTTATAATTTACAAAGTTGATTTGTTGCTGACCTACCAGGCTGCTTTTTATATGGTTTAGGTTGATCATTGTTTTGATGCTCCGTCCGAGAACAATGTATTATACATGATGATATCAAATACATATTCCCTGAAACTGTCACTAAATATTATATACTTCACTTCTATTCTTATAATGTAACTATAGAATTATATTGTCTTTAGAGGAGATCAGTTTGTATCTAAAATAACAGCAATACACTACCGTTGCATTTGCTAGACAATTTATTAAGACAGAATCTATCTTAAATAATTACCCTTAGGCTGTACTTCACGTCTGGTGTTTCTGCTATATATCTAAAGATTTTTTTTTAAATCTGCAATTATACTGATCCTGACCTAGCATCTCAGCTTCAGTAACTTTCCCACTACCGTAGATAGCTCTATTTATACCTTCTTTTATAAATATTTTAGTGGTAATTGTTTTGATTATTTTTTCATCTTTGGCGCCTTAACTTCACAAATTTAAGCACAGTACATAATTTCATTTTTGCAATTGATAGTTGTAGCTGTAACTTCTATTCTAATATATTCTCCCGTACATCACTAATGGATCTCTCTTCCGACTTCTTGATTTCGTGTCGACTACAATCTTGATATATATATATATATATATATATATATATATATGCAATGCCCATCGTCATTTTGTGTTCCTTGAAAACAGTATATTTAATGTCTTCTCTGTCCCTTTCCCTCTCGGTAATCGAAATGGCTTTTTAAACCTCGCTGGAGGTGAAATCGTTTGATGAAAGTTGTTTCAAGCATCAGTGTAAATAATAAATAGTTTGAATTATCTCAGGTGATCTATTTATTTTTAATTATTTTCTTTTTTTTTATTTTCGCTCTCAGTGTGCACAGGGTATTTCGAGATTTTGTCGTGATTACAGCGTATATTTGAATTACTTATAAATTCTGATATTTATCTCATGTTTATCGCTACAGTTATTTTATCGATAAGATAAAATATAGTTAGAATAATTCACAGTTATAAGTCGGTTAACAAGCAGTATGTTTAGCTTTTGAAATAACCAGGAGTTTTATTGTCCGATGGAATATTTGATGTTCCATAAATATTTGTGATTTATTGAAAATCTTTCTATGTGGTGCTTCTTCAATACAAGACGATCTTACTTATCGTTAGAATTTGTTTTCATTACTTTTATATTTCAATGACTTCTTGGGAAAGATAATGGGCCGGCTACACTTTGATTTCCGTAAATTTTTGAATTCTTTCTTTGATATGACTCCCATTCACAGCTAGACTGACTAATCTACCCTGCTACTTTATATATAGCTGGTCGGGGAGAATACATGGTTTTATGTTTACTAAATCTTGATGATATTGTTCCTTACAGATAAGTAAAGCATTCTTCTGCTAACAAATTTATTTTAGATTCTTGAGATTGTAGAAATAGTCCTGATATTATTTTTGTTACATTTGTTGAAAAATAAAACAGATTTAATAAACGTATAACATTGTTAAAAAAAAACAAAAACATGAAGCAGACCTACTGATTGATTTTGATTTTTATTGATTTTCGTAACGGCTTAACAAACTTTTGCAGCTTATTTAATGCCGGGAAATATTTTTAGATTTTAAGAATCTTTTGGGGATAATATTGATTTACTGATACATGCCCTACTAATTAACCCATATCTGGAGAGGAGAAGGCGTTTATTCATAACTTTCTTACTGTTATCTGCGTGTAAGTGAACATATAACCAACCATACTGGGATATGGATCCATTCCATGATCCGCATATCTAAGCTTCAATAACTTGGTATTCCCAAGCGAGCACCCAAACAAGTACTGACCCCGAAATTTATTATAAAATATACAGACTAGTACAAGAAGAGTGCATCTCTCTATATATTGACTATTTTGACGGAAGTACGATAATAAACAAAATGTAAAAAGAAACTGCTGTTTTAGAATTGCAATTATAATTCAATGAGGGAACATAATGATTGGAATTTTTACTCCTGTGAAATCGAAGGGTTTATTATCAGCAATAGGGCCTATTCCCATGCAATCTATTAATTCCAATATCAGCTATTAATTTTCATTATATGCAATTCAGTTTCTAAAATCACTCCCCAAAAAATGTTGCAGATAAAGGAAGTATAAATTTTCCGGGTATTGAAGCAATTTGTCATAGCCATTCTCAATGATTTTCTGCGTGGCATTGAGAAGCCCAAAATGTAGCAGAATTCTTGGTCAAGTATTAAAAGAAAAATGATACATGCACAAACAATGCTTCTTAGGAAAAGATTTCGCTCTATATTTCAGCCAAGACATAGCGTTATGTAAATATTGTTTTAGAATCTATCCCACACATGTAACGGGGGAAGCCTATCGCTACTCTGTTGCTGTTTCATTGGGAAATATTCAGATAATATTTATTCATTACTTCCATCGTCAGACTTTTAAGGCTATGACTAAGCATGTCATGTACCCAGGGTCGAATGATCCACATTCATTTCATATATCTTTCGTGAAAAGAAAGTTCTGTTCGGAAAGTTTCTTCCTGAAAACCACTTGTTTCTGGAAGAGACTTCAGAAAGTATGCTTCCTTGTTTGTGGAAGAGACTTCAGAAAGTATGCTTCCTTGATCACTACAATCTTTGCCTATTCAAATCAGTCGTAAGCCATAAGATGTATCCTCATATCCTTACGCTCCTACGACCATATAAATACTTCACTCAGTAACGGTATATTTTAGTGACTTTTAGGCATTGTATTGAATGATGTTTTAATTAAAGTATTATGCTGTTTTGTTTTTTGTTTTTTAAATACAGAAGTAAACCAATGCTCGGAATTGCAACTTCTAATGATTTCAATTTAGCCGCCTTCTGTCATATTATGTCAATTATCAGCTTAATATAAAATGGAAATATATATAGAATTTACTATAACTTTAAGCAGTATGTTTCATATTTAAGATATTCGGACAAATAAAATTAGCCTTTGTTTGGTTTAGATTGTCGACAGAAATTCCCATTTTAATATTAAATGGAAATATATAGAATTTATTTTTTTTATTTTTACTATAACATTCAGTAGTATGTTTCAGATTTAATATATTATTCGAATTATTAAAGTTCATCTTTGTTTGGTCTAATAGTTTTTCAGGGAAACGTTTTCAGGTTTGCTTGGTTTTTCTGTTTTTTTTTTTGGGGGGGAGTGTTAATCAGAAACGAGGTGCAATATAGCCATTAGAGCCCTTTCAGTCCATTTCTGCGGTATGAGTGCATGTATATAAATTCTGTATAAGATATCATATTTGAAATTTGAAGCTAATGACCTTTATTAGGAAAACATCAGTTCATTGACTTCAACACAGGAGTACCTCAGCAACGGTGATCCACTGATCCTGAGAAATACCTAAATGAGATTAGCAGCTAATTTCAACGGCTCATCCTTCTTGACCTATCTTTCTAAGAGGAGAAACAAGCCGAAAATCGCCAGTAATATAAACAATATAATAAATCCAGACTTTGCTAAAATTCTGATTTACAGTGCATCATTCAATGTTAATGTCAAAATCTTGACATAGCTAATTATTTTGGTAAACTATTTAAATTGGTGAAGAAGTCTCCAAGATTTAACTAACAATTTTATACAAATAAATACATACCATCATTATCCAATTAGCAGTAGATTCTCATGATTATTTTATTTCTTTTTCGCACAAAATTTAAAAAAATAGAAAACATTGAAATTTGATTCGATTAATTTTGTGGTAATCTTTCAAAAGCAAGATATTCTTGAAATCGCTATCCAGGGAAAATATGTTGCATTAAATGAAAAAAAAAAATCCTAATGACACGTAATGAAATATGTCTTATATAGGGAACTAGAAATTTCATCACAAGGAATGCATCCTGTACCAGATTTATAACAGGAATACTAGTATTATCATGTAGTAAATCTATCGAGTGATATATCTACCTAGAAAAAATATGATTTATTATTTAAGGTTTCATAGAGCACAGGTTACACAGCAACAGAATCCATATACTATAAATAAATTAATTATGTGTACCGCTGAACATCAAAGAAAGATCACATTTTTTTAATTCTGTTTAAATGAAAAAGGCACACTTCTGTATTTACTAATAATTACATTTTTGACCAATTTCTTTATTTTCTTCTCTTTCTTTTCATACTGTCAAATGTTTGTAGATAGTGTATCAGATGTGACGGCATTTCAGGAGCAACAGAATATGAGGCGATATTTAAGGCATAAGTAATCTTTTGTATCATCGACGTTGGAATCGTTTCTTTCAATTAATATATTAATTTCAATTGGTATATACAGCAGTACACGAAATAAACCCTTCTGTTAGTTCTACATATTTATTTTTTTAGATTTCTTCTAAAGCTACATATCTATCTCTCTCTCTCTCTCTCTCTCTCTCTCTATCTATCTATCTATCTATCTATCTATCTGCTTGTTTATCTAAAACTGTTCATATCTATCTGAAATTTTATTGCGAACTTCATATCTATCTACCTATATATCTATCTATAGGTCTGTCTATCGGTCTATCCATTTATTCCTAACTTTTATTCATTCTTTCTTTCGTTCTATCTATCTATCTATCTATCCCAAACTTTCTTTCTTTTTTTCTATCTCTATCTTCCCATTTATTCCAAGCTTTCTTTCTTTCTTTATTCAATCTATCTATCTATCTATCTATCTATCTATCTATCTATCTATCTATCTATCTATCTATCTATCTTAATCCCTTCATATCTATCAGTCTATCGATCTCAAACATTTACTATCTATTTCAGGATTTTTGGTGCATTCTCACGATCTTAGTGGAAGCAAAATATTCCCAATGTCCCGTGTTGGAACTCCTGGGGCACATATTTTCGGATCACTTCTATCAACGCTGTGCGGTCCACCTTTGTTGCCGTTATAATTTTGATGGGCGCCTTTACTACGTTGCCATCCAGAAACAGATCTATGTTTTTTTTTTGTTTTTTTTATTTTATTTAACTAATGTTGCCATCAGCAAAGCCCGACCGAGACAATTCCTCCAACGTCACAATTACCCGGTATGATCCCCCAGTCTCTACAAATCTCACAAATGAAACACTTTAAAATGTATCGAATTGCACGAAAACACCGCTACTTGGTTTCTGCGCTATGCACACAGGCATGCACTGGCATCTTTCAACAGACTGCACCTAATCTCAGCATATATACCTGTGCACTTATATAACGGTTATTACAAAATGGAGAGTTGGCAAAATTATCAATGGCATACCCTAATTAAATTCGATATTATTCTTCAGAGTATTGAAATTCTACCGTCTGCCGAATCACACACACAGACATATATATATATATATATATATATATATATATATAATCCTAAAGAGCCAGGAAAACCTACCTAGGTTTCGCCTAAATGGATCTTCAGGGTAGCCTGACGATTTTTTTCGACCTGTTATAATGTTTTTAGTTCTTTCTTTTTTTTCCCAGTTTTTTCTCGGGTACCGATTTGTTTTGACATATCTACAAATTGTGCTTTCCGACGTTTTTTTTTCAAACGTGTATTACTATCTATCTATCTATCTATCTATCTATCTATATATATATATATATATATATATATATATATATATATATATATATGTGTGTATGTGTCTGAATAATGTATGTTGAGTGATATGTCTTTGTATATTATATTCCAAGATATATTACGTTTGAGCTTCCTACTGTATTCTAACCCGATTACTTTTTTTTTCCTGCAGACCATAACTCTTTTGTTCTTTGACAGGTGTCATCGCGAATTCATGAATGTTTAAAAAGAAAAATATATATTAACTTAATTTATTTCTGTTGAATAAATACAACTAAACTTCATGCGGATGTTTGTTTCTATTTGGTAGTAATAAATTCGAAATCTTTTCGAATAAAATCTATTTCCGAATAAAATATATCTTCCTTTCCAGCCAGACGTTTGCTTCAATATACCATTCTTTAAACTGTATGTTATCAGACTGCATATTCATATGATTATTCCAATTGCATTTAGCATGTTTGAATAGATTATTATGTTTTACATCTTCCTGCTGAAGAGAAAGACTTATAGATGGGTTAGCTGAACGAGTCAGCCATTGTCCCATCATTTCCTCTACATATTTAATGGGGAACATTTCTGGCGATTGTGCTGGCCAGAGACGTAATTTACAGAGAATATTGATCAGCGTGGCATTATACGTGGAAATTACCCACCTGTAAATACACATCATCAACCTTTTGCAGGATTTGCACCAGAAATCATTCAACAATGTTCTGGATACATATATGACGTCAACCGTGCCATGTGTGAATGTGTGTCGTAACCCATAACACCTCAGAACATAATGTCTGAGGTTGAACCTGAATGCCCTTCGGAATATTTATTGCATCACTTAGGCAATAAACAACAAACACTTACAAGAGAGAAAAACCTGTTATTTATCATTAAACACTAAAAAGCAACATCCTATGCCCTTGGTGAGCCTCAGATTACACGAAGGGCTGGAGCCACGATTGCTCGTAGTCCTGTTGCATTTTAAATGTTCTCAAAAGTTCTTGGTGACACTCTAAAACAAACATATTTTTTAATTAACTTAATTAATTTCCATTATTCCCAAATTTAATTCCAAGTTTTAAAAATTGTTATCGTACAAAGCAATTCGTCGCCAACACATCACGTAAAAATATGACCGGAATAATCGCAATGATGGAAAATTTGAAATCCAATATTTCAGGATTGTGGGTTCAGATGTGATACGGAATGTTTTTTAATTTGCTCAAAGAGTCGGCCTGATTATACAATGGTATGGTATGTCGAATTAGCATTAAATTTGAATAAACAGAGAATTTTAATTTTGAAACACTGTAATTTGAGAACAGTATATATATATATATATATATTTTTTGCATTTGAGCATGATCTATTGAAAGTTAGAGAGTTATATCGCTTTAATTGTTTTTATCAGTAGAAGCCATGACGACGGAATCCGTTACGCAGTAATGAAAACTTAGATATCCAAAATTTCAGAATTGCTGGTTCGTATCCAACCCGGGACGTTTTTAATTTGCTCCCAGAGTTGGCCTGATTCCCAAATGGTACGATACTTTGAGCTACGGACTCTAGGAGTAAAGTTGAAAAGTGTGACATTGACACACTAAGATTCGTATTTATTATATAGAAAGCGTTTATTATGGGGCGGAGAGCATTTTTCCGAGTATCTCATGTATGCACATATTACATATGCTCTTGGTTATTTAATTAAACTAAATTTATGTTATCACATTATTAAGCAATATATTTATCATTTGTTCTACTATATCCCTTCACATTGTTTTTCTCGACTGCAACGTTGGATCACGTGTTTCCCTCATTTCTTTTTGTCTTTCAGAGAAAAGAATTGCTCTAGGAGGCTTTTTGCATTCTTCCATGTAATTCATTATTTTTTATTAAGAAAATTCTATAAAGGCGACTACCTGAATTTGCAACACCGGCAGAGCAATTATTAATATAATGAATAAGACTATCTTTAGCAGTTTTTTTTTTTTCTGGTTACAAAATAACAATCTTGTTTTTAAATTTTCTGTTGAAATATTAAAAATTTTCTATCTAATAAAACATTGTTCTTTAATAGTTTTCTTCATTTAGTATAATTTTAATAAGTATTTAGTCGCATTAATCTTTTGTTACCATCGAAGTCGTTCTAAATGGAGAACGGCCTGTAAATCACACAATGAATAAAACGTAGTCTACTTTTGTACGTCGAGTTTCTGTTCATTTCGCTTAACGCATCTGACAAACCAAGCCTTTGTAAAGGAATTCTAACGCAAGATTTGGTTATTTTGTGAATGTTAATTTACTTTCATGTCGTGCAATGTTATTGCTATTAAATAACGCTTTCATTTAATTGCTATTTTGTTTAACTTGTTCAACCGATCATCGAGCATTGTTCACTGAATAATAATCTCCAGTGCTAAACTTGACAATCCATTGTTATCTCGATCGATCATTCACAGTACATTCAGGATAGACCATCTATAAGTTTGTTTTATTTTTTACCTATGAGTTGCATTATTCCATTACCTTTAATTAAAAGGGATAATTTAACCGAACATTTCTCTATTTTGTGCAAATATTATGTAAGAATTAAAATAAACAATAATAACATAGCAAGTTGGAGGTTTTTTTTTTAATTTGTTCTAATATGACTGTTATAAAATAAAATAAAATATATTTTAAAGAATTCTTCTTCACACTTTATTAAAAAAAACTGCAAGACTCTAAGACAAATATTAAGACATCGGAATTATTAGAAACAAAAATGATATACTAAACAATTCTGTAATAATGATTTTCTAAGCCCGGCTTAGATGTGGCAAAAGACCTAAAGTATGGAGTACCCAGTGAGGATTGAACTCACTACTCAGTCGTAATAAATCTACCAAGACAAGCTTTCTAACCATTACACAATGTCGAGGTTCCCTTAACAGTTTTGATCTTGTATGTAGCAGGACATATGCTGGAAAATCTTTTCACTGATAAATAGAATCATTAAGGTTATTATATTGTTTTGATTTATTTATTGATATGTGTTTTACGGCTTATCAAGCATTTGCAGGTTATCTAAAGCCGGAAAATATTATTAGATTGTAAGAATCTTTTTATTACATTACGCTCCATAATATTTGAACGAGTGCAAATAACACGTTAAAAATGGTATTGTTTTTATTAAAAACAGTAATAAATTATTTGCTTTTTTTCAATTTTTTCTTATCAAGAATGAACAGTCGACATTTATTCGAAAATGAATCTATCCTTCTCATACACATTTTATAACTGTCATCCTAATTGTTTCCACTCAGCTTTTATATTTTTAGATAAGAAAGGAAAACAAAATTCCTCATAAAATCTTCCCTGTGTTTTTCCTATGAATATTATCAATTGCGATTTGTTCTTTGAGCTTTCACATTTTATACATTGATTTCACGATTGTAAGCGTTGTAGTATATTGACAGCTATATCCCTTTCTTTTTACAGTTGAAATTGTCAGATGTATCCGTAAGTTTTGTGCTAATAATTTATTCCCTCCTATTTTTCCTTATGGAAACCTTATTCAATTTGTTGCATTCTTCTTAACTACGATCTTCAAATATTTAAATAAAACGTCAATTAACACCTTCATTTTTTGTTTTCTGTTTATTTTAATCTTGTTTTAAGTCACTTTATTTATCATCGTATCTTCAATATTTCAGCATTTATATTTGAGATGTTCATATAAACAGTTTATGAAATTATATTTTATTGTATTTGTAAATAAGTAAAACGGCTCCTTTCTAGATGCAAATATTCATTTAATTCTCGATATAATTTTTGACACATATTTATTCCTATGAACTAAATTCCTTTAATCCAACGTTAGTAAAATTCACAGAAAACGATGATTAAAACGTTTGTTTTACTATTTATTTTCACCTCAGGTCGTTCCACGCAAGAAATCTCCATTGAAGCCTGAAATTTTCATTTAGGCGCGAACATCAACTTCTCGTAATTTAAAATATGAAAAGATCTTTAACCATCAAGCCAGCCAATTTCCCATTTTTTGGTGCAATTTCAACGTCAACTTCATTAGAGATTTTTAAAAAAAACATTTTAGTGATTTCATAAATCAGTATCAATAATTTGGGCGGATTTTTCTCAGATAATGTTCCTGTCTAATGTATCGTTTTTTTATTCCTGTATGTATTGTGCACTGTCAAACACACACGTACAGGCACACATACATACATACATACATACATATATATATATATATATATATATATATATATATATATATAAAATTAATCCGACATATTTTTATTACCTCATTTATTTTAATTCCAAAATCAAATATATATATATATATATATATATATATATATATATATATTCTTATTACCTCATTTATTTTAATTCCACAAATTATCACACACACACACACATATATATATATATATATATATATAAATATATATATATATATATATATATTCTTATTTCTTATTTATTTTAATTACAGAAATTATAACACATATATATATATATATATATATATATCTTTTTCACACAACCACGCACACAAATATATACACACACACCCCACCCACCCACATATATATATATATATATATATATATATATATATATATATATATATATATATATATACACATACACATATATAGATATATATATATATATATATACATACACCTCCATATATATATATATATATATATATATATATATATATATATATGGGGAAACAAATATTCGTACATATAATTTTTAAATATTTATTGTATTTTCAACTTTTCGTATAATTAACTGAGCACAGATGCATAATACATAATACATGCATAGAAAACAGAAAAAATTGTCTTAACAGAAATAAATTCCATTTATCCATTTTAATAGGTGAAAAATGTATTTGTACAATGCAAAAAAGAATACATCTTCATTTAATACTTTGTAGAATAACTATTATTTAATTTTACAGCAAGAAACCTCTTTTTGTATTTCTCAATTAATAACTTGCTAATTTTAGTTGGTATTGTGTTTCATTCCTCTTCACATATGGTCTTCAGATACGGGGTCTTTGTTGAAGTTCTCTATTGGATTCGAATTTTCATATAAAGCCACAATTTCTCGATTGGGTTTAAATCCATTTCAGGATATTTACATTACATTTAGCAAGCCATTTCATCATAGATTTTGCAGTGTGCTTAAGATCATTTTCTTGTTGGAAATTCAAGATTTTCAATCGAAATCATTGAATGTGTTACTGAAATATTACGTAATGCTGAGGCATTCATTCTGTCATCTATTACCGACATGTTGCCAGTACTTTTTGCAGAAAAACATCCCCAAACCACGATGTTGCCACCACCAAATTTCGCTGTTGGAAATGTGTTCTTTTGTTTGAAGGCTTTGCCATATTCCTGATGAAAGCAAATGATCATGCAAATCTTGACGAATAAACATTGGATTTTGTTTAATTTCCTAGAAGATCTTGCAGGAATCTTCCATGGAGCACCTGTTTTTCTTTGGTTTTCAACAGTTTTGACTTTTTTTATACCTTGCAATGAATGAACTAATTGTAGTAAATGAAATATTCAGGTTGTTCGAGATTTTCTTATAACTTCTGCCTTCTTTCCAGAACTTAACAATCAGTTCTTTTTGCGAATTTATCAATTCTTTACCTCTTGCCATGATAAAAAACCTGCTTGCATAGATATCAATTACAGAATGTTCTGCTTGTATTTTGGGGCTAAAAATGACTACGGATGACGTTATTGAAACATTCTAGAATATTCTAGAATGTTCTAGAATATTCTAGAATATTCTACTTGAATAATCTAAAGTGTCTTTTGTTATTTGCTCACGGTGGTTTTTTGCATTCTTCCATGTAATTCATTTTTTTTTATTAAGAAAGTTCTCTAAAGCTGACTCCCTGAATTTGCAACACCAGCAGAGCAATTAATAATATAATGAATAAGATAATCTTTAGCACTTTTTTTTTCTGATTACAAAAAAATGATCAATTTCTTTTTAAATTTTCTGTTGAAATATTATACTTTTCTATTTAATAAAACAACATTCTTTTCTTTAATCGTTATCTTCATTTAGTATAATTTTAATAAGTATTTAGTCGGAGAAAAGAAAAGAAATATTTTAAACTGTGAAGAAGAATTGTTTAAAATATTTCTTATTTCATTTTATTGAGAAAACAATCATATGAGAACAAATTAAAAAACCTCTCAAACTTGCTATATGAGTTTTTTTTTTAAATTCTCACATAACATTTGCACAAAATAAACTAAATGCTCAGTTAAATTATCCGTTTTAATTAAAAGTTTTAAAATCTGAAATTGCCATTGGAAAAATTCTTTATGCACCCATTAAATTGGATAAATGGGATTTATTTGTATTAAACCGTTTTTTCTTTTTTCCGTGCATATTTAATTATTTTGCATATGTGTACAGGTAATTATTTGAATGGTATGTGTATTTATTTGTTGGAAATGCGATAAAATAAAATTTCTATGTGTACAAATATTTGCACCCCCCACACACTATATATGTATAACCTGCATGAGCGCTTGAGATCTCAGTGCAGAAAAAAAGGAAGTTCCGAAAATAATTTCATGAAGGCTATGACTGCATTATCGTTTGACATGTCTTACTAGAAAACCCTTCCATTTCCTTCTCCATCTCTTATCTGGATTCTACTCTGTTTGCTCTGCGAGGAACAATCGAGTAAACCTTTAGCCCATTTTTATCTCTTCTTCCTGTCATCTGTCCCCTCCGCCACCATTTTCTTCTCCTTAAATCAATTCTAATGTCACTTTTATCTTGACCTGTACTAAGATCGACCTTGTTTTCATTCTATCTCTTTACTTTATAACTAGCATTTCTCATCCACTTGATATCTGCGTATTTGTGAATGGGTTTTCAAACGATCTTTTTTATTTCCATGCTAGCAACCCATAGACTACAACTGCCATTCTACGGGAAATATACAATAGGTTTGGAAATACTGTAAGGGTGCATTTGATTGATGTTTTTGTTAAATGATTCTCACTGTAATTTATGGTTTTCATCAATTTTCTGACAATTCTATTTCTAGGCTTCGATACTTTTTTAACCTTCTATTCATGCTCAGAATGTTACCAGAAAGAGCAATACCACTGCATATACCTCTGTTTATAGATTGCGCTAAGCCGTTCGACAAAGTACGCCAAAAAATTCTGTTAGATCTGCTCAGGAACATGGATATATTCAGGAAAGATATTAGAATAATCATGAACCTTTATTGGCAGAAAAGCACCTGCATACGGGAAGAAAATGAGTTTAGAAAATATACAATAATAGAAAAGTGTGTACGACAAGGATGTGTCTTCTCAACGGATTTATTAAAGCTATACAGCGAGGAAATTCGAAGAGAATTAGAAAACCTACCAGGATTCATTACTGGCGGCCACATTCTTAATAGAGGTTAGATATTAATTAAATTAAATGCGATCTGTGAAAGAGTCTACCTAAATTACTTATGGGGCTTTGATTTACAAGTGTAAATCATAAAGAAAAATCGATTAAATAAAAAGCAACAGGGATGTTTTGACGAGTGACACTAGGTATGCACACCGGTAGCTAGTCATGCGCAGCATTCTATCGTTCTGTCTGGTGGCAGGGAGCAACTACATCAAAGAAATGGTCGTTCCGTTCAGCGAGTGAACCATCGAGAGACAATGTGCTGTAGACCGCTTTCTATGTGAAGACGCCCAACCTGCGGAAATCGATCGCCAGATTTTGGCGCAGTATGGAGCACTCGAGATCAATCAACAAAAGATGCATGACTGTTTAGAATGCTTTAAAGCAAGAAAAACAAGTGTAATGTACGAAAGCTGATCTAGTCGCCAATCAACATCGCGTGTGAAATAACAGAATACTAGGCGCTGTAAGTTAGATGCTCGGTCAGTGTAAAGGATAATTGGTCGGAGTGAGAGATTTGAGAGCCGAGTTTGAATCCCTGTTATTTACTTGCTCACAAAAAAAAATATGAATTCAGTTCTTCTCCCCACTGGTATGTGTTAAATCATAGAACATTTATTTCGAATTGATTATTATCCGCAAAATGTGTAACACTCGCAAAAATGAATTATTCTTACAATCCGAAAATATGTTTCGGCTTTAAATATGCTGCAAAGTTTGGTAAGCCGTAACAAACACAATACAAAAAAAAAAAACAAATCCCTCATTAAATTATATTTTTGGAAATACATCTGTATGTTCTGAAGGCTTTTGTGAGTAATTGTTGGCCAGAAGTCCGAAAAAAATGCAGTTTTCATGTTTTCTGTCATTTAAGTGTTTGTTGAATACTTACATTGAAAATGTTTAATTTTGTCAAACCGAACACAGAAAACCAGTCGCAATGGCGAATATACAGCTTTTCAAGTACATAACAACAGTACTTGTAAGATTTCTATTCAAGCGGTTTAAGAGAAAAATTTCTAAAATCATTTTCTAGTTAAGAATTCATTTGCCTTTAGCGAAACATTTAATATTTCTTCTTGAAAATGTGAATGTATATGTGCGCCTGCACACGAAAGTTTAACACATATATATTTCTCTGTGAAAGAAATCACATGCACGCAATGCACGCACACGAATATGAATATATATATATATATATATATATATATATATATATATATATATATATATATATATATATATATATATATATATATATATATATATATATATATATATATATATATATGTATATGATATACATATATATATATATAGTATGTTTGGAGAGCAATTACTTTTTATACAAGTTTTATTAAAGACTGGCAAGAAACTGCGTTTGAGCTTTTATTTAATTTTACTTGTGTTCGCATAAGTGTTTTCTTTTCTGGGCATAAATTGCGTAAACATTATCCAACTGCTCTGCATATTCGAGCGCTTTCAGTCTATTGTTTTAGCGATCTCAAGGGCGACTTTTATTTTTAACTGAATGTAAGGTTTTATGTATATATCTAAAGTTATAGCAATGTTTTATTTTCCAAACACGGTCAGCATATTGTAGCCATATTCATAGTTGATTTTCTCGAAAGTTGGCCTGTTCTTTTATATATATATATATATATAAAGTTGTGAAACTTCACCTTTTTTCATAATAACTAATGAAGCTGTATTACTTCAAAATTTCATGGAAACTTAATGTGCATTTTCTTTCATAAATGATGAAATAAAGTATTTGCAAGGATGTACAATGGTGCATGCAACAAAATTTTTATTTTAATGTGAAACAATAATACAATAAACAAAAATAATATTTAACAAAGAATAAATTTATTACAGTTCTTGTCTCATTAAACAATTATGTAGCTTTTATTATTGATTATTACCTTTAATCTCTTTTGACATTTCTTTACAAGATCACTATAGACACTGATTGGTATTTTGTTCCGTTCTTCCTTGCCAGGAGCTTCTTTCTCTTACATTTTTCTCACAAATATACCCATAACTATTCAGTGTGCTTTATGTCAGGACGTTGTGCAGGGTACGCTAATACTTTAATTTTGCTGTCACCTGAGTATTTTTTTAACAATTTGTGACGTGTGACATTGTCATGTTGGATTGTCCAGTGACGCCCCAAAGACAGCTTTCGTGCATTTTGTCCTATATTACTTTTAAGAATAACCACATACTTCTTTTTTATCCAGGATGTCCTGTATTCTTACTAGTTCTACTGGCTCAGAAGCAGCAACCCCCCCGCCCCCAGAGCAGGATTCTCCCACCATTTTAATGAGGGTATGTTTTTGTTCATGTGACTTATTCACTTTTCTCCATACATAAAAAGAGACCATGTGACCAAATGATGTTTGGTTTCATCTGACCACAAATTGGAGTTCCAGTATTTATTCCTATGTTCTTTGTCGTTAAGAGAGGATTCTTTGAGACATCTCTAATAATGCTCCTTTCCATTCTCTCAGAAAGTAACCATTTTCATCCAGTCTTTAATTGATGCTCAACACAATGATCTTCATTGATAATGCAGCAAATTGTCGATCTAAGAACATTTAAACGCTTCGAAAGTGTTGTATATCCAGCTACTTGTTCGTACGCACCCACTATCTTCATTCGGAGCTTCTTGTCGAATTCCGCCGTCTTCGCCATGATTGCAGAACAAATGAGTTATCGCGGTACTGGACACTGTCATATTGTCTATTTTATTAACTTCTATAATGCGGTAGTCAATAATATTTCATTTTCAAAAGGGTATTTGTATTAAATGTCAAATTAAGGAAAAAAAAAAAACAGAATAGAGCAATATTATTTTATAATTTAGGGGGTTAAGCGAATAATTTTCGAGAATAACAATTTTTAGAAAAATCAATAATTATGACTACACAAGAAAGAAATTTCTAAACATTTCCTGAATTATTCAAAACTAAATATTGTATCAATTCTTTATCCCAAATTTGGTATGTACTGCAAATATTCGCATTTCCATAGAAAATGTTCACTAGGGCTAATGATTGTACCCATATCTCATAATTAATTAATAAGAATCCCCAAGACGGTCGCTTCGGACCATTTTGGGGAGTCGCCAAATAGAGCGCATCCGCTACTGAGAATCGAACCCGGATCGCTGCGATATGAAGCAAGCGTCATACGCTCTAGACCAAAGTGTCTCAATGACGCAGAGTTAATCGACTTGGATAAGTCACACGGCGGCATTTGTGAAGAGCTGTCGCTATATCGAGTCTGGTTTGCTACCTCTACGTAACCAAGACACGTTTGTCCAGTGGTATCACGCTTGAGTCATATCGTAACGTTCCTGGTTCGGTTCTCGGTAGTGGATGCGCAACGCTGTTTAGTCCTAAAAATAGGTCGAAACGACCGTCTAGTGTATTCTGTTGGGGATTGTTCTAGCCTCGATGAATTAAATACGTCTATTCAAGTCACCCTTTCCACATTGTTGAAACTTGACTAATGCATGGAATAATAATGCAACACAAAATGTACTTAGAACAAAATGTATTGAAACAAGAAAGTGTACAAAATATTTACATATAGTCTTTTGTATATTCCTGGTAAGACCGTTCCTGGAGAATGTGTTGACTGAGTCGCAGTCGCGCAGAGTCTCTGGTTGAATCTCTTGTTTCCCCCCTCTCTTCCCGGTACCAACCATATTTATATGGTCGGTACTCCACTATGCAAATTAGGTGGATCCTACCACAACCCACACACACACACACATATATATATATATATATATATGTGTGTGTATATATATATATATATATATATGCGCATTACACTCGAAATATGGATGCTATCCTGCGTTTTTTCAAAGAGACCTATTGAAATGACATAATTTTGTATTTGCTAAAGTAAAAATACAATTTCAGTAATCACTGTATTTTCGTTTATTTTGACAAAAAATAGTTAACTTTAAAAAATATAACATACAACAGCAATTAAACACGAATCTAAATTTGAAATTTGGGGTATTAATCGTGTCGAAAGATTTAAAAATAAAAACATATAACATTTTATCATTTACTTTAAAATTCATAATTACAAATATTTAAAAGAAATATAGGATGATCCCAAACTTTTTTCCAGTATTGTTTATACACACACACAAACGCACACACACACACACATATATATATACATCTGTGTGTGTGTGTGTGTGTGTGTACAGAGAGAGAAAGAGAAAGGTAGACAGAGCTGAATGATTGTTTTGTGTATGATGATTCACTAGACACACGAAAAAACGCATACACACACATCTCTCTCTCTCTCTCTCTGTGTATATATGTATATATGTATATATATATATATATATATATATATATATATATATATATAGATAGATAGATAGATAGAGAGAGAGAGAGAGAGAGAGAAAGAGAAGAGTGAGATAATGAGATACAGAGAGACAGAGATATAAAAATATAGATAGACAGAAAGATATACTCTCCCAATGTCCAGGTGATATTTTCTACACTTCTCTGGAATAAATAAAATTTTCATTTACTAAAAATTATCAAAAATAAAACTGGCATATTATTCAAAATAATCCATATTGTTACATATAATTTTCAGAAGATTCTTTGCCACAACATATAGAATGACGTCCGATTCTAATGGAAAAATGCATCGATGTTTTAACGTCGTTGTTACTATTTCGGAATTCCTTTAGATCTGAATTGAGCGATAGGCAAATATGGCAGCAATTTCCAATGTCCACAAAATTTTTCCCTCGTTATTCGTTCAGCATATTAACTGTCATTTTCGTGAAGGCGATATATTTGTACATTGCATCGGTTAATTTTATGCATGATTCTTTTATATGATCAATCAGTTCCCAGGAAACAACGACAGTCATCAAGAAAGTAGAACATGATTCCCATGTAAGTTTTCTTCGGTGTCATTCCAGGTTCGTTTGCTCATCTTGTGGACACACAAACATAAATTTTAATCACATCAAATTATGGTGTCTATACATTATATATGTGGTTCAAATAACTTAGAAAGCTTACAGTCACATCATGTTGAAACACCGATTCCCGTACCATCAGCAAAGTTAAACAACGCTGACCCTGGTCAGTACCCAGATGGATGACCGTATATCATGTGATGCAAACTTGGATATGTGGGTGGTTTCATGGATAATGGCTGTAAATTGTTAATCGAAGGGCTGAGTCCCAAATACCGTTGTGTCTATTATATTCAGTTACATGCATACCCCTGGGAAATGTATGCATCAACCGTTTCCCCCGATATAGGTTAAATAGTAACCATTTCATCACAAACAATTATTACTTCAAAAAATGCTTAAAATTTAAAAATATTTTCTGTTTCTAAATAATCTGATAAAAGCTTAGTAATGAAAAAAAAATGAGTCAATCAATCAAACATAGATATAATGCAATATGGGATTTTAAATCTGCGTCCAAAATTGAATCTTTCCGTAATATCTTTTCTTCTGTTATGGCTATATATCTCGAGATTCTAGAAGAAATCCAAAGAAGGATCTGTAATGTTGTATTTCATGACCTGGCATCAAACACTTATCCACCGCCCTGACGTGGTAGAGTAGATATGACTCTAAGTTGTATTCTAACAGTTGCTTTTCCTGAACTTCCCATCAATGGAACTCTCTTCTAGTCCTCGCATTCTCTTCCACTCACAGTAACCCCTTTTCCGTCTTAGTGGCATCCTCACCTTGCTTGGGTGAAATCATGAAAACAATATGGGATTTCGGTTGCCATCTCTTCACAGGTGGATGGTGTTAATTTTCAATTTTAGTGATTTTACGGGGTGCCGCCAACAAAAAGACACACAAACCCACACACACACACAATCACAGATATATATATATATATATATATATATATATATGATAAAAAGGAAAAGAGAAAACATGATTATTAGCCAATGTCTGACTTTATCAAGTAAATGTAAGTCTTAATTTTGATTGACAAAGTCCCGCAAAAGGAAGAAACGCGTCAACTAAGGATAGTTTTTCTTCTTATCCTTTTTTTATTAGAAAATATTTCATACATATATATATGTATATATATATATGTGTGTTTGTGTGTGTGCATGTGTGTATAATTGTGTATTTGGGCCCCAATCCCTCTTTTATACAAGCTTGTTAAAAACGACCGAAAAGGTGCCGTGGTTAATATTTTCATATAATTTTTCATGTGTTCTTTTCTTTTTTTTTTTTTGTCTTTTCAGGAGAAAGATAAGTTAAAAACTGTCGGAAGATCTTATGTATCCAAGCACATTCAGCTGTACTTTTACCAAGGATGAATTTTATTTTACTTTTACCTGAACAAATGGATTGTTTTCTATGTGTATCTAGAGTTATAGGAATATTTTATTTTCTAAAACCGGTCAGCATATTATGTAAATTGGGTCGTCTTGTTAACCATGTATAAAATATATATGTATATAATCATTTACGAATTTGCATCGCACAATGAATAATTTATTTATACTTAATCTGGCATTCTTATTACATAATACACTAGATACCCATGTTTGAAATATATACCCATTTTTTTAAAAATCTTAAACAGGTTATATTTCATCTATGGTCCTCTGAAAAAGTGAGAATCTAATAAAGGATAAAGGTAAAGATAAACTTACTCTGCTCTGGCGTTGTTTGTGATATAGTTGTCTAACGTAGTGTAGATGAAAAGTTTATTTTTGTTTTTCCTGCAAAGGCAAGTGTAGGCTAGTTCCCTTCCGGGGGAGTACTATAAGATCCTCGAGTTCGAAGACCGATAGATGTAGTAATCTCTCTTTTTTTTTTAAATGTATATATATATATATATATATATATGTGTGTGTGTGTGTGTGTGTGTGTGTGTGTCTTTATTTCCTACTGAAACTAAATCCACTATACGAACAAATATTGGAACAAATATGATAAACATTATTTGTCCGTTATATTTAACAATATATGTTTGAATTATGATCTAATGCACCTATGCACTAAACACACACGCGCGCGTGCACACACACACACA
>CAHIKZ030004035.1:210000-232500 GCA_903632075.3 Acanthosepion pharaonis | reverse complement strand
AGTGAGGTTTCAGTTGATATATCATGCAGAGTATTACAAAAACAACTTGAATGAATTATAGCTACAAATAATATCATTAACCATTAACATGGTGGACACGTTATGGAGTGGATTTGAATCAAAGCATCTTCAACGCTTGATATTAATAACTACATTTTTTTCTTTCCAGGTAAACTGATTTCTGACCGTTCAAAGACGACTTCAAATGCAACTTGTAAAGATTTCTCTTGAAAATGGACAAAAATCTCTCATCGTGTTTTATCAAGTACCTGTCAAAAACCGGTTTAGCCCCAAGAAAATTTCATGCTCATATAGTTTCCTATATTAGAGGAGGGCCTGGTGCAAAAGTAAACAGCAAATTTAAGTGGTGAAGGGGGGTTTGTCTTGAGGTTCTCCCTTGGTTTGAACGTCCCTTAACTGCCACCATCAAGGAAAACAATTATCCTGTTATCTACATGGCAATTGGCTATGAATGAATTAACCAATGCCGTGTAAGAGTTGAGAATATTCTGTTCAATGAGCTTTGCATGATGCAGTTTTCTTGGTGGGTGCCACGTCTTCTGACTCCTGATCAAAGCCCCTCAGCCTGATTTCATCACGGAAAATATGACATTGAGGCAGACCCAGCTGGTTTCTTTGAGCGTTTCTTAATCCAAGATGAGTGTTTGGTTCATCACTTTCACAACGAGACAAGGAAACAATCTATATGGTGAAAAAAAAAACTTATATCCTGCTCCAAAGAAAGCCTAGTTTGTTTCATCTGTAGGGAAGCTGATGGTTTCAGTTTTTGTGGATGCAGAAGGCATTGCATTTATTTACTATCTTCAAAAGTTCACACCATTGATGGAGACTACTGTCCCAAAATATCGAGGCAGTTACGAAATTTATGCTGCGGGAAACTGACAAAAGTGGTCTTTTTTTCATCAGAACAATACTCCAGGACACACGGTCTTGGATACAGTGGTTGCTATATGTGATTGTGGCTTTGAACTGCTTGATCACCCTCCAAATTATCTTGACTATCATCTGTTCCACAACGCACAACAATTGGCTGGGAACGAATATCGCTTTGATTATGACGTTGTATCTGCTCTTTGAGAATTTTGATCAAGTAGATGAAAGCTTCTTTATCAAAAAGATCCAAACACCTCAACACCTATGGAAGTAGTGTGTGAAGATTATGTTGACAAATAAACCTTATTTGATGACACATCATGACAATATCTTGGTCAGACTATGAACTTTTCAATCAACCCTCATCTTTTTGTGGCTTCTGTTACTGTTGTGGATTCCGAGATGAAATTCGGTCTCCAATGAATGACAAACGTAAGAATTAAAGATGAGAAATTAAATGTATTTACACAATAATACAATGGGTAATACTGTTAGTAAATCCAGGAACGCTGTTAGTAGCAATAATATATATATATATATATATATATATATATATATATATATATATATACAGTCTCGAAGTAAGACTTCCTTAGAGTCTACGTGCTTGTAACTGTGACATCTACAAGTGGTTACCTCAAACTATTACTCTACCTCCATCTCAATCATAATCTCTGCTCACTCTCCCTGTATTCTGACTGACTCTGGGTATTTAACGGCAGCAGTCCAAGTAACACTCTGGTCGAGTTCACTTACATGAAAAAGAGGAGGACCCCATAACAAATTATACTATTTTATCATTCCAATAAGATCTTCTAACAAACCAGAACCAATATAGTGTCAGGCATTTTATCGAATATTGAGCAAGTGCAAATAAATGATTCTCCTTGGGTGATTTCCTGGTGTCCGTTCGTCCATTTCAGTTTTGCACACTCGAAAATATGACTTAAATTTGCAAGCAGGCGAGAATCATGCATAAAAATTCGATCGGTCATATTTAGTACAATCAAACTATGAGATTCACTAATAATTTCATGATGAATATAGAAGCAATTGTTGTTCTTAGAGACCCATCGTAATCAGTTAATGCTTACTGAGTTTTACCACTTTGAACATTACTAGTGAGTAGTAAGATCGGTTGTCACTGGGTGACCTATACACTATCTATATTGAGTAAAGTAACAAGGTGTAACATTTACAATCAACCAAACAGCTACATATTTACAAACATCTCAACAGCCACTCCCTAAATGCCTGAATCCCCTTTATAGATGATTATATTCACCGACTTCTCTCCGTAGCCGTTCGATAAATGTCAATGGGTGTAGTTGTTTTCAAGTGAAGGCATCTGGCATTTATATCAGACGTGATTTTGCCAGAGTTCCAATCAGCTGCTATCAATAACAAACAAAAATGCAATATGGGACATTTGTCAGAAGTTTCACCCGCAAATACTAATCAACTGCGAAACTGACCAGTATAATAAAAGAGGAAATATTAATTTCGAAGTGATCGTTTTAATTTCATTATATTTGTTGCTAGATATTCATTTGAATTTACCCAGATATAATACTTAAGCTATTATTTTCTCCATCACAAATTTCCAGGAATATCGATCCACGACTTATATCACTTCGGATCATAGAATAAACGAAATGTAAAGGACAAATTTAGTTATTTAGTCGTGTGTGTCTGAACTAATGTGATATAGAAAAAAACAACTCAAGCTCAAAGGCAGTCAGGACAGGAAAGTATAAACGAAATGCACCCGCTAAATTTGATTGCAACAACGTCGATATTTACGCAAGGATTGATGAGCCAAGGGATTACATGCGCATCCACTCTTTTCTCCATCAAATTTTATGTCACGTTAGTGAGCAGATATTTTATCAAAATATTTGGTGAATAGAACGGGTGCAAGCGGAAGATACTTTGTAACTCTGGCAAGGGCCTTAAAATGAAATGAACGCGGACAGCTTCACGCAGAATCCGAATTCTGTTTAATCTCATCAGTGGATGAAATAAACTATGGAGAAAGGGGGCACCACCCGTGAGCAAGATTTACCGTTACTGTAGAACAAGGGTCGGCAACCTAAGGCATTTTGACCGGCCCGCGAGCCTGATTACCAATGACTATATTTTTAACATGAGAGGCGACCTTCAAATGAAATTTGTTATATGTAATTTTCCATAGAATGTCTACACATCTCAGTGCACTAAAAATATTAGATTATCTGCTAGTTATCTTTCATAAGACTTATTTTACCAAGTTGCGTTGCCTACGTTTAATGTCAAATAATGGATACATATTTGTTATGACCCTTGGCTACATTAAAAGATAACAGAAGCGAAAGGAACGATAAAGTGAAAGAGGCCAGGGAGGGACTGACATGCGAGGTAGCAGAAATCTAAAAAGAGTTAAACATACGCGCATTATACATACATGCCTCATGAATGTGTGGATGATACCGCATGTGTACGTACGTAAGTGTATATGTTTGCAGCTATTTGTATTCGTATGTATGGGTATATGTGCTTCGTTTTTGTTTGATGTGTGTGTGTATGGTTCGTTTATTGAACAATTTTCAATAACAGTTTCAAACCTACACGTCATAATTTCATCCATTTCACTTTGGTTTATTTTTTCACTTTGAAGTATTTTGACGTTCGTTGAAGAAAAGTAATTTTTGTTTGGTGTTTTTTAATTTTAGATTTTCTTTTGTTTTTCTGATTTCCCAATGTTCATTTTCATTATGGTTTTAAATATTTAGGTTGACAGGGGTCTGCATATGTAATTTTCCTTAATTTTTCATTAATGGCCTTCGTGCGGCCCGCGACCCGTCATTATAACACGATCCGGCCCGCGAGGTTTAATGAGTTGCCGACCCCTGCTCTAGAGTAATAAATTCGACCTCACTTTTTGCCTTCTCAAATTTCAGGTTTGGTTTAATTTTGTTTATTTTGTTTTACGGCGTAGCAATCTCAATGGATTATTTAATGCCGACAAGATTTTTGTGACAGGTTTGTATGAATAGAATATATATTCTATGTAAGAAATCAGTTTGTAGATCAGGTTTCATTGACGTATTTTTGTAAAGAGGGTTTTTGTCGAGAGTCAAATGTACTGCTGGTAATTTCTTTTTCAAAAATGTTCCGGTAATATTTCTTTTTCAAAATGTATTTCCAGGTATTTTTACAATAAAAATCTATTTTTTTTAATGTTTTCATAGTATTTTGTCCCCACCTCCCTTGCGGTTTCACTGTTTGCCTATGGCTGGAATCCTAGCAGGTGCTACCACTCCGGGTCAGCGTGGACCTGAGAACAACAGCAATTAAGAGGTGCTTCTACGTTCCTCATGTCCTCGCGATCAGAGGCCATTCGGCTGGATGTAGTTTATCATCATACCCAGAACGACGATATTTCAAAGAGAGCCTTATTCTTATAAATTTGATGGAGAAAAGAGTGGATGCGCATGTAATCCCTTAGCTAATCAATCCTTGCGTAAATATCGACATTGTTGCAATCAAAAGCCTTAACTCTGCATTCAAATGCTATCAATGGTTTTATTCTTTTTGAAAGTTCATATAACAACCGTTGGGATTAAATCAAATTTATTTTTAACAGACGTAATTTGTTGCTATGCAAATAGATTTTGATAAGTGGGTAGATAGGAAGGTAGGTAGGTATGTGTTTGTGTGTGTTGCTTTGATGCATCTGCCTATTCTACCTAAGTAACACATCAAGTATCGGATTCCTGATCATATTTGATTCGCCCGTATTCAAAAGTATTTGGGTAGTTAGTTATGGAATTGTGTGGGTTAAGTCGGTAAATGCGGCTATTCTACTGTTATAGAATACCAATAACGGATTCACGATCATGCTTCTTTCGGTCCTATTCAAATGAATAGGACTGGTACTATTCAGATGGATTTATTAGGTTCGTATGATGTTGTAGAATTCACTTTGCTACATCAGACTATTTTATCGTTGGGCTTTATTAAATATGGCACTGACGATCATTCTTGTTTTAGTGTTTTCAGATGGATTGAGATAGGTAAATATATTTTTGTGTGGCATATTTGGTAAATATCCATAATTTATCGTTTGGCTACATTAAATATTGTATTAACGACCATTCTTCAATTGGGGCTATCAAGAGAGATTTAAGCATGTGTATATGTAATATGTATTTATATAATTTGCTTTCATATATCTGATAATTCTACTGTTTTCCTTCAATTTCCAATGGCCCATTTAACCTTATTTATTAATCTATGAAACTATTTTATCGGTAAATAAACAGTTCGACATCATTTGGAAAAAAGTGTAAAATTAATAACCGAATTGACATTTGGATAATGAACTTACTGCAGGCAAGCAAAACAACAGTAACTGCGGAAACATGGTTACGTAAGTGAGATTATTTTAAGTATTCAGGGGGAAAAAAGCAATGTATATTATTACAATATTGACATGAGCACTTGGATTGATTTATTTGTTTTTAAAGTCTTAGCAACCTTTTCCAAGATAAGAAAATATTTTTATACTACGAAAACTGTTTGAAGATAATAAATATTTACTGATAAGTCCTACTAATTAATCAATAACTGAGAGGGAAGAGATGAAGTCATAATTTTCCCAAGGGTATTTTTGCGCAAGTCAATAAAACGAACACAACTGGAAATGGAACTCAGCTCCATTCTCCTGCCGTTATACAATACACCAACATTATATCCAAGCTTACAGAAGCTAGTAGACCACCCATCTATCTACTGATCCGGTTCGAAGTTGCTTACCTTTTGTTATCATAGCAGAACCGGTGTTCATATATACGCGGATAAATTAATGCTTTCTAAATATTCACATTCACATAAACGCATGTATTAAATCACTAAAAATAAGAATGATAAAAGAGGAGAATTATGTCTTATTAAGCATGTAGTCTTGTTACATTGCATTAGTCATGCTACGCGATTGTATAAAAACAGAATAACAAGATAAAACGATCTTTTCAGGCGAAAATGATTTGGGAAAGTTTTTAAAGTAGGACTTCATTTCGGCGCATGTCTTCATTCATACATTTCTCGTACACACGTATTCAATAAATATTGAAAATAATTGGTACTAAAACAGTTATTGGATATAGTTACGCTTTATGTTCTTTATATTTCAAATTTAATTTATATACGCTTTTTTATATTGCTTCGAACACGGTTACGTACTAACTGAAATATATTTTGAGTGGTAATTAAAATGCACTCCGAATATTGACAGTAGTAATGAAAATCACTTGAATGTAAACGTGGAAGATAACCCGAGAAAAATAACTCAAACTTTGGGTTTTCGCTTTTTCTCGTTATATGGTTTCGGATAAATTCACATAATTTGACAGAAAATCAGAACCATGGATCATCAGAGATTTATCCATTTAAAATGTCGTGGAATTAAAAGTTGATATTGAATATCTTTGAGAGATTTTATGAATAATAAAATATGACATTTTTTTTGGAAATTAACGTTATTTCTGCATATCAGCTTATACGATATATATTACCAAAATGCTCTTTTACTATTTCCAAGCTATTGCGTTTATTCTACGTTTCCGAAAATTTTATGTCTATTTAAATTTCTAGTTTGGCTTTGTTCGGAATATTTGCGCAGTAGTATATATATATATATATATATATATATATATATATATATATATATATATATATATATATATATATATATATGTCATGAGCAGAAAACGTAAAATATCAGGAGGACACCATAAAAGGTTCGACTGACATTCTTGAGAGGCTGGCATTTACGATTGAATCCTGTCAGAATCAGACGTTGACTTCAACTTGTCCAAACCAGAACTTGATATCTTTTCCATGTTCTTCCTGTTAAAGAATTCAGGGTGCCGATGCCAAAGTCAGCGTACGCCGATTTTTGGTTTGCTCTCCATTATTTCCCATAACAATAAATATAAGAAAAGAAGAAAAATCTGTGCTTCTTTATTCATTTTTTTTCCTTTAATGCGTGAAGCATGTAGACATGACAATCAAAAATGCTGATTTCCTGCTCTGAATTGAAACAGAATTTCTCCGGTTTGCATTGAAATTTTGTGTCAGTGTTAGTCTTTTCACAAACACTGATTATCCATTAAGCAGTCCCACAAACTCACTATATATATATATATATATATATATATATATATATATATATATATATATATATATAGAGAGGGAGAGAGATTTAACTTACCCCTGTCCTAAAAACATGTGCATGATGTCGGAGGAAAAATATTACATGTAGTCTGTCATTCTCAAGCCTCAAAAAGATCTTGCTCGGAATATCACCCTAAGGTTTGAAACTGACAAACAGAAGGAAGTGTTATTGAACTCAATATCTATTTATATATATATATATATATATATATATATATATATATATATATATATGGGAATATGTAAAGAGGAATAAAATATGGGCGTATTAATCATCCAAGATGCATTTTTGCAAAATGATAGGAAAAACACAACGATACACTGACACACACACACACACACATACACACACACACATATATATATATATATATATATATATATATATATATATATATATATATATATATATATAGAGAGAGAGAGAGAGAGAGAGATAGATAGATAGATAGATAGATAGATAGATAGATAGATAGATAGATAGATACAGAAGGAGAGAATAAATGTATATCATAGGAATTTGATTATAACTTTGTACCCCGATCAAATTAGATGATGTAAAGAAATAAATTTGACGTGACTGCGATGCGCGTGCAATGCTGGCTTCATGAGAGATGAAATATTACGATGAGGCCTGTACATCCATTAAGAGTCTGCGTTATTTGTTCCGTCGTGTCGTTTCGCATCATGTTGCAAAAATAAGAAGACATCATGCTGAAAACTTAATAGGCCCATATTTTATTCCGCCTCCAATGTTCCTACAAAATATTTATCGCTATTGTACGTGTTTGAAAAAAAAAGCACTTTAATCCTTAGCTATCGTGTAGAGTATATATAAAATATCCTTGGTGTTTTTTTTTTCTGTTTTTTCCACTTGTACTTTTAATCAAACCATCTCCAGTGTCATATTTAACGTGACTTATAAACCCGGATGTCTTTGTCAGCAAACGGAAGAGCCAACATACAAATTACAAATATGAGATATGAAAATCAAGCAAGTACAGCAATTTAAATATCTGGAAAAAATTTTAACATCGGATGGCAACCAGGAGAGCGAAATCCGAATCTGTATTGAGATAACAAATGCTAGCTCCCAAAAGCTAAGCGAAGTATTAAGAAACAGGAAAATTTCATTGAAAGCATAAAAAGATTATGTAACTGTTATATAATGCTAGCAGCATGGCCCGGCGTTGCCCGTGATTGATTCAAAAATCGTACGACTCATACAGCAATCGCTATCACTTGACTTAAAATATTTGTGCCTTTCTTAGCCTTTAAAGAAGTGCCCTTTGCCATGCTGATGTTGCTACATGCCTTAATTCTCACACTGCGAATTTTTTCTAAGCTCTATACTAAACATTAAATCTGTTACGAAAAAAAACTAAACAAAATGAACACAAAACGATCAGCTTCAAAAAAGACCCGTAACTGGAAAAACCAAATGAAAAAGAATGTTAACAACAAATACCTTTTCACACCCAACCTAGTTCTCCAGAATCAGAATCAACGTTGAGTTTAAGCAAGCGAATAAGCCAATTGGAATAAAGTGCCATGCAGATTGAAATTTTTCCCACTTGTGACGAATGTAGCTATCGATGTTTTTTGCATGCTAGCATGCTAGTTAACATTCGTGTCAGTCAGCTGTTGGCTCTCAAGCTGGCGAATAGAATCTTCCTGCATATTCGTGGCAGCCAGTTATAGGCTCTCACTCTGGCCAGTAGAAAATGTCCGCAAACTACATGAAAACTGTCGTAGAAGCATGATAAATCGATTATTACCATTATCGATGGGAGTTGGGAAATGCAATGTCGGTCTTGGCCTTCCCGCTTACTTGGACCATGTGCATGTAAAATTTGGTGCAAATCCGTCGAAAATTGCGGCGAATTCGTTACACACACACTTCCTGCCTTTTATAGATAGAGATCCGTCGTGCTCTATGACTGTGAATGCTATCACAGATAAAGAAAATACATTGAGGCAACAGATTTCTGGTTCTACAGAAGGATGCTAAATATAACATGGACTGAACACGTGAGAAATAACGAATTTTAGAGAAAATGTAAACAAAAAGGACACTTATATTAAACATCAGTTGGAATTTCTAGGGCGCATTATGAAAAAATGGGCTTCGAATATCTGACACACACATAACATATTAAAGCCAATAGGGATATCGGGAAACTGTGCTTAACTGTGTTTACGATAAATAGGAAAAGGACAAAATTTGCTAATGTCTTATATCGTTAAGATTGTGGTCACCAACAATGAATCTAGGAAGGCCTTCTAATTCTCTCGAGATCGCTTCATCGTGTAGGTTGTATAATCCGGGAAGAAGACACATCTTAGTCTTACGAACATTTCTATTATTGTATATGTACTGAATACTTTTTCTATTCGTTTAATGGTAGTTTCCTCCTAGTATAAGTATTGTAATATCTTTAGCAAATAAATAAAGCATATCGATCAGTTCAGATACTTCTTTCAGGGGAAATTAATTACCTGTTGTATACTGTATTTAATATTTTGGCATTTCTGTCTATATCTCCTGACATGAGGTATAATGATTATTTACATTATTCGGACTTTTATCCTCATCTACAATGTCATATTCACAAAGTTCTTGCCTTCTTCAAGTGATTGTAATTTCGAACCGAACCCTTTATTTCGAGGATAAAGCCGTTGGTTAGGTCCAGTGATTAGACCTAAAAAGTTGCTATAAAAAAATTGGAGAGTAGAGTTAAAGGGAAATAACTGAGGTTTCCAGAAGTGTCATGTTGGAATTAAAACAATCTATTCCGGTTTCGGTTTGAAATTCCAGTATCCCGAAGAAAGACGGAGTGTAGAACGACCGAAACGTTGTGAATATGGCAATGAAGACGAAGATAACAGTGTGAATAATGTAAATAATAATTTTGGCTTTTGTTGTTTTGTTAATACCAAAACTTGCATGCATAGAATATGACAAAAACAAATATTATCAATATGACTAAACGTTTATGTCCACAGGCAGAATAATAATTAAAGTTTATAGTAATATCACTTGAAAGATGCGAATAATAAGTTCGAAAAATTTAGTTATAGACATGTCAATTGCACAGAGAGTGACTGAACAAAAAAACGGAAACACATAGGTTGCTATTTTTCCTGATGGAAATATGACATATTCAAAACTGTTCTGTTGCAAACTGTAAACTCATACACGCAAAAATATATATATATATATATATATATATATATATATATATATATATATATATATATATATATAATTCAAGAAAGACATTCGGATTTCTAACACAAAAACAGGAATTGGGTCATATCGAGAGTGTTTAACATTGAAAACATAAGGAAAAAAATTATTATTTTTAATAATATGTGGAAATCTCAGAATTTACCTGAAGGCGGTCGCGAGACTAGAAACACGTGTAGTAAAATTATGGAAAAGAAAGCATAATATTTTTTTAAAAATTCCACATTGCAACCAAAAACGTTTGCGGCACCTCTCTTCTCTTCTTTTTAATATACATAGTTTCCCTCGTTGGTACCACTACAACCTCTTTCTTTTATATTATATATATATATATATATATATATATATATATATATATATATATATATATATATATATTTCAAGAGGATAAAAGGCAGGTAGAGCTCAATGTAAAAAACAGAGCAAGATTATAATATAAAAGGCTCAAACAGTAATATTCCAAGGTAATAATTTATTACATTTGAATCGTAATCACGATTCAATTCGTCAATTCTACAAATTCAAAAAAAGAAAGAAAATATTTTAGTGTTTGAACCATATATATATATATATATATATATATATATATATATATATATATATATATATATATATATATACACGCATCTATATATATATACTATTATACACACACACACACACACATTTCTATCTATCTATCTATCTATCTATCTATCTATCTATCTATCTATCTATCTATCTAATCGACTCTCCCGTCGAGATTCGACGTATGAGGGTCAAGCAGATCAGTTTCCAGAAAACCGACAGCCCGACACCGGCACATGAGATTTGATTATAGTGGTGAAGGTTTCGTGCAGGACCATCCATACTTTTTGAAGGGACGAATACAGAGACCTGGTGCACCGAATGCCACAAGATTCCCAAACGACCATCTATCTATCTATCTATCTATCTATCTATCTATATATATATATATATATATATATATATATATTTATATATATATATATTTATATATATATATGTGTGTGTGAGTGTGTGTACTCACTGTCTAGCCATTTGACTTGTCTGAAAATTTACTTCCATTATTTAATTTATTCATATTGTTTGTAGCGTGGCGCCCTTTGGATCAAAACGCATATTTGGTGATAACCGGGGCTGTATGCAGAAAATGTGGAATCATCGACAAGACACCACAATGTAGAAAAATCATGGAAGACGAAAAACAGTTGAAGGAATCATTACAGTCTATAGGTATGGTTCAAAATTAGACAGAGTGGCTGCTACTTTAGAAATGGGTAGAAATGAAGTAACGTATGCAGTTATCCCTTCGTTGCACAGTTCTGGCATGAAATCAAATATCCCTTTTTTAATTAAAACTTAAACACCTCCTCAGCCGACATTTACCCCATACCCAAATATATTAGTTGAAACTGATCAGAAATAGTTAAAAATGTCGCTTCTGAGAGATTTGAACTGTTATTTCTGATTAAAGAGTCATTCTTCTACTCCTAGTTCATTTAATGCACATAATTTTAGATCTTTCAAAATTACATTCTATCTATCTATCTATCTATCTCTCTCTCTCTCTCTCTCTCTCTCTCTATATATATATATATATATATATATATATATATATATATATATATGCATATTATATATATGAACACGATTTTAACCTCCATATTTCACTCTGTTTTCAGCTGCTAGGTAATTTGTCTTAATACAATACAAAAGACAATATCCACACAAATTATAGGTTTACGGAAAGAGGAATTTTATAGACGTAAGGGAAGTAAGTGCAGTAAGGATAGATGGCACAGGTAAGATTTGAATAGGCGAAGATTGGAGTGATCACAGAAGCATTTTCTCGGTAGTCTGTTCCGTAGATTATTTGTTCTCGAGAAGAAGCTGTCCAAATGAAACTTCTCTCCTGCTTATAGAATACGGACGGAATACCGATTATTCGACCCAGTGGAAGTGGCACTCCGGATCTTCGCTGTAAATATATGGACTGATAGATTTGAGGAAATAGATCGCCTGAGAACTTGCCATGGACAAAACGATATAGTTAGGATAGGCTTGCAAAATTTCATCTCTGGACAATGGGCTGTAGGGTAAGAAATAATTCATCACCCACTAGATCACGTAAATGATTTTGAAATCTGTTAAAGCTGGAAGAAGAGGATTGGTCAGCTTCAGCCGAAATATGACGGCAATGGTCTGATCTGACGCATGGTAATTTAAGCAGCGATATCAGAACCCGACCATTTTGCACCATCTTTAACGTTGGCTCCTATTCCAGCTGAGGTCTAAGGGAACTTGATTCCCAAGAGACGTTCAAAGCAAGGAGATTCTACCCGGTTATGATTGATCGTTATTGAATTGGTTTTGGAGGTATTAATATTAAATACAATTTATTCCAGTTGAGCTGTCAGAGCTAGATCAGTGAATGAACCAGCTGTCATGATCTGATCATCTAAATTGTTGGTACTTTACCTAAAATCCGTAATATTATCTACATAGAGCAGAAGCCCACCACAAAGATTTTGCATAGTTGATAGTTTATGAGGGCCGTACTTTGCCGTGCCTGTCACATTGTAAATCAGGGTCTTCCCCATTTATTTATCACGTACAATACGCCCTGCCAACATTGCATAAATAATGGACTATTCTTTTATGATCTCGAGGAAAGACGGAAAAGATATAACAGAATCACTGGGTCAATAGAGTAGGCGATAAAGTCATCATGCTTTTAGCATCTGCTTCAGCGAAATGGACAAAAGAAATTGTAAAATTAATTACTCCAATCGAAACATAAGAACAAGTTGCATTAAAATACAAAAAAAAAATTAAATAAAATGGAAACTTTTCTATAACGAAAAAAAGGCTTAACGTCATAATGACGACATTCTATTTTGGCACATTGTTCTCTTTTATTTTTAAATTTTATTAACTGTTAAGTTTTTTTTTTCAAATAAAGCAAGTTCAGTTGACCATTGATGACAATTCCAGAACAAAGTAACGATAAACAATTTGTTTTCTATCCTCTTTTTTCTCTCTTTCGCCGTGTTATTTCTTCTGTAATTTTCTCTCTCCTGATTTTTTAAAATTTTCTAATCTATTCTTTCTTTCTTTCTTTCTTTCTTTCTTTCTTTCTTAGTGTTAGAATATGACCAAGCGTCCCGCAATGTATTGACACTGGATTACAAATATACAAAGTCAAATATACTTATCTTCATACCCCGTCTGATAGGGTTTTACTAAGGACATACATCACTGTATGAGGTTTCATTAAAGTTTTACTAAGGATATTCATTGTGTGAGGTTTTCGGAAAAGTAGCGTATCTACTCACGAATGGTGCCGAGTTAGAGATACCTTCAAAAGATGACACGATGGGTAGCGGCTCAGACTGAGGAATCGGAGAGCCCAGATCAAATTCCAGTTGAATCCATTACATGCTATACCATTGGGAAAGGTATGTCTCCTCTTCTCTCCCATAGCAGGATAGACTGAGTTCTGTAGTCTGATGGCAACTGATCTACCGCAGAAAGAAATGACAACGTACTGCAGAAATAAAATCTGCCTCATTAGTCATGTATTGAAAGATACATGATCGCCTAAGCGAACATCACGCATGGCGTATAACTGAATGACTATTTTTTAAATTGATGTACTTACTATTATGATTTAAACGAAGGACTCATGAACGTATCTTGATATTTTGCGAGATAGATTTGAAGAACATTGTTTATCTATTCATAATCATCACAAGAGATATCTAGTGGCACACCTTCGGGGACATGTAAAAGCCAGTCACTTCTAATCTTTAACGAAATTCTGCAACGTTATGGAAACGATGCCTCAATAAAAAAAACGCTATTATTCGATACAAAATCAAAGCTAATAATCAATACAAGAGGAAATAAATTGACTAACATTAATCTTGGTGATGTGACTCCAACATGAAAGATTATAAAATATCAGATTTATTCTTCGTTAATATGAATCATATGAACCAATTATTTCAATCAAATCTACTGGATGTGAAGATGTGAAAAAGAATCGGTGGGGCGGGTTCAAATTCGGATCAAGTTAGCTGAATCAACTTCATAGAAATACACTTGGAAAATATATAAATATATAAATCCTTTCTCCGTGTTAAATAGCAGGCAGCACCACTGACCTTGGCTGAGAATTACTCTCGGGAACTGACAACAATGAACACAGAATCAGTTGTGAATGAAATTGGCATATCCACCACGTAAATAAAAGATCTACCAGCTCGAGAATTCCCAGCAGAAACACTTAGTGTGCTAAGGCAGTAGCCCTGGGTGGGGTGGCATTATGACGGTAATTTAAGAAAAAATACATCCTAACAAACTATTATAAAACGAACACTATGATTGGTTTAGAAACTGCAACCTAAACCAATCAAAAGAATCCCTCAAGTTCTCTCTTGTTCTTGTAACGGCATTCACCCGGCGTGGGTTGAGCCGGCTCCAATATTGGAGTTTCATGGAAATTTGGAATTAACAAGCGGTCCCCAAACCCAGTGTATAGCACATGATATTTGATTATAGTGGTGAAGGTCTCATGCAGGACCATACACACTTTTTGAAGGGTAGATCACAGAGACTTGGTGCACTACGTGCCACAACGTCCCCAAACGACCCTCCGCAGGTTTGGAATTCAGAGTTTTCCTTCTCTTAGATCAGTTTCCATCCAAGGCTATAGAACCCAGTCTGGCCTGCTATTTACCCATAGCTGGAGGGAGAAGAGGATTCACACCTTTCCAAAGGGTATTAGCAGTAAGTGAATGTAATGGATTGGATTCGACTGGAATTCTAACTCTGCACTCAGATTCCTCAATCCAAGCCGCTATCCATTACTCCACTGTGCATCCCTCAAATTTGCACAGTCAACGATACTTGGGCCGTTTCAAACATTTGGGCCTCGGTTGGCGATTGAAAGACATCTATTTTAATTGGTCCAGTCAACATGGAACGAGCGGTGCGCAGCCCGTTATTCCTACGACAAGGAAACCAATCCAGTTAAGAGGTCTCACATTTCAAGATAAACAAAGATATGTCTCAGTCCGTAAATCGTAATTGATTTGCAAATCTATTTGTATTTGTGTTTAAATATAATTGATTCATCGTACTTGTCACGTATTCCGTTTCTTTTTCTTGGTTTTTTACTTAATCCCTTTTTTTTGGGGGGGGGGTCAAAATCGCTAGAGTAACGTGAAGGTGAAAAAAAATAAAATCTAAGGAGGCCCCACTGAAAACAAGTGTAATTATATAAGCCAATGATAAAGTCTATTTTCAAAAATTTAAAAACACTATGATATTTTCTTTTCCGTCGAGGTATCAGCTCTTTAAACTGGTTCTCGCACGCGTGGTACACTTGACGACTAACTGTTCACTCCGACATCCAGTGTAAAATATACATATATGTGACCATAGTGGGCTCTGCTTAGACGTAGTACGTTTGATGTCAGGCAATTTCAAGCGGACGGCCATCACTGGTCCTCAATCATCTCTTAAATCTCTCACGTGTTGGCTCAAAGTTGCCATGCCACGATAAACCGTTTAAGATAAACTCATGTGTGATGGTGTTGGCAACACTGAGTGAAGGACCACCTCGACGCAGGTCACCGGCCAGGGCCGAAGGGTTTCTGACATGAACTACAACGGCTAAGTGTTCGTGACCAAGGCGACCCACCTTGCTGGAGAAGAACAAGAAAAAGATGCAAGCATCTTGAAAATTGGGAGAGAACATAATGAACACGTATTTTCAGTATCACACCATAGGGTCACTTATGAAAGTGCATGCGTCATTTTAATGAAGAACGTCTTTTCAGTGTCTCGAACATTTTCTTTTAGATCATATAGTTTATCTTTCCATTCTTCGGTTGTTTTCTTTCTTTTCTTGCTATGTCTGTGTTACATTAATCATAGACTAACCTGTCAAAAATATTCAACCAATCTAAGAGTTGTAATGACATATTTGCAAAATTATTGTTTATTTTACGATGAAAATACTGCACGTTTTTAAAATATTGATTGCATTTTTCAACACGATGCGTTTTATTGACAGCTGCCATTAACACACGACTTGACAATTTTCTTCTGTAGATGATTCCTATAAAAAACGACAGGAAATCAATAGAAAAGTATTTTATGTAGAAAAGCATAGACTAGTTTGGCACAAGGACACCTATATGGTTCATTATGCGAAGATCAAGACAAGAATACAAAATCTTGCACAACGATGAAACGCACTTTAACAAGCATTTCTTATTCAATTTCGTGTCATGACTTAATCTTGAATGTAAATAACTTTTTTATGGGGTTGGATTGTACGCCACAATCTATTACCTTTAATCGTGATCGATTGCAAATACCGTGACCCATGAGGGTTGTAGGGACCCCATATGTACGGAAAACACGCTATGTCGGTCTATAGTAGAAGTTCCCTGGTAATTTAGTGGAATAATCATAAAAATCAATATTTTAGAGAATTTAATATATTAAATGTTTACAATATTTTGGAAGATCCAAATTGTGAGACTTTTACTAATATGGAATATAAATTCAGTGAGACAAGAACAAATTCTGGCTGAGACACGATAGTCTATCTTTATATTTTATATCGCCCAATCCCAAGAAAGACGATGATGTCACGAAAACAAGGAGTTACTGAGAGTGAAAGAGACTGAGAAAATGTTATTGAGGAGAGAGATAGAGAAAGAGATGTCAATAAAGAACAGAATTATCCCACGGTTGTAGGGGCACTACATGTACTTTATGCAAGTCTTGCTTAAACATGACATCAGTACTTCATTTTAAAACCTGATCTGGATCTTGCAAAGTTAGTGGAACGCAGGAGGAGACAGGTTCTTACTGGTGCGGTACAGGGAAAAGACCATTTTTTTCGGAATCTTTAGCTATGGCTCGTACGTTCAACTCCCACTTGATCTTTGGATTGACTCTAAGGCCCAAGAAGTGCTCAAGGCAACGGGCCTCTCTTCATCGTGACTGGTGATATTTCAGGGTCCGATCGGCGATGATGGAATGTACTTAGTTTGCTTTTTGAGGCATTGAATCGAACCAGCCAGTCTTTCCCCCCACTGAGATGTTAGAGCTAGATCAGAAGAGAGATCAGCTGGAAATCTCTGGTAATCTAGAATTTTGGCGGTTAACGCATGTACTATTGTAACGTCAGCATCTGCGTACACTCTTAGGCAGATCATATGAACGGAGTATATTTTTAAGCGTATTTGTGTGAAGTAAAAATAGGCTTGGTCTGAAAAGCGACGCCTGAGTTGATCGTTCGAGCCACGGAGTGATGGTCGTTAACAACTACTTTCAGAGATTTACCTGTTAGGAAAGAATTCATTACTGAGAAAACTTTTCAAAAGATTCCATAGCTATAAAGTTCGTGCAGTAATCCATTGTGTAACAATTTCTCAAAGACTGCATATATATATATATATATATATATATATATATATATATATATATATATATATATATATATATATACACAAAAACTCTCTCCATTTAAAGAAACGTTCCAAATGGGCATAGATAACTTGGTTAATTTTCAGCGTAACACCCGCACTCAGTTCGCATTAAAACTTTCCAAAATTCTTACATTTATGTGTAATTGTATATGCCCCATTCGAATCTGGCTTGATAAATTTGATAAAATCTACCGTTTTGGAGTTATCGGCAGTGAAAGTTTGGATTCATTCGCGTCGCGGGTAGCCATTAATAGCGTTGTTTGTATACATTCGCTGCAGAATAGCTATCAATGTAAGTATCATTGCGCAAACTGATCGTGTCTACGTAAATAGTTTTCGTGCGCAGTAATTGAGACAAATTTAGACAAGAAAGATCAGTTCTGAGCTTAGTTTCCGTAGTCTTCCTCGTTTAGATTTCCGCAGCGAATGTATGCAATCAACGCGAGTAATGGCTGCCGCCAACGACGCTAATGAATCCCAAATTCCACATCGATAACTCCAAAACGGTAGATTTTACCAGATTTATCAAGCCAGATTCGAATGGAGTATAAATTACACATAAATGTAAGTATTTTGGAAATTTTTAATGCAAACCTGAGTGCGGGTGTTACACTGCAAATTAACCTATAATTTTCTATCAGTGGCATTTTTACTCATATACTTGTGAGAGGATTTGGTAATTAGGCACTTAAAATTACTACACTGGTAAGTTCATGCAACACACAATAATAATAATATGATGATGATGATGACGCTGATGATGATAATATGAATAGTCATATGATGATGATGATAATAATAATCATATGATAATGATGATGATGAAGAAGAAGAAGAAGAAGAAGAAGAAAAAGAAGAAGAATTTTTAAATCGGAGAGTAAGAGAAAGAAATACAGGGAAAGAAAAAAATGGAAGATGTACGACGATGGAATGACGTCATTATTACGTCAAAATTTATTTACATACTTGTCAGAGAGAAAATCCTTTTATTTTTATATTTAATAATATAGGTGTTTGTTCGTCTGTAATATTTAAGTTTACAAGATTTTCCATTTCACAGACGCATAAGTTAAAAACATGACAGCATTATCGCCTCGTCTGTCTTTCTTCTTTTTCTTGCGTTCGTTATTTATTTATTTATTTTTTCTCACTGAAACCAAACAGTGTATGAATTGAATTTTCCGTCTCTCCTCGCGATCAAAACGTTTTAGTACATTATTTATCTTAAGATATTGTTAGAGCGTAACGTACGTGATAACTAGCCAGATATCTAAGTTAATAAGGAAGGACCAAACCTATAATATGATAATAAATTGTACAATAATAGTATAATAAACTGGCCTCAAAATGTACATGATTAAATTATTGACTAAACTTTCGCAGCGCCTTGACTATCGAAAACTAACTTGAATATTTTTATTATTATTATTTATATTGCTTATGTAATTAATGCGAATATTGTGGTAAATGACGCACTCAAGGAGAAAAACACGTTACTCTTTCTTGCGCTTGTATTGATCTGTATTTTTCCTAATTTACCAAAATGAGAAGGAAAAACATCGAAATAATAATAATAATAATAATAATAATAATAATAATAGAGGAAACAGAAAAAGAGGAATGTAAAGAGATTTGAATTGTCTGCTTCCTGTAAGTTTCGCTCCCTCGGAGATATCTTACGTTTATTGTATGCTCGTTGCAAACTCATTATTTCTGGCCGTCTCACACGCTCGGGGCTACTCCACACTTAAGAGTCAATCAGCCTAGACTAAAAATACAGAATATTAAATTTCGTACCAATGAACATCGTAAAAATCATTCGCTAATCGTCCTGCCACACACTTCTCTACAAGAAAAAAAAAATATGCCTACACCGCTTCCACGAGACAAGAATCATATTCTGGCTTTTGCTTAGAGGCAGAGAAAGATACTTCTGTTCTCTTCTCATGTACGGCTGCCGTCAGTTCGAAAAAGGTACGGCGTAAAATTAACTGCGAAAAATGTGCATTCTTTATCAGATCAAAATGTACGTGTTACAATTCACTTGTTATAAAAAATAAATACTTATTATTATTTTGTTTAGGTAACTCACATTTATTTATGTCATTAATTCTAAGCAATTTATTCAGTCTATTTAGCGCCATATGTTTAGTATAAAATATTTATTTATTTACTAATAAATCGGAATAATATCCATATGATGTACGGACCAAATCACATTTATCGATACATTAGGCGACATAGCCAACCATTTCATATATACGGTATGTTATAATATGAATTATAATACCTGTTCAATGTTTCATTTGGTTTAGATTTATCTACGAGTGGACGGCAAAAGATCAGCTCTGGAAGAGACTCACATGCGAAGAATGATTGTAAAATAATATTTGTCGACTTTAGGCCCGACTGTACTTCGAAATTCATCTTCACAATGCATTAATTTGTGGATATAACATGAAGAGCTTTGAAACACTGCTTGACATATTGATACATACGCAGACACACACTATCTATCTATCTATCTATCTATCTATCTATCTATCTATATATATATATATATATATATATATATATATATGATAAAACATTTTTGAGATTTGAATAATTTCTCATAATAATTCATCGAGTGTAGACGAAGAATCCTCAACAGAATGCAGAAAATAACTGGACGGCCGTTATATTCTCGATAGAGGATGATCAATGCTGATGAACCCTAAAAAAAGATGAAACGGCCTTCCAGGGATTTCTGCATTCTGTTGAGGATTCTTGTTCTAGATTTGGTTAAGTATTATAAATATAAATACATACATAAATACATACATACATACACACGCACACACACACACACACACACACACACACACACACATATATATATATATATATATATATATATATATATATATATATACATTGAACAGAAATCCAAGTTTGCCTCATTTGACTGAGGTAAATTTGGATTTCTATTCTATGTAATCTATATGATCTGATATAATAAATAAATTGAGCGTTTTTGACTGTAGGTTTAAAAATTAAGAATAGTGATTTCATACTGAGAGAGTGGGAGAAAGTAACATATATATATATATATATATATATATATATATATATATATATATATATATATAGAGAGAGAGAGAGAGAGAGAATAGTTTATTTTGAATAGTTCTTTTTTGTGTTTAATATTTTTTTTTTGTTAGCGGCTGTTGCATATTTCTTCAAAAAACGAAATTGTTTCTAACAGTAAATTCACATATATTTATTATTCATTTTGATAACCAATGTTTGCATAGTCTAAGTCCCTTACTTTCGCTATGTTGAAACTTGGATAAGCATGGAATAATAATAATACAACACAAAATGTACGTAAACAAAATGTATTGAAACAAGGAAAGGGTACACAATATTTACAGTTAGTTTTGGTATATTCTTGGGAAGACTGTTCCTGCAGAATGGGTTGACTTAATTGCAGTCGGGCAGAGTCTCTCGATTCGATCTCTTAATCTTCCTTTATCTCTTCTCCGTCTTCCGGTACCAACCCATATTTATATGGTCGGTACTCCACTTATGTAAATTAGGTGTATCGTACACAACACGCTATATAGTCCTTTCTTTTGGCGATATTCATATACTGCAAAATGGTAAATAAAATGTAGATATTTTGCTCGCCAAGAGGATGTTATAATTTATAATCCTGTAGAAAATTTCGAAATATGTCTCATAAATAGTAAACATTGCTTATTTCCTTTTATTCAAGATTTATTTTTCGTTACATATCAGGTCCGATGCGTCTGCTAAACTACTTTCAAAGATGAAAAGATTATTTTAACCATAACATAAGCTTCAATGAAATAATAATTTCTAAAAATCACACGATATCAGATTGGATGTGGATAATACACTTATGTTCATTTATTTTTAATTCGAATCTTCCAGTTGGTGAAATCCAATGTACAAGATTTGGTCAAGATATTGGACACATGCTGGCACTTATAAATGCTAAAAGAGCGTTTTTGTGTGGGCCTAGAATAATTATAGACTGTCTGCTAACAGGCAATACTTCTCCCAAGAAAGAATACTATGATAATACATGGCGCCTGAGGCACCCACAAAAGAGGAAATGCCGAGGGGCTGAAACTAAATTTGCTATCTCCAAGCGTGGGACGCCAATATTAAACTCGATCTTATGATCCTATTACTTATACCGTCCATGCATACATGCATACATGCATACATGTATATATATATATATATATATATATATATATATATATATATATATATATATATATATATATATATATATATATCTGTGTGTGTCTGTTTGTGTGTATGTGTATGTGTGATATATATATATATATATATATATATATATATATATATATATATACAGAGAGATAGATAGATCGATAGATTTTAATGCATGAATTTTTTAGAAATGGCATGTTTTACTTTTCCGATAGGAAACTGAGCAGATATGTGCACTAGAGAAAACTGATCTGAGTGAAACAGATATGTTTTCCTTGAATCGGGTAAAAAGAGTCTCAGTTATTGTGAAGTCATTCGTGGCTGAGCGGTAAAGCATAACTGATCAAACGTTAGTTCATACTACAAAGACACATG
>CAHIKZ030004035.1:197500-207500 GCA_903632075.3 Acanthosepion pharaonis | reverse complement strand
GTTGTCCGTATCACAACATTCGTCTTTGCTCTCATCAGGACGAATGGACGATAATCTTCTGCCGAATATCTGAGAAGATTTATAATATCCTCACTCAATCACCCTTCCATATCCACCGAAAAAAAAAACCCTCGTCCACTTTAACGAAACCGAGCTTGAAAACAGATATTGCTGATACTTCTCCATCGCCTAACTCAGATCATCGGAGAACCTACCCGGGACCATGGCACGACGGGACACGAAGTGAATCTCCTCGACCTCTTCCAAACCTCCTGCCCTGATAATTGCTTATCAAAAGTTTTACCTTTACTAGTCACGTCAGACCTTTCTCTAATCAGTGTCCAGATTGGTGTCAAACGTAAGGCATCTCCTGATGTAGAGTTCCAACGAACGATTTTTCGCTATTCAATCCAAAATGATGGAAGCTAACCTCCCATAATTCTTCAAGCATGTTGCCCTTGACGCTGATTGGATGCTTTCTAGAATGGAGAGATTTATACCAAAAAAACTTTCAGCAAGAACTAAAGAGGCAACCATAACTCACCAAAACCCCTACTTCAATATCTATCGCAACGTGCGATGTAGTTAGGCCTCACTGCATTTAGAACTGTCCGCAATCGGTGAAAAATATTTTATAAAACGCCAAGTGCAGGTGTGCAAGAGCAGTCCAGACCAAGGAACATATTCTTTTCCATATTGCTTTTAACTGAACGTTAGATGACGAAGAACATCCTCTCTCCAGGCACCCACGTCTCTCTGAGCACAATCTCAGTAATATTACCATCACAACATAAGAAGTCTCTAGACAAATCAAAGGCCTTGTCCGTAAGAAAGACACAGATCCAGAAAAAATTCCAGTTGTTGTCCTTAAGAATATCAATTCCATTTCTAGCAAAGTTATTCAACAACAGCTTGAAGGGAAAATCCTTCACAAGCCTGTGGAAAATGTCAAGCGTATGCACCGTTTTCAATAAAGCTGGTGTGCGATCTTCTCCCTTCCAGTACAGATTTATCCATCTCCCCGGTATAATTGCATGCTTTTTGAGCCCATAATCAATTAAACGTTCGTCGACCACTTAGAAAAAACCCCAAAAACTATTCAGCAACGATCCAATGCCGACATCCTAACTGCAATCACTCACTGTATCGGGGAGGCTCTTGACGAAAAACACACCTTGATGAAATTTAAGACCTTCGACAAGGTGTAGCACAAGGTCTCCAGTTATAGAATCACTAGAAGGGTCTTCTTGATCATAAAGTCCTTCCTTACTGAAGGTAGTTATCAATGGCTAGTCCTTTGATGCTCTAGACGTCAACACAGACAACCCCAGTCGTCACTCTTTTGACCAACCGTCTTTTAGCTCTACATAAATGGTCTGCCTAAAAATAAACTCTGATTATTTGTAAACATCTATGCCGATGATACGACTATACATACACACACATATATATATATATATATATATATATATATATATATATATATATATATATATATATATACTTGTGTGAGTGTCTGTATGTTTCGGTATTTGCCATTTATGCACTTGTGGTTAACACCAATTGTTTGCTGAATGCTTCGGGCTTTCGTAAACAATTATCGAAAAACATGTTCTCAGTTAATAAGCCTATAGGTTTCTTGATTGGTTCTTTTGAATTTAAAAGTATTTCTGAAGACTTACAGATTTGAAATGCACACGATACATTATCCTCATTAAGATATGTAATGCTTTTTTCAGTTTCCGTTATTTCGATGGATTACGTGTGTCGCTGTGTAGCATCGCTTATATGCGTGCAGTTGGGATTGGATATCATTGTTGCTGAGTTTTTTCTTGCACGCAAACAAAAACTATTGTTGCATTTTGATTTCAAACCAAAATTATTATAAAAGTATGAAATATAACATTCGCAACAAGCACGTAAATAACAGGAAGGGTCTATATTCTGGAAGCTTTTCGGTATAATTCTTCTACAGGAAGCCATTAGGGAAATGAAGTATGCAATAAAAAATGGAGAAAATTGAAAAAAAATGTCACGATACATACATACATATATATATATATATATATATATATATATATATAAAAATTAAAGCCCCTCCCATTTGTGGAGAAATTAAAGCATGGTTCAAACACTATGAAGACACAAATTAAAAGGGAAGATAATTTAATTATAAACAAACTTACTTCAAATTCTAAAAGGAAAACTGACAAAGAAAAACAAACATTTAATTAACGTATATTAATCAAGTAAATATTTCTGCGAGGATTTTAATGAACAGAAGGATTTTATTCCGCCAAAGAGCTGAAAATACCAACATTGTACACATCTGTTTTTTGGGGATTATTGTTTTAGGAAAGCCTTTACGCCTTCATCAATTAAACGGGGAATAAATATATTCTATTTGAGATTGTTAAAAAAAACTATTTTGTTTCTACATCCTTGTTTAATCTCTGCTCTTTAGCATATCGAATTCAAGCCAAAAAGATATTGATCATTTTCATAAATATCATTCATATTTAAAGTTTCAGATGATTCAAGTTATTCTTTTTAAGTCTTTTTTTTTCAGTTTTATCTGTCGAATTACTCTTTCAGGAGATTTTCTTTCTAACGCTTCATTTCCGGCTTCATTGTCCTATTATTCGAGAGATTGATTTCTTTCCTTTTTATATTCTGTTTATTTCCTTTGTTTAAATGTATATTTTTCTCTTTTTTTCAAGACTTGCTGAAAAAAGGTATCCATCTATAAACCTTTGTTATCAATGCTATTGTCCTTTTGACTGACACACACACACACACACACACACACATATATATACATATATATATATATATATATATATATATATATATATATATATATATATATATATATATACTCATTCTCTCCCCGTCTATATTTATCTCTCTCACACACACTAATACACAAACTCGCTAAAAAAAAAGGCACTACACATGGACACACTGTAGAACTTATTACAAAAATTAATATCTTTTGCAGCAGATTTAAGGAAGAGATTTTTGTTTTTGTTTTTGTTTTTTTCTTTTCATCGAGGTGGTTGGTTACTGTAGAAAAAAAACAAAAACAAAATAGTATCGTTGAAATCATGCCTTATTTAAGTATCCTGAGGAGAATAAAATGAAGAAAATGTGCTATTTTCCAAAAGGGGGACATTATGCAATTAATACCGTTACAGAAAAATATTCATTTTTATTTGGAACAGAACCAGTTGTATCCTACGCTTAACTGAGTTTGGGACAAGGCTACATTTGTGAAGATCGAAATTCCAAGTGAGTAACAATTTAATCCAGACTTATAAGCATTACTTCGCATCGAGTTGCACGTGTCACCGAAGGTATATGCAAAACAATGGGGGATACTCTGTTCATAATAAACAGTATTAACATTTAGCGGCTTGAATGTCAGAGAAATTCCATACAAATTATGTGACGTCAGGAATCGAATCTATATCCTACACGGAAATTTCATATAGCCTTACGGGATATACCATTTAAATACACAGGAATAGTCTGGTTATCAGGGTCAAATTACAGTTTTTAAACTAGAAATTTCACATGAATTCTCTAACACACACGCAAACACACACACACATACACAAATATATATATATATATATGTGTGTGTGTGTGTGTGTGTGTGTGTGTGTGTGTGTGTGTGTGTGTGTGTGTGTGTGTGTACAACATCTTAAAACGAAGTATTCTTGTTCACGTGTCTCATCTTCTATTTTCAGTCACGTTCATCATACATATCTACAGCAGCAACGGTCATGTTCGTGTTTATATTCGCTGCTTACATATATATATATATATATATATATATATATATATATATATATATATATATATATATATTTATATATATATATATATATATATATATATATATATATATATATATATATATATATATATATATATATATATATATATATATATACATACATACATACATACATAGATAGATAGATAGATAGATAGATAGATAGATAGATAGATAGATAGAAAGCAGAGAGCGTAATTAGGAGCGTTCAAGTGAAAACGAAATATTTACTCTGTTCCTTTTGAGATCCCATTGAAGGAACACAATGTATATATTTAGGGGAAAAATTATTTTGTAAGATTGTTTTTCAAGTCACACATTTTTTGTTTCAGATATAATAATAAATGATAATATAATAATATTATAATAACACAAAAATTAATATAATAAATAACAATTAACGCCCCCACCCCTCTGATGCTTGATCATCGGAATCTTGGTTCTTTCTGTCTTTTATCCACGTCCTACCACGGAACACTCCTAGATCGCTAGTAAACAGGTAGATGCTACCTCAGTTTATGGAGGCACTTCAAAGACACAGAAGGTCGGTGCGATGCAGCTAAATTCTCTTCTCTCTAAGAAATGACAACACCGGGAAGTAAATGGATTATTACTTCATTATGTTAAAAAAACAGTTTTGTTTCATCGCCTTTCATACACCGAGTTCTCCCAGTCACAATGAAAGGTTGTACTCACAATTAGGCTGCACGTTTTGAACGTCTACTGTGTCCCAGTCCTATTCAAGCGGAACTCCTGCAGACAAACAATTACCGGGTAGCTGAGTTAATGTTGGGATCGTTAAATCGTTATTTGGCTTTATCTGCTATGTCTTTCAACGTTTCGCCAATAAGCAATACGATAATGCCACTATAACAAACGGGTTTACATGGAGTGACAGAAAATGTGTTTAGTAAGGAGGATTGAGGAAAAGACAAAAAAGAACACAATTCTGGAAGATGTAAGATGGCGATTTTTATTGCATTTATATTTGTGAATACTGTAGTTATTAAAAATCAAGAAATCAGAATTGAGTTTCACAAGTACGAAATGCGAGAAACGTAAGCGTTAGAAAAGCCAGTTCAATATTAAAACTGTGAGACCTAATATCCAGTCTAGTAGCACGCTTAAATACTTTCGGCCTAGGCATCAGAGGATAAAGAACATTTACTATGAAAATATTTGTAGAAAAATCAGATAGAAGTCTCGTCATGTCTGTGATAAATTAACTGAAATCTAGATCCCTTATCATGATGGATGTCTTTCCAGACACTTCTTTGAATATTCACAAATTTAATGCAACGTAAATCGCCATATTCTGTGATTTTGAACCCTGTTCCTTTTTTTGTCTTTTCCATAATCCTCCTGATTTTCATACTTGACCTTTTCAATCTCTTTCACTTTAACCCCCTGTAATCCCTTACGATCTCCTGAAATTGTCAATATGCTTCGGGTGAAATGATAAAAGAACCCCCAAAAAACACCAGCCGTTTGCTTTATCTGTGCGTCGATTTATACAGAAGTATATTTTCAACAGCACATTTCCTAAGAACACTATCTTTATTTAAAATAGAATTTCTTTGAGGAAATTAATTATTCATTATCATTATCTTATCAGTTGACCTCGTATCTGAGCTTCAAAATTAACATTTTCGCAGACAAGAAATAATCTGTTAATTCAGTTCTAATCTCTTCCTAAATGGAATTATTTGAAAACCATTTTCATTATATAGTTATCTTTTAATCAGTTATTTTAATTTTGTTGTTGAATCTGAGAGGACTTATTGTATATACATTCTATAATTCGATCTCAAATATGTGAATCTTGAATTCTTGTTTTGTTTTTATGTGCAGTGTCCTTTCAAGACGTAAGCGATCATCTCCTCCTGTCACTTGCAGCTCTCAGTAAGTTTTGTTATTTTGTTATTTCTCCCCGATATTGTTCTGCTATCCACTTGGTTAAGCCAGTTAAGTATGTCACAGGTTGCTTTCGCTTGCCCCTCCTCCCCTCGATACTCGTTGGGAATATCAGAATTTTCCAAGCTCTTCTTTCTCATTACGTATCTGAGAAACATCACTTGCGACATCCTGATGTTAAGTTTGATTTCTCTTTGTTTGTATCCTCTCCAAAACCTCATCGTTTCTCAGACGTTTGATCTCTGGTATCTGTAGCCCCACACCTCTGTTGCCTCGAGTCTCTTCTTCATCCTTGAGGAGATCGTGCAACATTCTACGCCTTAAAGGAGTAGAGATATCACCTAGGAGTTCAGTACTCTTTTCTTAGTTACCAACGAAACTTTCATGTCTCGTGATACACTGGCTAGCTTTTGGAATGCGACTTTGTCCATCGCATCTTCAGATTTCAGCGTAGGGTATTCCGTCCTCTGTCAGAACACGTCCCAAATATTTAAATTTCCGCACTTGTTATATTATAGAGTAACCAACCTCTAAATTGCATTTCGGGTTCATCTTTTAGCTGATGACCATGCATTCTGTCTCCTTGTAGTTTATGCTTTGTCCTTTCTTCTCTTTCTGTAGGAAATCTTGTAGTTTCCTTTCCGTGTTTACTATCAGCACTTTGTCATCTGCGTATCTTATCTTGCTGGAATCGTGACCTCTAATGATGAATCCAGAGAAGATTTCAAGCTCTGTCAGAATTGTCTCCCTGTATAGGTCTGGTGAGAAGACACACCCTTGCCTTACGCCCCATTCTATTTTTGTATATCTACTGTTATTATTTTATCGTTATGCAGGCGGTCTTTGCCGAATATGTCAAGGTTGCTGAGCAGCTCTAACAGATCTTTATGGCATACTTTGGCGAACGCCTTTGAGTAGTCTATAAAACACAGGTGCACGTTCTTATGCATTTGTATTGCTATTTCTGATCACATTCTGAGCGTTAATATCGCGTTCCTTGTTCTTCACCTATCACAGGTTTGATTCTGCTGAGCGCTCTATTAATCAAAATACGGATGATGTGTTTTGTCATGTGGAACATTAGGCTGAGTTTTGGGTGGGGATCCCATTCCTTTGTACCTGGTTTCTTAAGCAGTGCTATGAATACAGATCTGTTTAGATCTTCCGGTATATTCCCACTGTTGTAGATTTCATTTATAATTTCTGTAATCTTGTCTCTGCCAAAATAACCTAATGCTGTCAGCATCTCTGTTACACTTATGTTTGGCACTGTCGCTCTTTCTCTTCGGATTAGCCAGTGCAGCCTCTACATCAGTTTTGAGAATTTCAGGCCCGTCAGAAATTCTGTGTATTGCCGGGTGTTCTTTTTCGTTGTGGAAGAGATCTCCAATATATTCGTTCCAGCGCTGAAGAATGTGTTTTCCTTCTGTAATATGAGCGTTCCGTCTTTGGATTTTAGGCAGCCTGTTGATGAGCATGGCTTCTGTGTTGATATCTTCTTTGTCGGTTGTACTCATTCTCTGTATTTCGGCACATTTTTTCGTTTAGACACTCTACTTTAGCTTGCCCGCATTTGGTACTTATTTTCTTTTGTAGTTTTCTATATTCCATTCCGTATCATGACACCATTTTCTGTCTCCTTTGCATCATGTCGGAAATCTCATCTGTGATCTATTCGTTTTTTGTTTTTTTTTTGTCGTCCACTCTCCTTTGGGATGATATCGTTTGCTGATGTCACTAAAGCTTCTCTTAATGAGTCCCATTTCAAGATTCCTTTTCCATTTTGTCCTTCGAATCTTTTTTTTTACAATGTCCATATATTTTTTTATTTCAGGTCCTGGTCGCTCGGGGGTTTGTTGTATTGCAATTTGCGTGCTGCGTTAGTTTTCTTTAATTTCCGAATTTCCACTCTTAATTTACATATAATCAGACGATTGTTGCTTCCGCAGTCGGCACTAAATTTCTGAACTTTTTTTTTTTTATAGTCATTTAGTCAATTTGATTTTATTTACTTTTCCCGGGCTTCTTCATGTCCATAATCTTCTCGAATGTTCTTCGAATCAGGTGTTGGCTATTATCTTACATCATTGGATCCATATTTCCCCGCGTTCGTTTCAAGTTCCTAATCCAAATTTCCAACCTATCTCCCCTGTCCCCTCGCTGCCTACTTAGGCGTCCAGGCCTCCCATGACTTTATGACTTCTTGTGATTTGCAATGAGTCTTGGTGTTGTCTCGCATTGAGTAGGAGGTCTCGATTTCTTCTTCCTTACTTTGTGCTGTTGGTGCATAGTCACAAATGATAGCTATGTTGAAAGTTTTGTTTTTCTTTCCTTTCATAATTCTTTCGGATAACTGATAGTCACCCAGAACATATTTCTTGAACTCTTTATCTAGTATCAATCCTACTCCTTTATCGTTTTTCTCTCCGCCTGCATATATGATACTGTGATTGTCAGTAACAAAATCTCCGTTGTCTGGCCAACGAGTTTCACATACCTCTAAGATAATGATATTTAGCCTACCCATCAGAAGACCCACCCAAGCCACAAAGAATTAGTAAGGCGGCAGAAAATTGTTAAGCTGGTGAAGCAGAATAATATACTTAAGTTTTAAAAGCTATAAGACCAGTTAACCAGTATTAAAACAACGTCGATTGAAACTTACCTTAAGCTAACAGGTACGAGAGAAAATAAGAAAAAAAATAAAAACAGATGAATAAAGATATAGAGAAATAAATATTAAATTAGAAATGAACACTACATTCAGAAGAGACAGGATGCAACCGTGATGGTTGATATGAAATTTTTTCCCCACTTCTTTTATAAGAGTCAGTGACTGTTGAGCAAAAGTTGGAATTCTGAGAAAAAACCTTATCCACGTCATAGAATTGTGGTTCGCGACACACTGTAGCTATCCCTTTTACGGAGGCGAACACAATTACAACTTTTACATTTAAATGGGAACAAAATGACCAAAAACTCTTACAAAATACTTTAACCTTTCCTGGTTCAGTAGTCAAAATAGAAAAATTAAGAAATAAATCAATGACACCAATCCGATCAAAATTAAAAATCCGTTAATACTATTAATAAAAACGAGATAGATGTCCAACTGTTATGGGATCTTACCATAATAATAATAATGGACTATTCCATACTTAATAAATACTGCGCGTCAGGAGTTCAAGGCGAGAGTCAGTCATTCATTTCTGAACCGACTGTTCGGTTGAACTCTCCGCCTTCGAGCTGGGAGGAACCCGAACGAGGCTATACCGAAGGGCGGAGTCTCGTTCGGGAAGGTAAACCGGCCGTGAGCCCGTTTATACGGGTTCAATGGGCATATTTTTAGGCCGAGCCCACGGGCTCGGAGAACCCACAATAAATAACCGACCTTGTGACACATGATGTCCCAGTGTGTGTGTGTGTGTGGGGGGGTGACTGAATATCGAGACAGTAGTTCAAGTCGAGTCAAGAGTCGAGTCAGAGGCAGTCCGAAACAGAGTCGCGTTCAGACAATTACTGCAAGACATTGGAATAGTGATACTGGTCGAGACTACATTGTTCTCTTTACTAAACCTGATTGTTCATACTAACACTTCTACTTCTCTGTATATATTCCTGTTTGTAATATATCTGTGTTATTCCATACCTGTGTTAGAGTTCTTCTTTATTGGTTCTACCTTGGACTATCACCGTGGTACAAGGAACCGGACCATAACACTAACATAAGACTAAAAGAAAAACGAAGCCGTTTTAGAGTTTTACGAAACAAAACAAAACACCAGAAAACGAAAAAACAAATGAAAAGAAAAAAAAACGAAAGAAAATAAAAAAAAAATTCTCAAAAGACTTCCCGGAAACGACTGGGTACAGAGGCCACGAGTGACGAGATATCGCATTCATTGCTTTCTGAAATTTTAAACGTAAATACGCAAGGCTGTTAGATTTGAATGTTCTATTTTATTATTCATTTGAGGCCATAGATTTCCGAAGGCATTCAAATCAGAGGATTCTCATGGGTAGAGCATATTGCACATAACATATTCGGAAAAAGGATCGGTTTACATTCTTTTTACCATTCATACTTTTCTGTTTGAAACTTCTGTTTTGGTTTACATTTACTTTTTTATTTCGTATTTTCTTTCTTTATCTTTTTTTCTTCCTTTGTGTTTCATTTTATTAAAGGAATGTTTTAATGATTGTTTTTTGTTGTCTACCGTAATGTTTTTTGCATATTCTTTGCAT
>CAHIKZ030004035.1:175000-195000 GCA_903632075.3 Acanthosepion pharaonis | reverse complement strand
TTCGACACTGAAAGTGTGAGATCGTGATGCCAGCCTAGTCGCACGCATGCAGTCTGGGAACTTGGGACAGTAGCTCGTCAGAGCAGTTACCGTGAAAGTATTTGTAGAGAAGACAGAGCGAGGCAACGGCACGTTTCTGAGAGAGAGTAACTGAAGACGAGATGCCAGATCAGGACCAACAACATTGCTTATCCGTTTCTGAATTTTTTTGTTGAGGACCTTAAGGCGAACAGCGAGGGCACCATACCATATATAGCAGCAGTATTCCATGCAAAAGCGAATGGTTGATTTGTAGATTTAAAGGAGGAACTCTGACGAGAAAAACTTTTTGGCGCGACACAGGGAACCAACTTTCGTTGCGGTAGATGAAGCTGTTGATTCAATGTAATTGTTCCATCTCAGGTCAGCGGACAGTGTGAGACCAAGTTTGTATATAAATAAAAAGTATATCAGTAAAAAGACATTATGAATAAAAACAGAAAGATTAACTATTTATTTACCAACGCGTTTCGTCCTCTTATGGTTCCTATCAACTCGGTATAGCCCATCAGATGATGATGAATTGTAATGGAAAAGAATAGCTTTTCTTTCCTCTTTTGTCATACATATACATATATATATATATATATATATATATATATATATATATATATATATATATATATATATATATATATATATATATATATATATATATATATATATATATATATATATATATATATATATATATATATATATATATATATATATATATATATATATATATATATATATATATATATATATATATATATATATATATATATATATATATATATATATATATATATATATATATAGAGAGAGAGAGAGAGAGAGAGACAGAGACAGAGACAGAGACTGAGAGAGAAATAGAGGGGGATATACAGAAAAGGATAGATAGATAGATAGATAGATAGATAGATAGATAGATAGATAGATAGATAGATACAAATTTAATGAAAATCAAAAATTTCAGAAATTGTGTAAGAAATAAGAAAATGAATGGAACGAAGGAAACAAATATTAAAACTATAAGTCTTTCGGAGAAGATGAATGAAATCTGGTATATAAAAAAAAAAACAAAGCTTGTCCTCGGAAAATATAAGCAGATAAAGTAGGCATAAGAATGCAACATATTATAGCATAAGATGATAAAAAAAGAATGAAAATAATCATGAAAAGAAATAAAGAAAGAAATTTATTACAAAATAAAAAAAACACGAATCAAATTTTCAGTGTTAATAAACAAGGAAAGCGACATGTGAAAGTTACAAGGAATGAGGCAACCGATTGCAAATCATCGAAAAGAAAGAAACAACATTGAAAAGCATTTGTAAGGTGGATACAAAGAAAAATATAAAATAAATGAAACATTTACAACGCAAAATTAGACTTATTGCACCAAAAGAAAGAAAAGGAAAATACTGCAAGGAATGAAAAAGGAATGGAAAGTAATTAATACAAAGAAAGAAAGAAAGAAAGAAAGGACAGAAGAAAGAAAGGAAGGACAGAAGGAAGGAAAGAAGTAAGGAAAGAAGGAAGGAAAGAAGTAAGGAAGGAAGGAAGGAAAGAAGTAAGTAAGGAAAGAAGGAAGAAAGGAAGGAAGGAAAGAAGTAAGGAAAGAAGGAAGGAAAGAAGTAAGGAAGGAAGGAAGGAAAGAAGTAAGGAAGGAAGGAAGGAAAGAAGTAAGTAAGGAAAGAAGGAAGAAAGGAAGGAAGGAAAGAAGTAAGGAAAGAAGGAAGGAAAGAAGTAAGGAAGGAAGGAAGTAAGAAAGGAAGGAAGGAAGGAAGGAAGGAAAGAAATGAGGAAGGAAAGAAGTAAGGAAGGAAGGAAGGAAGTAAGGAAGGAAGGAAGAAAGGAAGGAAGGAAAGCAGTAAGGAAGGAAGGAAGGAAAGAAGTAAGTAAGGAAAGAAGGAAGGAAGGAAGGAAAGAAGTAAGGAAAGAAGGAACGAAGGAAGGAAGGAAGGAAGGAAGTAAGGAAGGAAGGAAGTAAGGAAGGAAGGAAGTAAGGAAGGAAAGAAATAAGGAAGGAAAGAAATAAGGAAGGAAGGAAGTAAGGAAGGAAGTAAGGAAGGAAAGAAATAAGGAAGGAAAGAAGTAAGGAAGGAAGGAAGGGAGAAAGGAAGGAAGCAAAGAAGTAAGGAAGGAATGAAGGAAAGAAGGAAGGAAGGAAAGAAGGAAGGAAGGAAAGAAGGAAGGAAGTACGGAAGGAAGGAAGTAAGGAAGGAAAGAAATAAGGAAGGAAGGAAGGAAGGAAGGAAGGAAGGAAGGAAGGAAGGAAGGAAAGAATAAGGAAGGAAGGAAGGAAGAAAGAAAGAAAGAAAGAAAGAAAGAAAGAAAGAAAGAAAGAAAGAAAGAAAAAAAAAGAATGGACGTAATAGAAAATAGAAAAAGTATCAAAAAAAGGAGCAGCAAGAAATGTTTACAATGTATGAAAGGAAACATCATTACCAGAAAAGAAAAGATAAGACTGGGTACAAAACAGAATATAGAAGAAATGCAAATCAAAAATATAATAAAAATAAGATTTAGAAACGAAAGAGACAAGAAATTAAACAAACTGTAAAATGAATTAAATTACGTGAAAATCAAAAGTAAGGAAAATAAAGGACGAAAAACAACTTACCTTTCAGGATTATAAAACCGATGCACATCAGAATGTAGATATTTACATTGGAAATAAATAAAACTAAGAAAAACATTCAATATCACAATAAGTACATCTATAGGATTTATTCATGTAAATATCACTAAAGACGCAAGAAATTGCTGACCCCTCCGGGCGTGCTCTATCCTAACAATGCCCGATTAGACCAAAAATGGAGCATTGTTGCCATATCTCAGCGTGAGATGCCTAAATCTCTCTTTTCGGACTTGATATAGTTCAAAAGCGTTTAAGCGAACTTGTAAGTGTGTAATCTTTTTCCAGCCTACAACTTCTTTCCCAGAGAGGAAAATTTTCTAGCCTCTTGCTGCTCTATCACTTTTTCCATGACAGATGTTCAGGCGAAGTACAATCAGTCCCGACCTTTACCGCTAGACACACTGGATCACATGAATCAAAAGAGTGAATGTGAATGGACACATGTCTATTTACTTCGTATTCCATTAGTGAGGAGGATGTTCAGTTGAGGCAGCGTCTTCTCCAGAATTGCTGCTTTATAGAACAGATAATTATCCGATCACTACAATCTTCAAGTTGAGGTTTATGCGTTTTTCTAACATACATTTACCCATAAAATGCATCTCTTATTCGCAACTTGTACGTCCATACAGCAACCTCATTTACTAACCTTCTACCTTGTGTAGCTCTTGGACTTTGTAGTAGGTGAGCAACCGTAAAAAATGAAAAGGGTGGCTAGCTATAATCGGCAATTGCTGGACCCATTACCAGAGTTTGGCTGCTGGAAGCGTCTATGTCTGGGTACAGGACTCTCCACCATGCCATACGAGCAGGTGAATCCAGTCATGGCGCTTAGATTGCAGAGGACTTAGAAAGACTGGGTTGATATAGCCAGTCAACATAATAGTGTTTGGAGTGGTCACTACTGACCATAAATTTATTCTTTCATTGATCTTCACACAGGGCTTCAGACTCAACACGGAGGCCTACATCAATTGCCTTCAGCAGGTAGTGCTGTTCTGGGTCAAGAGTGTGGCTGCTGGAAGACCCTATGTCTGGCAGCGGGTCTCTGCACCGTGTCACACAAACAGGAGAACCCAGTTATGGAAGTCAGTCAATTTCTGCGACTACATCACTCCTTACATCTGGCCACATAACTATCAATCTAATTGATTATTATGTGTGGGACGCAGTTGAGCAAGAGACCAACAAAACTCATTTCTATAACAAAGATGACCTGAAGGCAATGATTATGGCTGCATTAACCAACTTAAACAAGGATTCCGTCCAGACGAGATGCAGCAGATTCTGAAGTCGTCAGGAGGCCGTGGTTGAAATCAATGGCGATTTTATTAAATAAATAAAATCTCTTGTATTACAAGATCTGTTTGTGTAATTTAAGTAAATATATATGTTAAAATTAGATGTCAGTATTATTTTCTTTTCTGCGTAAGGTAGAGAATAAAATCATCCATCGTACCCTGTATAAACATAGAAGGAACATTCTTTCGACTTTTTTTTATTTAAAGAGAATATCTTGTGTGTCTTGTGTTACAAACGTCAGTTCAGAATTCTAACGGTTGTTTTTCATTTAAAGATAATGCTACTTTAAGAAGATCTGTCGCAAACAAATAATGTGGCATATTTTAACTTTATCCTTTATTATTCAACGAACGTTTCAATTTGAATAATTTCAATATCTACCGACAAAAATATGTATCATATTTATAGCCCAGTTGAGGTCAAAGAGCTTCTTGGATTTTCATTCTCTTTTTCATTCGTAACATTCGAACAAATACGATTCTCGTCATTGTTGTGTTGTATTTACGGTTACGATGTCGGATGCAAGATGCGAAGTTGTAGTTTTCTTAAAGATTATCCACGATTCATATGTTATGTTCAGTATCCACCTGTGGGAATTCACCAGGTTTTATGGCAGGTGACTCTTCGTAAAGCTCGCTAGGAGGGCGTTGAATAAAACAGTTCAAAAAGAAATTAGTTGTTCTTTCACACTTTCAAGCAAAGGATTCTGTAGTGACTCGTCTTGCTTGCCATCCGAGGGACTTCTTACTCTCAACAAACTACGTGTCGCGTTGAATGTCATATAAGATTCACACTACGCCATCTCCTTTTAGCAAAACATGGCGATGAAATTAATAACTTTTCGAAAAACGATGCCATACGTATTTATCTCTATTCAATACAAGAAAAATATCCATCATCAAGAAAGAAGACAACACCGCAACAAACTGATAACAACCTTAAAACATTGTAATTAATGTTATTACAACTTTTTAAATAAACAGTTTTAGTCTCTTTTATAACCAGAGTAGAATGCTCGTAGGTTTTTTTCTTTCCTTTCCTGGTCAACACCTAGTTCTCTATCCGTGTATGCTTGCTCTCTTGTCAATTTTAGATGTTGGCTCAGGCACATTTGGGTTTGGTCAAAATCTACATGGCCCAATTGAGGTTTATCCGGCAGCTACACTTAGCGGTATTTTCTGGGAGATTATGAAACATTGGGTGTGATAAATAGTACGAAAAAAGAGGTACGCTCAAACCCTCGACCATGATGATGTTTTATTACAACCGTCGACGAAAAAATCTATCTACATATTTAATTCACAAGAAGTCTCTCAACCCCTGATATGTTTTTTTTTTCAGGCACATTCCAAATCTGCCGCATCACTGGAATCGCCACCCCAGGCTGATAACATCAAAATGTCACGCTATTTATCAGCCGACCATGATAAGATACGAACCCGCATCCATGGTCGAAAAGCGAACGAACGGTCTAACCACACAAATATGCGACTATACATATATATATATATATATATATATATATATATATATATATATATATATATATATATATATATATATATCGTCGGTTCACTTATCGTCACTCCTCGATGTCCTTTTGAACAGGAGGATTCTCCATTCTTGCTCTTTAGGATCTTTTACTTCAAGTAGAGCCTTACCTGTTAAGGCCATCATCGCTACGCTTAGGGTGAAGTGATTAATACATACACACACACATGCACGCGCACACACACACACACCATCACACACACACATATATATTTGTGTATGCGCGTGTGTGTTCGTGTGTGAGAGATAGAGACAGAAAGATAGACAGAATTGGAGAGAGATAGAAAGTGACATAATTATCCGACAAGTAGGCTCATATCCACAAAATCTGTGTTTGATCGTTTGCCATATTTGCGAATTGGCTGGGTCCAAGAATTTTCAGCTCCCATATATATATATATATATATATATATATATATATATATATATATATATATATGTGTGTGTGTGTGTGTGTGTGTGTGTATGCCGCGTGTGTGTGTTAGTGTCTGCGTGTGCGTGCATATATATATATATATATATATATATATATATATATATATATATATATATATGTCTGTGTATCTGTATGGACATATGTGTGTGTGTGTGCGCTAGTGTGTACTTAAAATTGGCTATTTACGCAGCTTGTTTTCTTTTTGTTATGTCGTCTTGAACGAGACTACTTATTGATTAAGTGTTTTTGTGTTTTGTTTTTGTGTTTTGTTTTTTTTTTCATTACGCACAGACATTTTCTATTCCTGCTTCATAAATCAAATTTTGAAGGCTGATAAATGGTTGAATATACCTTATATTGAGAGACTGAGTTTATATTAAAGTTTCATAGCTTGGCAAAATCTTCTCTCTGTTTTCTTTCTGGTACGGATAAAAATTATTTTTGGAGACAAGATTTATTCCGCGATCAAATAAACAATATGTTAGAACAATACCAGCAAAACATTTTATTATTTTGCTTAGTCTCATCTTATGTGAATAAGTCTATTTCGCGTTTCTTTTGAAGCTGACGCCATTGAATGAAACACACGATACATGGATGTATGTGCTGGTAGTGTGAGTGAATGTTAAAGAGAGACAAGTTAAAAAGTTTTAGCGCTTTATATTCCATCACCTTTAAACCAGACAGTTAATATATAAATAGTATTATTAGTGAGGTGGAAAAACGAAGACATTTCAGTTAAAATAAATGAAATGTGTTATTTTTGTATTCTGCTGATTAATCATATTCATATTTGTCAAATTAATAGCCGTCGTATTCAGCTCATGCCAAAATCTCAAGCGATTGGTTTTGCATAATGTGAGTGAAATCTTAGAAGCGTAATTGAAACTTTAATAGTTTAATTGTCCTCAGTATGACAATAAACTACATCCGATAGTATGGATCTATGGGGTTTTGAGGAACGTGGAACTACATCTTAATTGCTGTTTTTTTTCCAGGTGCAACCTGTTGGGGTCCCAGCTATATGCAAACAGTGAACCCGTAAACTGTGGTCAAAACATTATGAAAGTACAAAAGTAAAGTTTTGTTGCAAGAATACGATCAATACATTTTCATAGAAAAAAGAAAATAACGCCGATATTGGAAAAGAAAGAGAAAGATTACCAGCAATAAACTTTTTAAAAATTACCAAAGCTCCCAAAAAATTAATTTCGGTATTACATATATTTAATCATCATTTAAACCAGACAGTTAATATATGAATAGTATTATTAGTGAGATGGAAAAAAGAAGACATTAGAGTTAGAAAAGATAAATTGTGTTATTTTTGTATTTTACTGATTAATTATATTCATGTGTCAAATTAACAGTGGTTGTATTCAGCTCATGCTGAATACGACTGCAGAAGGACTTGATGTGTCTTTAAAACAAACCAACCCAAACCAAAACCATCAGTTTGAATCTAATAAAGATGTTACCGTAACTGTCGTTTACAATATTAAAAAGAGTACTATAGGTCAGTTAAACAAACTGTTATAGTTTAATTGTTTTTTTTAATATGTTCTTTATGAATGTGTTAATAAATACAGTATTTAACTTATATTAAATCCCTAAATTATTTGTAAAAAAAGTTAAATATTTAAATTGCTAGCAAGCATCAAATTAATTTCTTCGTTTTTTTTTTGTTTTTTTTTTACATCTAAATTACAATCAAACATTAAAATCCCCTTTTACATAAATTGCTAAAACTTACCAAGCATATCCTCAATATTTAAAACCCATTTACAGGTTCTTTCTCTTTACTTCCCTCTCCCTTTTCTTCCATTTCCCTTTTTCTTTTCTCTCTTCTTCCCCTCCCATTTCAATATATCACATCCGTTAAGCTCACCGTTTAAATCGGTCATGGTCTGGTCACTCCTCCTCCCCCAATACTAAGTATGATTGAGAGAGATATTAATTTAAACCCTCCCTGAATTCTATCATGTCTCTCTAACTACTCCTATTACACGCTCTGTTAAATTACAATAACTTACACTACCCATCAATTTTCTTTTCACGTTTCGTTTCATTTTTGGAAGTGCTATCTGATGATCCGGCGTCCTTTAAAAGGGCTCTGGTGAAATAAATTATTATAATGGAACCTTAAAGTGGTCTGTTTTTCTTTACGGATTACCAAGTTTTCCATAACTTTCTTCATATTGTCCTTTTACAGATATACACTTGGAATTGAAAAGATGTGTTGTTCCTGTTAAATTATACAAAATACATAAATTTTCAAAGGTGGTTTAGACTTTTGCAAGCCACTGTATACGTGTGTGTGTCCTTCTGCGCATGTGTGTACGTCTGTGGGTTATAGATAAGCTATTATCGAAGTGTTTTGCTTTTATGCCAACATTGAGATCATTTGAATGCATCGTCTATTTTTATTGCACTATGTCAGTGTCATGATATTTTTAATTCCAGCTTCACACGTCACGTTGGTCTTTTAATATGTCGCGTCTTTACACGTTTTTCTCCCGAAGTTATATATTCAATGTTTGTTCTTAAAATTGATCTATTTTATCTGTCTATCTCTCTGTTTACACTCCGTGTATATATATATATGTATATATATATATATATATATGTGTGTGTGTGTGTGTGTGTGTGTGCGTGCGTGTGTGTGTGTAGAAGGGTGATATATAGCTATTATATTTTATTTATCGATTACTTACAATAACAGGATGATCTTTGTTTCTAAGGAAATTTTGTTCTGTTTCTTAATATTCTGCTTAGCTTTTGGAATATAACTTTGGATATCCCAATGCCTCTTCGAAATTCAGTGCCGCATATTCTGTCCTCTGTTAAAGCACTCGCCATATGCTTAAAGTTTTGTACTTGCTTGATTTTGCTATCTCCAATTTGTAATTTGCATTTGGGGCTTATCTTTTTGCTAACAATCATGCACCCTTTATGCAGATGATGTTTAATCCTTTCTTCTCGCTTTCCCTCACTACTTTCAGTTTTAAATTTTTTCAGCTTTCTTTCCGAGTTTATTGTATCATCTGCATATCTTATACTGTTAAGTTGGTGACCGCTACTATTGAATTCTCCTAGGAATTCTAATTCTGTCAGAAGTGTTCGTATATTTCGCTTTCAAATTCTCATCGTTCAAGAGTCTGCAATTTGTTTGCTGCCTTCGGCTTCCTCATTCTCGCTAGTTTTACTCTAAGTTTACATATAACTGGAAGGTGATTGCTTCGAAATTCGGTAATGGTATCTGTTTTTCAGTGGAAAAATGCATTCGTGAATCTCTTGTTGATAGTTATGTGGTCGATATGTTTTGTTTTCTTCCCCTCCAGGGCTTCTCCATATCCATATATATCTTCCATGTTCTTCATACCAGCCGTTGACTACTACTTGACCATTCGTCACACCCCGTTGAACCCATTTTCTCCGCATTTATTACGAGTTGCTAGTCCGAATTTACCAACTATTTCACTATCTTTGTCTTTACCTACTTTGGCATTAAAGTCTTCTCTGACAATTATAATTACTTGCGATTAACACTGGGCCCTGGTATTGTCGAGCGTAGGATAGACTTTTTACAATGTATTCTTTGTTTCTTGTGCTGCCGTTGTATATAGAATTATGCTGGATATGTTGAAAGGCATTCATTTCAGTTTAACAAAATAATGATATCAGATAATTAGCAGTATGATAGAATGCATTTCTTCATGTATTGGTCTAGTATCATTCCTAACCCTCTTTAATTTTTCGCCCCCAGATATGACCCTGTGTTTCTCACTGACAAAATCCCCATGGTTTTCCCACATCGTTTCACATACGTCTAAAATATTGACAGTAACCTGTTCACTTCTTTTATGTCTGGCTACAGTTTTTAATGCTCTAATATTGTATTTTCTGGAGTTATATTTTGTTGGATGCGAAGTTTAGATATTTTTCCGTTTCAGTAAATGAAAGAATTTTTCAGCGTCTCTTTGGCAAATGTGGATTTCCTGTATCACATGTTTGGCGCTATTGGATCAATATTAAATAAGATATGCAAATGTTTTATTGCTGGGTTTGATCGTATTTAAGTGAAAATCCTTAAAACACATCTGAAATGAGAGTAGCACCTGTTTAAGTGATATTAGAAATTTCACGATCAGTTTGCGCCCTGATGTTACAGTTCAAACGAAATTTTCGGCTAGATAACACTACTAATCGAGCAATTAATGGGATTATAAGAAAAGTATTGTATTACAGTGTGGTATTTTTTTTTTTTTTTTGGCGGGGGGCGAACTTTACTTATGTATTTGATCTGATCTTTTCTGCGTCGCACTTTGAGCCAAGTAAATCATTTAGAGAGTTCTTTGAAATGCTTCCATATGCTTCTGGCAATTACTCTTAAGACAGAAAAATATATCTGTGTGCTACGTGCATTTCAAGGCCGGCCGAGTATCAGTTCCAGAATGTGTGCATTCAATTTGAACAATCACTTGTAAAAAGATGGGAAATGTATAAAACATTTGTGGATTCATTCATGAGGGTTGCTGCAATGTTATCTGTCAGATTTCTCATATGATTGGAATCAGTTATGGAGTCTTCCAGGGGACTTTTCCGATACTGCCTTTTACGTTTCTTTTCTTTTCTTTTTTTCTCTCTTGATACATAAAATATGATTTTAAACCAGATAGTTACTGGCGATGAAAAATGACCTTATTACGAGAATCTGACACAAAGGAAATTGTGCTTAGATTCAGGATAGTTTTCAATATCTCAAATCGAATCTCCTTGAAAAGAATTCTTTCTGTGTGGAAGGATTCAAAAAGAATTATTCATTAGGAATTACTTGATCCCGGGCGTTTTTTTTTTTTTTTTTTTTTTTTTGACTATACTGCACAAAAGTGGCTCGTTTTAAAAGGCGCATTTTAACCTCTGAGCATATATTTGTGAGAAATTTTGTACCTGAAATTGATCGGAATTATATTACCAGTTTGAAGTAGCAACTGATCTAAAAAATGTCATATAAAATGTATTCCCAATTCCGCGCCTTCTCCATATCTATCGCCTGAATTTTCCTCGATTCTTTATTCAAATTGTCTTGACAGCCGTTTCAACAATTTTAAGATATTCGATATTTTTGAATTGAAATCTTCGACACAACACCAAAATTCTTTTCATTAAGGAATTCACAAATCAAGTGGTAGATTTAGTAAGATAAAACAAAACTATAAATAATGGTCTTTTATTGTTAATAATGTTGTTATAAATATATATATCTATCTATAAAAGGCAGGATGTGTGTGTGTGTGTGTGTGTGTGTGCCGAATGCACGGCCGCAATTTTCGACGAATTTGCACCAAACTTTACATGCACATGCTCCAAGTTAGCGTGACGTCCAAGACCGACTTTGCATTTCTCAACTCCCATCGATAGTGGAAATAATCGATTTTTTCGTGCTTCTACGGCAGTTTTCAAGTAGTTTGCGGCCATTTTCTACTGGCCAGACTGAGAGCCAATAGCTTGCTGCCACGAATCGGCAGGCAGATTCTATTGGCCAGCGTTTGAACCAACAGCTGACTGACACGAATATTAATTAGCATGTTAGCATGCAAAAAAAATCGATAGCTGCATTCGTCACAAGTGGGAAAAATTTAAATCTGCATGGTATTTTACTCCAGTTGGCTCATTCGCTTCCTTAAACTCAACGCTGATTCTAATTCCGCAGAACTGGGTTGGGTGTGAAAAAGTATTTGTTGTTAACATTCTTTTTTCATTCGTTTTTTTCCAGTTACGAGTCCTTTTTTAAAGCTGATCGTTTTGTGTTCATTTTGTTTAGTTATTTTTTCGTAACAGATTTAACGTTTAGTATAGAGCTTGGAAAAAAATCGCAGTGTGAGATAGGCAAGAAGAAAGGCATGTAGCAATATCAGCACGGCAAAGGACACTCCTTTAAAGGCAAGGAAAGGCAAAAATATTTTCAGTCTAGTGATAGCGATTGCTTTATGAGTCGTACGCTTTTTGAATCAAGCACAGGCAACGCCGGGCCATGTTGCTAGTCCATCAATATATAAGTAGAGTATGTACCAATTTTTTTCACCATTCTCATAATATTGTTGTAATATTTAGTATTCTATTCTTGAAATTATAAGAATGAACAGCGTCTGCTTTGTAGCAGGATTGGTGCTGACAATTCTAGACTGCTTCGACATTTGCTTTTATGACAGCAGTTTCCCAACAACGATATAAATTTAAAATTGCCGAAATCTGTTTTGAAAAGATACCTAATATTTCATTACTTTTCTGAGTCATTTCTTCGATTTCAACAATACTGTAACATGTCCCCTCTTAATTATATCAAGGCGACATAAATGCTTTAATCTACTTGCACTGTTCTTCAGGACCTTTTATAGTTACGTAATGATTATTGGATATATATCTGTGCTATATAGGAATTAAGTGTCACTGCCGAAACTTGAGTTTGAAAATAGATCGCCAGTGAGCAAACACTGGCGATCCTATAACTGAAGTAAGTAGACAAACGTAGCCATAGAGGAAACGCATATATGTAGGAAGCAACTGAATTAACGATCGCTATTTCTATTCTATCTTCTTTTAACATTCGGAAACTCTATTCTCTTCTCTATACTATTTGGATCGCTATACGGATTACTGTTCGAGCGAGTATTATTGGGGCAAGTACTATTAGTGCGAGTGATATTCGAAAGCGTCTGACACCAACATTGGTCAACGGCGTATTATAGTTGTATCTGCGATTACAACGAGCATTACGAAAGTGATTACGAATATTCGTTGGCGTTACAAATGTGGCAACGACTATTCGTTGCACAAAAAAACCTGAGAAATGACTCTTATTATTGTTATGGGATCTTACCCATAATAATAATAATGGACTATTCCATACTTAATAAATAATGCGCGTCAGAAGTAGGCAAGGATTCAGTCGTTCAAGTCCTGACCGGCTGTCCGGTTGAACTCTCAGCCTTCGGGCGGTGAGGAACCCGAACGAGGCTACGCCGAACGGGGAGGTAAACCATCGCTGAACCCGTTTATACGGGTTCAATGGGCCTATTTTTGGTCCGAGACCACGGGCTCGGATATCCCACATTAAATAACCGACCTTGTGTCACATGCTGCCCCAGACGGGGCGGGGAGTGAATATCGTCAGTCGTTCACCTCCTGACCGGCTGAGCGGTTGAAATCTCTTCCTTCAGGCAGGGAGGAACCCAAACAAGGCTACGCTGAAGGGCGGAGTCTCGTTCAGGGAGGTAAACTGTCCCTGAACCCATTTATATGGGTTCAATGAGCATATTTTTGGCGGAGTCTACGGGCTCAGGAGCCCCACATTAAACTCGGCCTTGTGTCACATGTGACTGCGTGGGGCAGTTACTAATAGCGTCAGTCGTTCACCTCTCGACCGGCTGTTCGGTTGAACTCTACGCCTTTGGGCGGGGAGAAACCTAAACGAGGCTACGCCGAAGGGTGGAGTCTCTGTCGGGGAGGTAAACCGGACCTGAACCCGTTTATACGGGTTCAATGGGCATATATTTTGGCCGGGCGCACGGGCTCGGAGATCCCACGTTAAAAAACCGGCCTTGTGCCACATGATGCCCCAGTGTGGAGGGGTATGACTGAATATCGTCAGTCGTTCGCGTCTCGACGGGCTGTTCGTTTGAACTCTCTGCCTTCTGGCGGGGAGGAACCCGAACGAGTCTACGCCGAAGGGTGGAGTCTCTTTCGGGGAGGTAAACCGACCTTGAACCCGTTTGAACGGGTTCAATGAGTATATTTTTGGGCTGAGCCCACGGGCTCGGAGGTCCCACGTTTAAAAAACCTGCCTTGTGCCACATGATGCCCTAGTAGGGGGGGGACTGAATATCGTCAATCGTTCAAGTTCTGACCGGCTGTTCGGTTGAGCCCTCTGCCTTCGGGCGGGGAGGAATCCGAACGAGGCAACGCCAAAGAGCGGAGTTTCTTTCGTGGAGTTAAACCGACCCTGAACTCGTTTATATGGGTTCAATGGGCATATTTGGGGCCGAAACCACCGGCTCGGAGATCCCACGTTAAACCGGCCTTGTGCAACATGATCCCCCAGTGGAGGGGTGACTGAATATCGTCAGTCGTGTCAAATGTTGAGCAGTTGCTCGGTTGAACGGTATGGTTGTTCGGTAAACCAATCCTGAACCCGTTTTACGGGTTCAATGGGCATATTTTGGCCGAGACCACGGGCTAGGAGATCCCACGTTAAACCGGCCTTGTGCCACATGATGCTCACGTGGTTTGGTGTCTAAGTATAGTCAGTCGTTCAAGTCTCGACCGGCTGATCGGATGAACTCTCGGCCTTCGGGCGCGGCGGAACCCGGAGGAGGCTACGCCGAGGAGCAGATTCTCTTTCGGGGAGGTAAACCGACCTTGAACCCGTTTGTACGGGTTCAATGAGCATATTTTGGGGCTGAGCCCACGGGCTCGGAGGTCCCACGTTTAAAAAACCTGCCTTGTGTCACATGATGCCCTAGTAGTGGGGGGGGCTGAATATCGTCAATCGTTCAAGTTCTGACCGGCTGTTCGGTTGAGCCCTCTGCCTACGGGCGGGAAGGAACTCGACCGGGGGTACCCCGATGGGCGGAGTCTCTTTCGGGGAGGTAAACCGACCCTGATCCCGTTTATACGGTTTCAATGGGCAAATTTTTGGACTGAGCCCACGGGCTCGGAGGTCTCACGTTTAAAAAACATGGACTTGTGCCACATGATGCCCTAGTGGGGGGGGAATGAATATCGTCAGTCGTTCAAGTCCTGACCGGCTCTTCGGTTGAACTCTCTGCCTTCGGCGAGAGGAACCCGAAGGAGGCTACGCCGAATGGCGGAGTCTCTTTCGGGGAGGTAAACCAATTCTGAACCCGTTCTACGGGTTCAATGGGCATATTTTTGGCCGAGCCCACGGGCTCGGAGATCCCACGTTAAACCGGCCTTGTGCCACATGATGCTCACATGGGGGTGTGACTGAATATCCTCAGTAGTTCAATTCTCGACCGGCTGATCGGTTGAACTCTCTGCCTTCGGACGGGGAGCAACCCGAAAGTGTCTACACCGAAGGGCGGATTCTTTTTCGGGGAGGTAAACAGACACTGAACCCGTTTATACGGGTTCAATGTGCATATTTTTGGCCGATCCCACGGGCTTGGAGATCCCACGTTAAACCGGACTTGTGCCACATGACGCCCTCGGGGTGGGGTTGACTGAATATTGTCAGTAGTTCAAGTCGAGTGTGTAGTTCAACGCGAGTTAAGAGTCGAGTCAGAGGCAGTCCGAAACAGAGTCGCGTTCAGACAATTACTGCAAGACATTGGAATAGTGATATTGGTCGAGACTACATTGTTCTCTCTACTAAACCTGATTGTTCATACTAACACTTCTACTTCTCTGTATATATTCCTGTTTGTAATATATCTATGTTATTCCATCCCTGTGTTCGAGTTCTTCTTTATTGGTTATTATTATTATTATTTCTTTTCATTTCTATTGTATATTCATTTCTTTCATTTTTCACAACATTTTCCAATGAAGAGTTATAGAAAATAAATAAAGGAAATAAAACAACCTAACATCACACATATTTTACATGGATAAAGAAATTCGTATGATGTGAACTATATATTGGCGATTTTGATTTTTTATTTCTTTAAGGCATGGGTTGCCAGCGATCTCTTCAAAGAATATATCAAACCCAGAGCTCCAACCACATGAAACTGTCGATGGTTCCATGTGATTCATTTTTGAGATTTCCACATGAAGATCATTTTGAGACTATCAGTCAAAATAAATAAGGGGTTCTGTTCGTAATTTCAGCTAATATCACCATAAGACAGTTGGAGTATACAACGGCCAAAACGCCGTGAATATGGCAATAAAGATGTGGACAACAGTCTGAACAGTGTGAATATTGTAAATAAAAACGACCCCGTCTCTTCGTTCGGTTCAGAATGGTGACACTTCTGATGAAATTAACTCTTTGAATTTTGTAATTTCTTAACTGTCTCTTCTAAGGTGTCGCTACACTAGACTACATTTATAAGTATATTGATCTTCACATTTACCGCCTTATGCCCGATTTCTTTTAAGCCAAGCAAACGCTTATAATTATAGAGAGTAACCTTCGACGATGCTTGCGTCAATTCTTGGCAATATTGTGGTTTAAATTTATGTGATCATTTTCATGAGACGAGACTTAACTCTGACTGCATTGTCATGCTATAAGTTCCTGTCTTTGATTGTAATTTGATTTTACACGTGACTTTGGCTAGAATAGTATATTTGCAGTATATTTGAAGTAGCAATAATGTCAATGCTCAGCTTGATGTGCTAGATTCAGGAGAATTAATACAGAAGCTGCCAAGGCTGGCAATTAAAGGCAGCTTAACTGAGTTGGCTGCAGCAATAACCCCTTCCGCAGTCATACTGCAATTTTATTATAACAACTAAATTAAACATTTTAATTCGATGCAGACTACACACTTATGTCTCATAGAATAGACACTTCAAATTTTCTAACCAAAGCATTGTTTATACTTCCTTCATTTTGACGCACTTTATGTAAACTTATTTCTCTCCCTAAATTTACAAAAAAGCACATTTGTATTTGTTGTGGTAGGCTCCATCTAATTTTCATAGTGGAGTACCGACCATATAAATATAGTTGGTACCGGGAAGACGAGGGGAAGGAATCAAGAGATTCAATCCAGAGACTCTGTCCGACTGCGACTAAGTCAACACATTCTCCAGGAACGGTCTTCCCAAGAATATACAAAAGACTATATGTAAATATTGTGTACACTTTCTTGTTTCAATACATTTTGTTCTAAGTACATTTTGTGTTGTATTATTATTCCATGCATTAGTCAAGTTTCAACAGTATTCGTGATATTAACTTTCCACCAAAACTCTTGGAAAACGTATGAGTCCAACTCCGGACATCGAAATGGATTAAATAGTAGGCCGAATTTGTATATTTAGCCATGGTTGGCACATGTTTAGAAGAAATAAAACTGAATTCAAAACTATATATAGCCCTGTTGTAGCACACAATATGTAGCCATCAACAAGATCGTGGCGTTCACAATCTCTATAAAATCTCAATGGCCGTTGATTGACAAATGCAATATTATTATTATTATTATTATTATTATTATTATTTTTAAGCTAATCATATTTTCTGGAATTCTGTTTTTATTGATTGGTTACAATATCTGAATAGATATTGTGGTACATCGTCTTTAGACTTCATTGTTGCCCATTTATTATTTTATTAAATTGCCCAGAAAACACCTATATATCATGTTTTAGTCCAGCTGTCATTGGTTCGTAGTTTATATTCAGCTATTTTTTATTTACCTCAAAGTTTTCATAAATATAATGAAATGGTGAAAAATTTAACATGAAATCTCCGATATGGCAATAAAATGCTGGGAAATCTCTTCGCATATGAAGAAGAGAAATGAATCGACAGAGATCGGCTCTTGCCTCCATATACAGAAAATACCATAGACTGAAGAATTGTGCAACATGGAGCTCGTTAAGGAAACTAAAACAAAAAATATTGTATTTACACCTCGAACCACGCTAATAACTTGGTATTGAAATGTAGTATTTCTCTGTTTTCATTGAATTGATTTTGATAAAACTTTCTTCCCCAAAAACAAAACTCATCCACTCTAATACTAACGTCATACAAGTTGGTGAGACACATCTACGAAATAAAACCAACCATTTACCCAAACGTCTAGTCCGTCAACAGTCTCCTTGGTCTCGTAAGTTAACTGAACTCAACTCATGTTTAACATCATTTACTCCTGATCCCACTGATGCCTGGAATCACTGTGACTGGACATAAAAGGGGGCAGTATCAAGGGAGAACGCATAAAAGCTACAGTCCAGAGGTCGCGATTTCTGTTAATTTTCGGTACATGAGGAACTCCAGCGGCGATGAAAATGTCTTCGTTGTTTGCCTGGGTTCACCAGGTGACTTTCGGATAATATTCCTTAAATCCGTAACTGTCACAGTCTTGTAGGTCTCACAATCGGATCATTTCTTCATAGACGAAGAAATATATAAAGAATCGTCTAACCGTATCCACATGACAAAATAATTGCTCCGAAATAACATGAAGAGAGGTGCGTTTAGCAACTTCCTTGCTGATGACAGACTGACCTTCATCGTTAAGGCCTTTTCCATATCCTATTGCTCTTAGAAAGAAAAAAAAAACCTCTATTAGCGAGGTTCACCTCAAAACTGTCGCATCTGAAATAAAGAACAATGGACGTTACACAGAATAATGTATATTTATCAATGGTGTTGCCGTGTTGTGAAAACCAGCTGGGAAACGTTTTATCAAAACCAATTAAAAGAAAACCGAGAAATCTTAAGTTTCTCTACCAAGCTATTCGTTTGATTCGGGTGTAGAAACAGAAATAGATAGGTGAGATTTATGGGATACATAATAAGGAAATTAGAATTTAATATTTAATCTCTTATTTTTCAGTAAGCACTGAATAATATCTTCACATATGCTTGAACCTACGCTGTTTCTGATCTTCATCAGTTTCCAATTAGGTATTTATGCAGATGATACAGCCACTGACACCTGTCTTAGTAGCAAATCCAACAAATCTGACAAAGTAATCCCGGCAACTACGTTTGAAAAAGACTTAAAACGTGTCGTTGATTGTGGCAAGAAATAACTTGTAAATCTCAACAACACCAACAGGATAGCTGATGCTGAACTCCAGGGGAGAAAAAGTCTCCGTCTTCTTTGGCTCATGTTATCCCCTCTCATGATGTGGTGCGACTATCTCAAGTTAAAAGCTACGTCTACTGTAAGGGAGTTTAGTTCACTGTGTCGTGACAAAAGAAATTCTGGTCAGAATGCATTTTACACATTTATAAATCTACCATTCGTATTTCATACTGTTGCCATATCTGGTCTGGTGCTCCTACTCAAGAAATTCTTGACCAAATACAAATTAGGGTCAGCAATACAATCGATCTTGGTCAGGCATCATATCTCCATTCACTTTCTCACCAATGTGATGTGTCCGTTCCACAGATATCTTCATGGTAACTGTTCGGATAAGCCTTTTTCCCCAGTGTCTCGACGTCATGAATTTAAGCGAGTTACTAGATTGGCAACTATGTCTCACCATTTTACAGGTGAACTAGCTAGATTCAAACGCCACTTTTCTTCTTGCTCTTCCCGTCTGTACAACTCCCTTCTGATTTCTTGCTTCCCTAATAACTACAATATTCAGAAATTTAAATGCAACGTCAATCACTACTTTCTGTCTTCAGGAATTCTGTTCATCAATATTCTCAATCTCCTTTACTCCATGTAAACCCTGCTTTTTAGTAGCGTTGTCGCCTTGCCTTGGGTGAAGCGATCAAAAATAATTGAATAGATATATCTCGGTTTCTATTGATGACACGGAGAGATCATTTGATCGTCGAGAAAATATGAAGAAATTAGAAAAAAACAGGGACACTATACTTAAAATTGGAATGAGACAGTGTAAATACCTGGGACAAATAACGAGGAAAGGAGTCTGCTCACAAGACATACTGATGGCAATATAAAGGAACGAATAGAGCAAAAATATTTCTTAATATGGTTTCTTGGATGGATGGATGGATGGATGGATGGATGGATGGTAGAAAATAGGCAAAGATGAATGGAAAATAAATAAAAACTTCTTAAAGGGTAAAAAGTAGTTAATCCTTTTCATATTCCATTGGTAAGGAAGAAATTCCACTCAGACAGCTTCTTCCCCGGAAGTGTTACATTATGGAACGGATTTTTGGGATCTCCTCAATCGTAATGATCACGGGAGACTGACATTAGAGCCACCAAAGGTTCGATCACTACATTCCTATCCTCTTCAAATCAGAGGATCGGCTGTTGCCTTTCCTACATGACTTATTGATTTACACATCTTTCTCTCTCCCTGGACACCAATACAATAATCTCATTTAGAAAAAACCCTACCTTG
>CAHIKZ030004035.1:165000-172500 GCA_903632075.3 Acanthosepion pharaonis | reverse complement strand
ATATATATATATATATATATATATATATATATAACGGTATATATATATATTTGCTAAATACACACACACACACATATATATATATATATATATATATATATATATATATATATATATATAGCGATTATAACACCAGAATTGTCCAAAACGTGTAAAAAAAATTATTGTCCATTTGTTGGATTATGCTTTGAACAGCTGTATCCTGGAAATGATTAGAGATATTTTACTGGAATTCTCCGAGGTTTTGATAACACTTTTGGACTCTACTTTGAGCAATAAGAATGTATAATTACTCTCCAAGCCTAACAGAAGAATGGTGATGAAATCGATCATAAACGAAAAATTTCGTCATTAATTAATCATAGCTAAAGCCCGGAAGCTCATGAATTATTGCAGCAAACAACGCACACAAAAAAATATATATATATATATATATATATATATATATATATATATATAGAGAGAGAGAGAGAGAGATGAATTAGGTTCAAATACAGAAGAAATATTAATAGGATCAGACAGAATGATAGGATAAAATGCAAAGAGAAAACGTTTCTAAATATAACATGTGCCACTTTTATTAAAGTTTCATCAAAGAATTAAATATGAAAGGACAATCTTTCTTCATTTTTATGTTGTTTGCTTTTCATTGGTTAAGCAGACCTCACATGCATATGTCTTGTCAAGCAGCGTTCGTGTGTATAATTCATGTGCCTCTGCGGGATATTGATGATAATGAGTATCTGTGACCGTGTGTGGGGGGACGTCTGGAAGGCATTTCCATTCATGTTTTCTGTTTGTGCGGATGTTGATTTATGCACGTTTTGTATGAAGGTGAAAGAATTTAGGTCAGGTCGTTAGACATATCTTGAATTCTTTAAGTATGGATTTTGTAAAAGTTGGTGATATAATAAAGGGTGTTTGATATGTGTTTATCGATGGTTAAATATTTGCTCCCACGAAATATTTCCTGTGTAAAGAATCACGTTCTGTTTTTAATCGAGAGTAATTTATAAAATCGATGTTATGTCTTGTTTTGTTCCTGTGTATTGTGAGCGAGTGTAAAGGTTTGTCCCAGCATATGTATTGTTTATGTCCATAGACACGAGCTTTTTTTTTTTTATTTCTAGACGATTTGCTAGATGTGATGTGATGTTAAATCTATTTATATTATGATTATACATTGTCATGGGGGTTTTAAATATCTTATTTTTGGGAATTATGATACACATACACACGCGGATTATACAAACGAATGCTGTCTGACTAAAAAAAATTACCCAATGAAAACACAAAAACAAAAATGACAGAATGTTTTTTTTCTTCTCAATATTTCATTCTCTAATGAAACATTAATAAAAGCGAAAAATGTTAGATTTATAAATGTTTTCTACTTTTTCCCTCATCCCAATCTAGGAGAAATAAATGAGAATTCAAATTTGAGGAAGTTGGTTTGAAGACATCATATATTATGCACCATTTCTTTATTTTAATATATAATTTTCTGCTTCCATCTTTGTTTCAAAAATAATATTTAAACAATTGAAAGTAATAAACATAAATTTTTTGACATTATAATTCGTTACTAAAATTAATGTCTAAAACACACACACAGTGATATGAATTTTACAATATGACAATTATCTTTAATTTAGGCATTAATCGCTTTTAAAATGTGTTTTCTTCTTTGGGGCAGCGTTCAGAAAATACGTAAGGATAACCTTCCAAAAGATAAAGTTAAAGTAATATACAAAGATCATAGAAATTGATTTTCGGTGTAAAGTCGTTCAGAACTTGTTTGGAAGGTGACCCTGCTTAGTATATAGATAGCAACCTTGATTTAATCGATAAAAGCATCACGAAAAAAATAACAAAAAAAAAAAAACACAACTATCAACATTAGACAAATGTTAGTGGATAATACAAAAATACAACATATCTCCCAATACAAGGAAATTCACTAACTCCTAGAAGCTACTATAATATAAAATAAATATGAGGAAACAAAATTAGAAAATTTTTTATCCAAAACGCGTTTCGCCAGAGAAAGCTTATGTTCTGTTTGGCGTCATCATTTTCAATAAAAGAAAGTCAAAACTGTGTATGAATGTCGTATCTATTTATGCATACCGGCTGTAACAGCAAAATTGTCCAAATCGTGTAACAGCGTGATATAATTGTCCATCCCACAAAATGATTAATATCTAACAAAAATCACTAAAATATTTGAGTTTATTTTTTTAAGGTTTCAGATAAGGGGTTTAGCCATATTGTCACCATTCATCGTAAAGATCACTTAAAAACGCTTCGAGTTATTCAGCTAGAAAGAGAACAGGTTAAACCCTTTTTGTGTCAAACGCACTAAATTTTCCCAACTGAGCAATGGTGAGAGGAAAAAATAACTCAGCTCTTCAGTTATTTATTTTTAAGAGTTTCACCCAAAGCAAGGCGGTAAGCCACTAGCACGCAAGGGTTTACAGAGAGTTGGAGCGAGAGCAAAGTGGAGTGATAGAAGAAAGGATAAAGAGAACGATAGAGGATAGACCAAGGCATATGGAGATGTCCTTTGGCATTACATATGAATAGTTGGAGATTACAGCTATCAGGGAAACTAGAAAAGGGGAGGGAGTTCCTCAGGCGTGTAGTGAGAGATATGGAGCTATTGGAATAGAAGAGACAGCTATATTTAACAGTTCCGACAGTGAAAGGATGTGAGCGAGATGCCAGCCTAGTTGAACGCTTAAATTCATGAAGTCTGGGAACCAGCGAAAGCAGCTCATCGAAGCAGTTACCATGAAAGTATTTGTAAAAAAGACAGAAGGACGTGACGGCACGTCTGTGAGAGAGCGACTGCAGACGAGATACCAGATCAGGGCCAATTTCATTGTATATCCGTCTTTGGATTTTATCAAGGACCTTGAGACAATTAGAAGGGGCTCCCGACCATATATGGCAGCAATACTCCATGCAAGGGTGAATGGTTGATTTGTGGATTTGAAGGATCGACTCCGGCGAGAAAAATTCATGGCGCGGCACAGGGAGCCAACTTTCCTTGTGGTGGACGAAGCTATTGACTCAATGTATTTGTTCCATCTCAGGTAAGCAGACAATGTGAGACAGAGCAGTCGCAAAGACGTGTTCTCGTGGAGTTGAGCGTCAGACATTTTAATGGGGTGGGGCAAGGATGGTTCTCTGTGGTGAGTAATAAAGAACTGTTTTGCTTTTGAGACGTTAAAGTTAACCAGTCAATTCCTGCCCCAGTTCACAACTGATTGGATGTCCTTAATGGTACCATCATTCATACTCCGGCTTCCATCTTCAAGGTCTATTCAAGAACCATCAAAAGAACGGTGAATAGGTTTAACAAAGATAGAACATAGAGATGAATAGTGGATCAGGAGGTCACAACAGCAAGAGGGATCATAATTTCACCTTAGTTGTAAATAAATTCTTATTGCTCAAAGTAGAGTATAATTATGTTATAAAAACCTCGGAGAATTCCAGTAAGATATCTTTAACCATTTCTAAGATACAAGGGTTCAAATCTTAGTTGGGCAATTTTGCTGTTAAATGATTTGGACAGTTTTGATGTTACCTCCGATTTATTTGTGTATGTATGTGTATGTAGGTATATATGTGTATATAAAAAATAATAATAAATCCCACAAATAAAATTCTGCAATAGAAAACGGATCTAAAAATGCAAACAATAAAAACAAACAAGCATAGAGACAAACAAACAAGCATATTGACATACAAACTGTCTTCAAGCCTCAAACGCGGAAGTCATGAGTTAGTAATTAATGGGATTTACGACAACCAAGCAATCTTTAGAGATCCCAAGGCATTCCCCTAACACATAGCGGTGTCTTTGTTTTGTTCAAACAGATGACGCCAAAGAGAATTTAAGCTTTGTCCGGCGAAACGATTTTTTTGATAAAATATTTTCCACTTTGACTCGTCTTAAATTTTGTTTCTGATACTATTTACATCCTACAAACAGGTAAATCAATGTAACGAACACACAATAAATAAACTATATGTATCCATAGGAGATGTCATCTTGAAAGATGTATATAATATTTGATATACCTAAAAATAACAAATAATATTCGATGCATTTTCTCTGGTTCATATTCGCTTTTTACATGTTGCACATGACATAAGTCAGGATTGATTTGTAACTTTCAGCTCTCTATAAAATATCAAAATGTAGCCGACGGAATATTGCCTCCTGCACTGTTAGCACGGCCGGAAATACGTGAAGAAAAATAACAGCCCAAGCGTGATTTTCAGTGTGATAATACTAAAACGAGACGTAAATTACCAGCCCGGTATCTACAACTGGAAAGGTTGTTCTTGATGAAGTTCTGGAAAAATGGAAGGCCAAAAATATGTAGCAAATAACTCTTATGAGCATTTACGGTATAAACATTAGGGAAACAGAAGATTAACTCAACTAAATTGTATATAGAAAGGAAACATTTACTGATAAAATATAAGTATGATATTAACGCAAATGGGGTATAAACAACTAAGATTTATCTATTCCTTAATGTTTACATACTTAGAGTTAAACAACCAGTATTTATCCATTCCCGAACAAAGTAGTCTTTTATTTTTTCTAAATATTTCATCTCAATCAAAGCGACGGCGCCAAGAAGATGCAAACATTTACTGAAAGAAAATGAGAAAACATTGAGGCGGGAAATGACAATAAAAGAGCAGGATTCAGAGTGAGACAGATGACGATGCTTTGCGCTGAGTTTAAATATTAATATCCTAGTTAACATAAAAGCAAGAAGCCGGACGCGAATTCCACCAGCGAGAAAGCCAGAAAAGAAACGAGAGAAGAAACTATTCACATAGAACTTGCGGTTAGCTTTCAGAATTTCGATAGAAAAATGATGAGACATAACATCCAATCTAGTACTGTGCTTCCTGTCTGAAAAGCGAAGTATCAAAAAGAAAAGCTTACTAAAAAAGTTATCACGAAAATAGTTATAAAAAAATATAGTGGGAAACTATATACCAGGTCAAGAACGATGGTATTATAGATTCTACTAACGCTAACTCTGTTCTCTATATTGGTAACACAACTATCAGAGAAAACAGACAAATGTATAAATGAGGTAACTGAACAATCTATCGCCTGAAAGACTGTTATAAGAACAATAAAAAAGCGAACGCTGTTTCCAGAAATGTATATGCAACAGAAGTTATTCTTCACTAATGAGCAGAATATTTGACATCAACCTCTGAAGACAACTAATAACAAAACAGAGAAAATGTCTACATCAGTAGAAATCTAAGTAAATAAGTGTATTTATGCAAATGTCTGCTTTTCTGACAGTTTCGGGGCACAACGTTTGGAAGCCTGTCATTGTTTTTTCTTTCTGTTCGATTAACATTCAAAGGTTCGTGAGTAGAAAAGAAGCCTGGTCTTTTCTTTGACCCGAGGAGCAGACAGAAGAACTGGCACCTTGGACTAGACTTTGCATCTGAGTTCGTTTTTTTTTGTTTTTTTTTTCTCCAGAGAACGGCCCCCAAATCACAAAGCTTTGTTTGTTACTTTTCTAACAAATTCTAACACAAAGAATTATGGGTAGAAAATGTCGTACCGACAGATCTAGAGAGTAAAATAAACAAAAGATGGTGGGATACAAAGGAATTAAATGTATAAACACCAGATAAACATACACAAGCAGGCATACATGTATAGTAAGATAAACAAGGGTTTAGCAATCAGTTTGGATAATTCCAAAGAGGATGTAATCCAGAGTGCTCAATGTAAAAATGGAGCAAATATTATATATATATATATATACATATATATATATATATATATATATATGAAGAAAAGAACAGTAAGTATACAATCCGGTGTTCTTATAGATATTTTTATTTTTACAAAATAGTGCTCAATGAAAATTTATAGAGCATTACTATTATAAATTAATTGATTTAAAATGTGTTTTTTCGCTACCCAGTTCTAACCATGTTTCAAAAATGGAAGCTAATAGCTTCGAATTTAATTTTGTAATTAAATTAAAGACATTTCTTTCATTTCATCCTCAATCAATTTTGGATAAACTTATTTATAAAATTATATATATATATATATATATATATATATATATATATATATATATATGAAGAAATATAGTCTTAAGATGTGCTATATTTATGGGATAACGTGCTCAATATCATAGATAGAGCGTGTGTAAATTATAATATATAAATATATATATATGTATGTATGTATGTGTTTGTGTGTGTGTGTGAAAATATATTTTTAAAGTATGCAATATTTTGGGGTCAGTTGGCTCAATATTAAGGATAGAGCGTATGTAATATAAAATATACAACATATATATATATATATATATATATATATATATATGAACAAACTCTTATCACCAGTCCAAGAAATACATGTGAATCACTACATGCAAAAATTAAAATTTTATAATATGTGGAAATCCAGAAACCCGTGTAGCCGAATTATGGAAAATAGACGATAATTCATATTTTATAAAAATCACATTTCATCCAAAATCGTTCGCGGTTCATCTTCTTTTTAAAATATACACTTTTCTCTCGTTGGAACAACTATAACCTCTTCCCTATACATATATATACACACACACACACACACACACACACAAACACACACATATATATATATATATATATATATATATATATATATATATATATTCTTCTCTTCATAACACATTTTTGAAAATGTGAAACAACCAATAACATTTTGAATTTCGTAACCATATTATATTGAAATCATTCCGTACATGTAGAACGACGTCTTTGAAAAGTTCAATTTCACAGTTTAAAAAACCTTTTCTCTAATTAAGAAGTTGCTGCTAAACATTTACAGATAATTAACGTGTCTTTTGATTGAGACAATAACCAGGAAAGGTGATAAAACTTTAAAAAAATATTCAAATCGCAAAACGAACAACTGAAGTCCGTTGATTACGCTTCCAGGCAGAATATTTTCCATTTCTTTTCTTTCACGGTGTTTATATTTCGTTCCACAAAACCCATCGGGTTGGCAGAGGAAAATTCTACAAAATAAATAATTAATATTAATAAATATATTTCTGCTGTTTCCTCGAGTAAATTGTAAATGGATATCTCCATTGTTTAAACTGCATTTCAAGAATGCCCTGTTAATAATTCGGGAAATTAACACCCATTTTGTCATATTTTATTTGGCACGCCACTGTCTTTACAATAACATTGAGATAAAAGCAAGAGATGTTGGTGCATTTTGCTGCATGATGTAATATTCATACGATGAATATAACGTTTACTTTAGCACATAATATGAGAATTTCAGTTATATGCGCCTTTTATTATTTAATTCATTATTTTTTCTATCTATCTATCTATCTATCTATCTATCTATCTATATTTCTCATGTTGTCTGTCTGTGTGTCTGTCGTGGGCGTTGTTACCTCGCCCAGGCCGCATTTCTCA
>CAHIKZ030004035.1:117500-160000 GCA_903632075.3 Acanthosepion pharaonis | reverse complement strand
AATCTTGCTACCCATTGCAACATACTAAAGTACTCATACGATTTACTAATCAAGGCTTAGTTGTGACAGAAATTAAGGAGTATCTAGTGAGGATCCATCTCATTACTAACTCGTAATTGATCGAGTGCGACAAGCTTGCTACGAATTACCTCATGTCGAAATACCCAAGCAGTTTATTAAGCAAAGCTTAGATACGGCAATGGTGAGTTTTATATCGTTCCGGGTTCCCCACGCTATTAATAAAAACGTTATTATCGATTAGAGTAATTTCCTTTTGTATTCGTTGTATCAACTCTGGCACCTTGGATTCTAAGAAGCAGTAGTAGTACAGACGTGACAGGAACGCATGTCGCACGTTGGCTCAGCGTCCGTGGTGTTATTAGCCGTTCGCAAACCTAGGTGTGGAAGGCATATCGACGCGTCAGAATACTTGAAACCCTCTGTTGAATTCACGGCGTTTTGAACTTTTTGAAGGCTAACTCATTATTTTCTTTTCATTATTTCCATTGTGAACTGGATCGGAGAACTTATAGATTTCACATAATACGGTAGTATATCGAAGATTTCCTGGTGAGTCATTATTCTAAAGAAACCATATCTCAGACATACCGTTGGCTCTAGGGGAGCCGTTCTTTATTATGGCACTTTTGAAATTATTTAGTTAACATTTCTTAACAGCTATATAAATAACATTGTTAGTTGTAGAGGTGGATATCGTGCGATAGCTACTAATATGAGAGTTTTAAATCGATTCTCATTATTATAACTGATTTATAACCCTAGCTGGGTTTGGTTGTGCAAATACTTTACCTGATTCTCTGGTAAATGTGAGGTTTGATCTTTACAATATATAGTGATCACAAAACTTCAAAAACTCATTGTAAGGAGATAAACGTTTACTAGCGATGGACAAGTTCTCTCTTTTATCAGGTTTTTGCTCTGGCTTGAAAAAGTGTGAAATGTTTCATAACGTTTTCTAGAAATGATCTCTCTTCCCTCAGATTACTGATCTGGCGTGAAGATTTTGGGGAAAGTTAATTGTATTAAAAAAAAGAAAGGCTATCATAAGCATTTACATGTGTGTTAATAATTTGCGATCGTTTACTTCAAAAAGAATATATTCCACAAAAATCACAGCTTTTAATTGTATTTCAAAATCTAAAAAACTGACATTATATTTAAAAAGCGAAGAATATTATCGTAAGGCATCTGCGCAAAAATCATGAATAATAATTCATTTTACTTATTCCTGAAAAAAACGTTTTAATATCATCACGGAGCGAGAAAGGAAATATAACAGATATTTATAATTAAACCACTTGGAATTCAAATAAACGACACGTTTTCTTGATCATCTTCATTGTAGAAGCTTAGAGCTTAATTTATATTTTATTCATGCGTGTTCGATATTCATAATTTTAAAAAAAACCTGATCATGATAATAAAAATGATCCTCATTTTTGACAATCTTTACCTTGGCTAGCCATTTCTTTATACCTTATGGCTTATAACCTTATCATGTTAACATATCAAGCCTGCATGTGTACACGGCGCAATGGATGACTGCTCGGAACTGGAAATCAAAGAGCGGAGTACCAATTCCAGTCTATTTCGTTAGATTCCCTTACGCGCAAATGACGTTGGAAATGGAATGAACCCCACCTCTTCCCCACCCCCGGGCTATTGGTAAAACTATAGGACATATGTCATTATTATCTCAAAATAAATTGTTACAAACTCAAAATATATATATTATTTTTTTTATTTAAATAACCTGAAAAGGTTGATAATCCGTAAATAACAAATCAATCGATTTTTTACCTTCTATCTTGAAAGATAAAAATTCCTTTGGAACATCTGAATTTTAATTTAGAATATTTGGGTTGGTTGGTTGCTTTGTTTAGCGGCATATCAATCTTCATGAGAATATTTGGGTAAAATACTTGAACTATTTTAACTTTTTGCAACCTTAGAAAATAAGGATTCATAATCATGCCTTCCATATCGGCTTGACTTCTTGTAAAATTATAGAATAAATCGTTTTTTTTCAGTCAAATAATTAAATACAGCTTTTGTTAGATTCCTGATAATTTTTAGATTTGTCTTGCACAAGAGGAGAAATTGGCGATAGAAAAATGTTGTCAGTCTTCCAAATAAAGAAGATTTGCCTGCAAATAATACCAATATACAAAACCTTGTGTTTTGACCTTATGTGAATTTCTAATGTTAGTACCGTTTCAGAATTACCCATATTTTTCAACACCGGGGAAATACTCTTATGTCTTACAACGCCAAATGAAAGGAAATGAATGGTAAGAAAATTATAGCTCGCCATATTTCGAAAAATCCTTCATAAAATAATATTTTATTTGACTCCGGGACAAAATACCTCTTTTTGTTAGCTGTAATTCTCCGAACAGAAAATCTCATTATTTCTAGATATTTTACCAATGCAAGCAGAACTCAAAAAATATTTTACTTGAATGTTGGTTATCTTTTTATTTCTTTTAATTAACAACAAAGATTTCGGAATCACATTCATTGTTTTCTAAATGCTCTAAAATGCACTTGTATATTCCTTGAAAATACCTATATATTACTTCGTCGTAGTAATTATGAATTAATAAATATTATCTGTATATCCATGATTCAAGTTTATTGAGGTTGTTTTCACTTAAAAAATGGTATAAAGAGTTGGGTAAATATGTTTTCTTTCTTGTCAATTATTCGTCTGTAGAAAAGCATAGAATACCGTAAACAACTCAAGAATTCTTCAAATAAATTGATATACTCGACACTATCTCTGTAAGTCAGAACAAATTAAAGAAACAAACATGGTTTCTCCAGACTTTTTCAATGAGCTATAAGGTAAGATATAACTATTTTGTAACTATACGAATGTGAATTATGTTGTCATGTCTGGGGTTCTATAATTACAAGGCTCAAAATAAGGACCATAACAAATAACCTCAGCTCAATTCTCAATTAATTAATTTCACCATATTTTGCTTAACATTAAACTAGGTTTAACAATTCTAACCATGTTTACAAATGAACAAATGAAGTTATATATGTCTGTACATATCATAGATATGCCGATGATAGAGTGTCGATATCAGACACAAAAATAAAAGTAGAGGAACTACTATAGAAGCTGATAAAAGAACACCAGAAGGAAGAATTAAAATGAAACTGTAAGAAAACAGAATATATAGTTGCCAAGAAAAGCAACGGTCCTAGATGCGAAGTACGAATTGAAAGCACCAAAAATCAGGCAATTATAAAATTTGAATATATAGCAAAAAAAAGATGACGCAAAAATACGAAGAAGCATTGGGTTAACGAATAATGCCTTCCAAAAGTTAAGTAAAGTAATAAAAAGAGGAATATTTCGTTAGAAATAAATAAAAGAGTACGAGACTGGTATATAATAACGGTCCTCTTATATGGAAGCGAATCACAGATGAAGAAGAGGCTTGAAATAATAGAAATATGTCTCTACAGTAAGATGCCACGGATAACATTAAGAGTATGAAAGTTTAAAATGCGAAGCATTATATTAGACTGAATGGTTAATCCTGATATATAAAACGTAAAGCCTAAAAGGATGTATGGAAAGAGAAAAAACAAAAAAAAAACAGTCGTTTTCCCCTATTTTACTCATCAGACATCAAGAGAGCGTATGCTACGACACTCGATCTAGAAACAGGACGCTGCACCATGCCACACAAGCAGGAGTACCCAATCATAGCTGTCAAACAATTTCTGCGACCACATCACCCCTTACATATGGCCACCTAACTCCCCAGAATGCAACCCTCTTGATTATAGGGTTTGGGGCGCATGTGAGTAAGTGACCAACAAAATTCATTGTAATATCCAAGGAATATGTCAGCATTCAGCAACTTAAAAAAAGAGATTGTCCCGAAGAGTTGAAGGACCTTCCAAAGTCGTCTAGAGGTCACAGTTGAAGCCAATAGTAATTTTACTGAATAAATTTAGTCTTTACTATTTCAAGATATTTTTGTGTAATTTTGGTTAATATATCTGAGCTGTCAGTATTATTTCCATTTTTGCATGCATTCGACGACAATTTATCTATCGCAGGCTTCCTGTAGTAATGGTGTAGAACATGACATGCCACCATTGCAAGGGTCGAATAATGCTTGTTCTTTTACTTTTTCTTCTTCTGCGTGCCATGTCCCTTCAGGACGTTAGCGATCATTTCTCTCCACAATATCCTGTCCATTGTAGCTCATAGTAAAATTTGTATTTTGTTCTCTCCTAATCTCGATTCTAACAATCATTTACACAATCCCGTTAGGTTGGTTATGCGATGTTTTACTCTGTCACACCCACATTCAATATGTCCAGCGTGTATCGAATTTACTAAGCCCTTTTCTCCTCATTAGGTGTCTTTAAATTTTAGTGATATGTATAAAAAAAATACCGTTTTATTTCCATTTGTTTATAAAACTTTGTCGTTGCTCATAACTTCAGTCCGTTTATTATCAGCATCTCTTTTATAGAATCGCATTTCTGTTGCCTCTTTTTCATCTTTGATGAGATTGCCCAGCATGCAGTACCCTATAGTAATTCTGATATTATGTAGCTGTTCATTAAACTAGTCTTTGTTTCGAACTTAGCCTTCATGTCTAATAATACTTTCTAAGCTTTTTGATGTTATCTCCCTATCCCAATTCGCTTTTAGATTTCTGCGTTGCATTTTCCGTCTTGTATAAACGTATCAGTTTCAGAGTCTAGGATGGGCAGATGGTTTTATTTACAGGACATGAATGATATTTGCGTCAGTACTGATATTGATAAAGATAATGACGAATGTAAAGCCAATCAATGTGTTATGGTGGATATAAAAAAAATAAAAATAAAAAATGACATAATGCAACGAATAACGAAGGGAATTTGGGAAATTTAATTATTCGTGTATTCCTGTGACAAATTGATCCGGAATTAATGGAAGACGGAAGAAACATTGATGTCGTAAGTATCGTATAATCCTGTAAGAGGGACGATTTTACTGATGTCACGTAAAAGTTTTAGCGACAACAAAATGACAGCTTCGTGAGAGAAATAATTGATAAGCGTTAGTAAATTCTATAACAAATTATTTCTATTTACTTCTGCGATTTTATTTAATTCATAATGTACAACAATCATATTTTAAGAAAATCTATAATGAATTGCAAATTATCGAATAATAAATTCTATAAGATGTTATGTCCTACATTTCGTTATGTAAATGCTAATCTAAAGAAACTTTATTCCAAACGGAATGTTATATAACCAAGAATATCCTCTTGATTACAATATTTACTTAATCCGTTTGCGTACAAACCGAAAAAAGAAATTAAATCATAAGACAAATAAACAATATATAATATTATAGCATCTAATTCACCACAATTGTTTGAATAAAATGAATGTAATGACAGTATTCGTTATATAACGAAATTAAAAGTACGACTATTTATTTTCATGCAAACATATATTCCTTTGAAATAGTAATATTCAGGAGTCAATATTCATAGCCAATGATACAATTTTCTTACTTTCTTTTGATTAGAAACAATATGAAACAAATAGCCTCAGAGTTCAAACGTTGAAAACACATTTATTCTAAAATATTATTTACAAATGTAATAATAAATAGTCATACAATTAATGCGAATAATCTTTGAAGTAATTCATTTTTTTTTATTTATTTATTTTTGGAATGCGTGTTTCTGTGATTGAATGTGTGGAAAGGAAGAATTATTTTTTTTAGATGTAACGAACATTCGAGACATTTTTCAACCGCAAAACGCAACGCTTTCAACTTTTTCTCTTTCCTGTTTAACGGTAATGCATCGAGAACGGGAAAAGCACTAAATACGCATCATAAATTCTGTAAAAAAAATGTAAAAAAAATTTATTATTTTATTTGCAGTCGTGTTATCAATTACGCAACCTAAATGCTTAATATTTAATCGAAACCACGTCTTCGAAGTCGACCACACTGTTTTTTGTAATTCAAATTTTTATAGTTTAACGAAACGAAAAACGCACAAATTCAGAAGCTCACGTGGACGCTTAGTTCCCTACAGATGGAATGATTCTGAAATATGCAAATATGATCTGCACTAGGCGAAATTTGAGATTAGCTATGAGAAACATTTTTGAATGGTGAGATACTTATGAGGTAGAGGTTGCTCATGATATGATCCAATGTCATTGAAACAGTTTTGTAAGTTTTGGTTTTGTAGGTAATTACGGTGTTGGACAAAACTACTCTAACGGAGACTATCCTATGTTCAGTTTCCTTTTCTCCTATGATAAATTTTCCGTCCTGGGTATGACAATAAACTACATCCGCGTCCTGGGTAAGACGTTAAACGACGCCCAACAGCAAGGCCTCTGATCAGGAGGTTTGATGAGCGTGGAATCACCTCGTAAGTGTTGGTGTTCTCAGGTCTACCCTGATCTGGGGTGGTAGCACCCGTTAATGTCCTAAATATGGGCAAATAGTTAACCCCCGAACTGGGTTCAAAACACTATGTAAGTGTAAAAATAGGTTTTAATAACAGAAGTACTTTGTAAAAAACCTTTATTACCTTCAATACATATTTGAAAAAAAAGAAAAAGATATTATCAGCTATACATTTTTGAAAGAAAAATCTTACCAGAAAAAAAAATGTCCGAATTAAATAACCCATTGAGTTTGATATACCGTAAACCAAACCGAACCAAACCTATACTAAATTTGTTATAACTGATGCATACAACAATGTATTTGAAGTAATTAGTAATTATTAATTCCACATTCGGAATTTTAGTGATGGATTCAGCGTATGCGCTATTACTGCACTTATTCCAATTCCAGATCATAGTTTCTGTTTGGAAAAGTCTTTTGTTGAGTCCTACTTTTGGGAAGTTTTTAGAGGACGTCGGTTTTCTTTTTAAGACCCTCCTTATCCAAACTAGCAATATCTATGTGATCCGCATGGTCGCCACCAAATTATTATTTACCAGCATCGAGAGGAAAAAGAGGAACGATGTATCTTATTAGCATCATAGTAGATTCGTTTTGAATGTCGTATGGCATGCTTACATCATCAGTGTTTATGTTTTCACATCTATGCGGGTATATGCACAGCGAATAGTCTAAGAAAAGATTAAATAATCAGAGGATGTCATTTTTGCATTATTGCACAGAGAAGTGGTTTGAAATAATTCGCTATTGGGCTGATCTCCAGACGTGCCACACATTTTGGTCCAATACAGATTTTTTTTTCAATCAGAAGGAGACAGTCTAATTGATGAGAAGCGGAAGTCTATATCGGTGTTGTCATATGTTACTACGAAGTCAATTTGGTGGCTATAAAATTTGCACTGGAAAGGTTCACAAATATCAGGAGTAATGGATAGCGGCTAGGATTGAGAAATCCATTACATTTACTTACGAGCTATAATATTTAGCTATCCTCCCACGGGGGATTGAATGTGTCACAAGGCCGAGTTTATTATGGGTCATCCGAGCCCATAGGCCCGGCCAAAAATATAGCCTTCGAACCCACCTAGGCGGGTTCGAGAACTGTCAACCTCTCCGAACGAAACCTTACCCTTCGGCAAAGCTTCGTCCGGGTTCCTCCCCTGCTAATGCAGAGAGTTAGACAGACGGCGCTGACTGTAACTTAATACAGCTATTTACTTACGAGCTATACCCTTGTGAATTTACGAATTCTCTTCTTCGCCACCCAGCTATGGGGAAATAGCAGGACAGGGTTCTATAGCGTTGGTCTACCGCAGAAAGAAATGGCAACCTACTGCGGAAAAATAACTAACCCGTCAGTCATTTATCGAAAGATACATGATTGTCTAAGCATGTATCATAACTGACTGTGTTTAAAAATCTTCAAGCTCATTATAATCTCAATTTAAATTACTTATAAGACTGAATTATCCGTTAAGAAATAATTACATATGACTATATATGTGCCACATGACTTTTGGTCGCGCTGTCAGATTTTGAAAATTTATTCGGCCCGAAAACTTTTAACATACGTAGGCATATATATATATATATATATATATATATATATATATTATAAATTAATTGATTTAAAATAAGATTTTTTTCGCTACACAGTTCTAACCATGTTTCAAAAATGGAAGCTAAAAGCCCAGAATTCTTCAATTTTGTGATTAAATTAAAGACATTAGTTCCATTTCATACTCAAGCGAATTTTGGAGTAACTTTTTTTTAAATTACTGGGTTTTAAATACACAGCTAAAACATTGAGCACTATTTTGTAAAAAAAAAAATATCTATAAGAACACCGGATTATATATCTTGCTGTTCTTTCTTTATATATATATATATATATATATATATATATATATATATATATATTTCATTAAATAATATAGACAAGTGTTGTCTATTTATTTTATGTAAATTTTTTCACTGTCTGATAAGTTTAATAATATATATATATATATATATATATATATATATATATATATATATGTATATATATATATATATATGTATGGCATATATTCTTTCGGGCAAGTTTCATCAAACCCAAACTGGACGCCGAAATATTTCTATCTACAAATACGATATCTTTCAAGACTTTTTGTGATACATGTGTAACTTATTGTGTATATCATCCAGTGGATTCAGCATCATACAACTAAACATCCATCAGGTTACTGTAGAAAAGACACCTCTACTCATTATAGGATAACACACAAGTCCCTTGCGGATCTTAAGGGTCATTTCAAATATCAGCAGCGACATGGAAATCATGCGTAAAATGTTCATTCGGGAGTTATGTAACCCCGGGTCTCTTACTCGATAAAACCATATGTGTTCTAACAAATATATACACATATAATGCATAATACCGGCGTTGAGTGAAAATCGCAACTGTTGATATATACCTGAAATCCTGAAATCCATAGGAACTTGTTCACCATGGACGTTCTGTTGAAATTATGTAGACGCAAATTTTCCGAAAATGTCGATGGCATTAAGTGGAAATGAGATCGAATGTTCGTGCCTTGTGCTATTCTTGATTATGCGGAATAATTCATCCTTTCGCAAAATTGTAACAAGATTTAGGCCATTATAGTTTCAGTATACACCATTGTTTTGTCTATTCTTTGTTGAAAAAATATGCCCGAACAGGCATCTGTAACAATGATTAGCGAGCCACCGAAGCAGACGAAAGAATTATATATATATATATATATATATATATATATATATATATATATATATATATATATAAGTGTACATAGAATAAAAGAACGAATGTCCCTTAAACGGAAATTGTTTACAAAACAACGTAATATAGCAAGCCACGATAAAATCACCAGATAATGAAGAAAAAGTATACATAGGAGTAACTGAAAGGCCCTGGAAACAAAGAAATTATACACACAAACCATCTTTCACAAATAGTAAATATGCGAACAGTACAATGCTTGCAAAGTATATCTGGGAAATTAAAAACAAAACGCACATCACACCAAAAATATCTTAGAAAATAAGGAAAAAGTCATCAGCCTACAACAACCAATAAAAAACTTGCAAATGTTGCTTGGAGGAAAAATAGCTATCATTACTTTCCCAGACCCAAATAAATTATTAAATAAAAGATCCGAGCTCATCTCAAAATACAGACATGAAAACAAATATTTACTACGTTACTTAAAAATTGAAAACGGAAAAAATAAAATAAAACAAATAAATAAACAAGTAAACAAAATAACAACAAAATAAGCAAAATTAATTAATCCAAACAAATTACCAAATCACACCTGTTAGAATAGACGAAATAGAATAATAATAATAATAATAACAAAAAACAAAACAAAAAACAACGAACCTAAATAAATAAAGTAAATAATAAACAAAGTAACAAACCATTATGACCAAAATATTAGTTAGACTAAAAAAATCAAGCTATAGCTGTTATATAACGATAAAAAATACAAAAATAAAAAATAAATACTACGTTACTTAAAAATCGACAACCGAATAGAGAAAATATACAAGTAAAATAAACTGACCTAAGTTCATCAAAGTAATTAAACAATCCCGATAAAGTTACCGTTAGAAAAAACAAATAAATAAACACAAATTAAAAACTGTTCCTTCCAAAATAATAGTTAGAATAAACTACAACAACCAACAGCAAAACCGAAAAAATAGCTTTAATTAAATTCTCAAACCAAAACAAAACGATTAAATAAGTGATATAAACAAATTTTTACTACGTTAATAAAAACATCGAATAAAAAATAAGTAAATAAATAAATAAATAAATAAGAAACAAAAAATAAAATTAAATAAAAACAAGCAAAATAATTTAACCCAAATAAATAAATAAACGACTTCCGGTAAAATGACCGCCATTATAGACTACCCACAATGCACCACTGACCATGTATAAATAGCCGAGAAAAATAACAGCACACGTGGCCGGACGATTGCATATAGCATGAAACAGACTGTCGTCTCTAAGTGTTGACTCCTATGTTCACTTTTATATTTACACACGCTATATCTCTGATATTGAGCACTTTATCCCATAAATATAGCACACCTTAAGACCATATTTCTTCATATATATATATATATATATATATATATATATATGGTGGAGGGGTTATATATGTAGCTCTTGAAAATATATTTTCAATTGAGTAGTGTTGAACGACAAGTTAATTCTAAAAACAACAGTCAACAGAGTAAATGCCAAGCTCTTCAGTAAAATGAATGGAGCACTTTGGCTGCTTGTCGTTTGTTAACGTTTGTAAAAACAACACGCTAGATTTGGCTGATTTGTTCTGTCAAGTGGAGATTGCACAGTGATAGAAGCTCTACATTGACACCAAATCGGTTGGGTTTCGATTTGGGCTCGAGGCATTCGTTTTCTAGTCACACTGAGGAGCTGTGATACAGCGAATCAGTGCTGTCTACGAATAATATATATATATATATATATATATATATGTACAAAAGTGAAAATTGAAGTCAACGCTCTGAGGCGACACGATATTTCATGCTAGACGCTATCTTTAGGCCGCGAATGTTGGATTTTCCTCGACTATTTATATATATATATATATGGGTCAGTGGTGCATTGTGCGTAATCTTTTCTGGCGTTTTTTTCTGGGAGTGGCTTGTTTGTTTGTTTATTTATTCATTTGTTTGGGTTTATTTTACTTGTTTTTCCTTTTTATTTTGTATTATTTATTCTTTTCAGTTTTTGATGTTTTTTAATGCAGTAAAATCAAATTCGATATTCACTTTTATATTTATATCTACATACGTTCTATCTCTGATATTGAGCACTTTATCCCCTAAATATATCACATCTTAAAACTATATTTCCTCCTTTATTTGCACATGTTACACTGAAAGTTGCACATCACAATTTACTTATATTTCATACCCAGCCTTTATTGATCTAATATATATGTATGTATGTGTGTCTGCGCGCGCTTGCGTGGCCAAGTGGATAGTTCATTTACTTTTTGACCATATGCACCGGCTACCAACCTCACCATAGTCGATTTCCCACGTTAGGTGAATTTTGAATATTATCCGCCTGGGGTGAAAGTTCAAGCTTGCGGCATCGCTTAGACGTACCTGAAGACCGTACCGCGTGTTGTACTAAATCTTGAGAATGAAGTCGCGTAGAAAAGACTGTTTTAATAAAGCGTCGAAAGTTTTGCTTGCAAAAAAGTCGCAAGTCATCACAAACTAGTCTTTTTTCAAACTATCACACCAGATTTATCACAATGTCCCTTTTCAAACTATCACACCAGATTTATTGCTCTTTCTATGTAACTGTAGATAAAGTCACCGGGCATAATTGCCATATGACAAACCGATAGAGAATGGTCCGCAAAAGTGATTGACTAGCCACCCTATCATTCGGGGGTCTGCTGGAACACGAGTAGACCGCCATTATGCATTTGTGACTTGTCCGGAACGTTATATATCATTATCTCCACACATTCTAGAATCTGCCACAGAATAACAAATTCTTTATTATCATTTCTCAATAGTAGAAAGAAAATCCAAAGCGTATAACTGCAGAAATCTCTCATTGGAGAATCACCGTTCAGTCTAACGTTTCGAACTATAAATTATTACGCTCTATAGTGGATTTTTTTTTTTTTATGACTTATCAACCCTTTGCAAGTTATTTAAAACCAGAAATTATTTACATTGTTCGAACTGGTTTCTATATTTTTATTGCCGGTTTTACGACGTTTCGGTCGTTGTACGCACCGGCCTTCATCAGGCGATTAGAATTTCGAAATTCCAATCACATGCAGAAGGCCGGAGTGTAGCGAACATGGCAATAAAGATGCGGAAAACAGACCGAACAATGTAAATAATGTAAATAATTACAATAACTCATCTCAGAAATATAGACAGATATAGAAATTATTTGTAGATTGTAAGAATTTTTTTAGAGATAATGAAGATTTAGAGAAGTATGTCCTACTAATTAACCAAGTTTTGGGGAGAGAAAAGGTGGATTCATAGCTTACCCAAGACTATTTGCACGTAAGTAAGCATAGCGAAGCAGACTGGATTTGGAATTCGTCTCTCCTATTTTCAAATACCCAACATTCTAGAACGAACACAACCAAGCTTACAATCAACTAGGATTTCCATGAGATTAGACATCTAGGTACTGACCAGACTTTGGTGATTGTCTAAGAATCGGTCTTTCAACATAAGACCGAATCTAACGTAGCATAACACTATCTAGGTAATATTTCCCTCATGGTGTCTCGTATTCTTTCCTTCTGTCTGGATTCAAGAGTACACCGGCAAGAGGCTTGAATGACACAATACCATGGTACCCGCATGACTGATATTTTACGCACTGCATTATGCGTTTTGCTTTTCTTTCTTCTCATTATATTCATTTTTAGGCTACTTTATAATCTATTTCACATATTTCATTTCGCCTCTCGAGTTGCAAGTTTTGTTTCAGGTGTTTTGCATCGAGATCCTGTCCAAATCTTTCGGCAGATCATCAGGCTGGGTGTCCTTGAAACTGTAGTATATCTCCTAATCTTTGCTTTTTAATATCTTCTATGCATGCATAATTTGTTGCTGATAATTCACCAGAATATTCATGATACATCTTTTCATCTAATTGATCTTCTTGTTTCCCACGGTATAGAATTTCCCCCGATAGACAAAAGAGAATCGCATGATTCTATATTCAACGCTTGTCGTATGTTGCGAATCATCACTGTCACTATGATCAGAGAAAAAATTAATTGAAATTTAAACTCGACTTGAAAGAATAAAAAAAGGTACGATTTTGAATTCGCAGTTATTTTAAAGACGTTAACACGTCAATATTATTCTGCCTTGACACTGACATTTAACATAGGATATATATATATATATATATATATATATATATATATATATATATATATATATATATATATATATATAAATCTCCTATGTTAAATGTCATGTATATATATATATATATATATATATATATATATATATATATATATATATATAAAACTCTTAATATTTTGCGTTTTAAGCCAACCATCTAATCAGTAATAACCCCGGAGAATTTCATTTCATAAATAAAGGGACTTTTTGTACAATATTTCAAATATTAAACATTTATAGATTAAATATTTTCCAGATATATATATTTTAAATGCTTTTAAATAAACCTATATTGAAATATAACGATTAAGCGTTAAAAGACATTTGCTTATATAACCCTCAGGGATAAGGAAGCAATTTTTTAAAAATGATTTAGATCCGCGTATGTGCATATATATATATATATATATATATATATATATATATATATATATGTGTGTGTGTGTGTGTGTGTGTGTGTGTGTGTATGGAATATATATATATAGTGTTCGTGTTTGCGAATATATGTGTTGAGTGTGTTTTTGTTCTTTACATTGTATAACAGAAACATCAAATAACACGCTGCTTAAAATACGACACACTCATATCTCTACATAGAAATTCGCATGCATATACATACAAGCGCACACACGAATATACACATACACAGAGAGAGAAAAAGATAACTATATAGATAATTTTATGCATACATATACGCGGTCTCCATATATAAGCATTTTATATGTATAGCTCTCTCTCTCTCTCTCTCTCTCTATCTATCTCCTCTCTCTCTCTCTCTCTCTATATATATATATATATATATTTTTATGCATACATATACGCGGTCTCCATATATAAGCATTTTATATGTATAGCTCTCTCTCTCTCTCTCTCTCTCTCTCTATCTATCTATCTATCTCTCTCCATCTCTCTCTCTCTCTCACTCTCTCTCTCTCTCTATATATATATATATAATTGTGTGTGTGTGTGTGTGTTCTTGTATAATATTAGTGTAACTGCAAAATTGTACAATTTTTAGATTAAGATCTGAAACGTATCTTAGAAAAGTTTAATGATATCATACTGGAATTCTCTGACGCTTTTTATAACTTTGAGCAATAAAATGCATAATTACTCGCAAAATTAACAGAAGAATCGCAATGAAAACGATCATAAAAAAAGGATCATTTTCCAACTTATGCAAGATGATTTTCGACCTCTCTAAACTTTTAATTTTCTGTCCTGGAGTAACAAGGTACCTCACACCTTTCCCGTAAGATTTCATTTTCAGGTCTTTTTTCACTGCTCTTTGGACTCTCATAGGTGAATACGTGCCAAATTTCTTATGGATTGAGTTCGTACCATTACTGGAGGCCTGAATGATCTAAACATTGCCCACTTCAGATGACAGTGGCGCTGAAACAAAACGATTTTCATCTGTTCCAATTCTATAACTCAATGAGTTTTTCAGTGATTCCTACAGCAAATTGTGTCAATATTGCTAAACGTCTCATCTAAAAATCTGGAAAAAGAAACTCAATTAGTTTAGTGGTTTTTTAGATATTAGATATTTTGGGGGTGAACAAATATTCTATAACAAGATTTGGACTATTTTGCTCTATGAAAATTTCTTCGATTTAACCAGTAGAGAAGACAATATTTATGAATAAAAATGACAATAGGAAAACTAGTAATTACTGACGCGTTTCGTCCAATGTGGACTTTATATTCTGACTCTATCCGTGTGTAAGTTTGTCGACATGGAAAACAAAAATTTACACACAGATAAAGTCAGAATATAAAGTCAACACTGGACGAAACTCGTCAGCAATTATTAGCTTTCATATTGTCATTTTTATTCGTAAATATATATAATGAGTATTTGATAATTATATTTAAGTAATACATTAAGTCTGAAAGAAACCTCAATAGAATGCAGAAAAACCTGGGCGGCCGTTTCGTCCTATATTTGGGACTCATCAGCAGTGCGCACCCACTACCAAGAATTGAAAACCTGACAGTTAGTTTGTCAAGCAAACATCATGCCAACTGTTCCACCGCGTCTCGGTGACGAACAGGTTTGTTTCAGACTTAATGAATTACTTAAATATAATTATCAAAACCTCCTAATAATTTCTATCATGTACATCATTGCTTGAACCGGCTTCGAATGCTCTAGAGTGAGCTCCAGGGGGCACAGTCCTATGGATACAGAGAACTCAATAGAGTTCCACTACGGAATATGTGAGCGAGAGGCGCTATATTGAGTCTGATTTGCGGGTTTTGTTGATTCAGCATTTGATGTCTTCATCTGTCACCCCATTTTTTTTTCTGACGACGCTTCTCATGTAGACAAACTTATCGACTTTGTGAAAAGTGTATATAAATATAAATAAATATAAGTATGTATAATTATTTATATATTATATGCGCGGTACTTATTAGAAAGCGCTCAATATCAGAGATAGAGCTAACATATTTGGTTGGATAGATGTGAGTTTGTGACCCTGGGTTTCACGCTTTAGCGATCGTCAGACAAACTCACATCTATCCAACCAAATATATATATATATATATATATATATATATGTATGTATATATATATGTATGTATATATAAGTGATAAAATTTGGGGAGATTACTATAATCATTATAGTAATTCATCGAGGAGGAGGTACGGTGGAGTAATGGATGGCGACTCGGATTGAGGGATCGGAGTTCGAATTCCAGTCGAATCCATTACATGCTAATAATCTTGGGAAATCCTCTATTGGTAAATAGCAGTACAGACTCGGTTTTATAGCCTTGGACGGTCAACTGCAGAAAGAAATGGGAACCTACTACAGGAAATAATCTGGCTCGTCATTCAGGTATCAAAAGATACATGATCGCGTACGCGTGTATCAGGCATAGCACATAACTGACAGACTGAATTCCTCTAGAAAGTACTTGCCAGATGTTTCGTCGTATTTGGAACCGTTAAGCAAGCGTCGTACCAACTGTACCAACGGGCCTCGGTGACGAAGAAGAAACTGACTACACTCGATATATCACCGCTACTCACTAATACCGTGGTGATACTCATCCAAGTATTCAAACCAAACAGGTTGTCCCCCAAGAGCAAAGTCTTCCTTTCCCTTTGATGCTCTATCATAGAGCATTAGCTGGATCAAGCAAGGATATACAAGTGATAGAATTTGGTGGGGACTAGGATAATCATTATAGTAAATCATCCACTCTAGAAGGATACTCCATAGAATGCAGAAAGCCATGGACAACTATTTCATCCTATTTGAAACTCATCAGCAGTGCGCATCCACTACCGAGAATCGAACCCGAACCGTTACAATACAACGATATATATATATATATATATATATATATATATATATATATATATATATATATATATATATGGGGGGCACCTCGAGGTGGTGTAATGGTTAGCAAGCTTGTCTCGCTAGAACAATTACAACTGAGTAGCGAGTTCCCCTTACTTTCAGCCTTGTGCCACATCCAACCTACGCTTGGAAAATTACATTATATATATATATATATATATATATATATATATATATATGTGTGTGTGTATATGTGTGTGTGTGTGTGTGTGTGGGTGTGCGCGCGCATTTGTGTGTCTGTGTGCATCAACAGAGAGAAATAAAAGCATAATTGTTTTTTAATGATGTCTAATACGATTATTGTTCTTGTTTCTGTAAATGTTATTGCACTTTTGACAGCTTTTTGAATGTGTAATTTCATCCAATGGTGCATTCCTGTGGAGGTTTGCATTTTTTCTCCCATTTAATTTATTTCGATGGGGTTGGCGCTGATTTTTATGTTTTCTGATATGAAATCTAAAACATTGATCTTCGGCGTAATGTTTGAAATTCGTATTAAATTATTCGGGCAAATCTCGTTTACTCATGAAATTTTATCTGCCGAAATGTCAGTTCGAAGGCACACAGGATCTCGGCCTATCTGGTTTTGATATTTGCAGAAGAGGCGACGGGCTACTGGCAAAATTCCAGGTTGTAATACTTCAGAGGTTTAGGAAATTAATGCTGTTTCTTCCCAACATGGCTGAAGAAGTTTAGTATTATATTCTGGTGTGCAATCAATGTATTCTCAATGTGGTATCCACGGTTGAGCGAGTTGCTCCCGTATGACTGACACATCAATGTTTATGGGTAGATTGACTTCAACGAGAGAAAGTAGGAAAAGTTTCATGTTAATAATTGTTAAACAGTAGATATTGTAACAATTCCAGTCAATAAATCTGAAATACGTTTACTGTGAAATTCCCGTATGCAAGCAGGAAAAGGAGCATTTCAACAAAGATTGATTTCTACTGTAGTCACGACACCGAGAGAGATTTTGCATTTATGACAAAAGGTATGTGTGTATTTACATCTGCGAAGGCCGAACTACAACGCTCCTTATGGTAGACGTTGAAGTCGTAGTTTCGGTTGGTTATGGCAGTAGCGCATTCATGTGGGAACCAGAATTAGCAGTTTGTTTATTTTTTTGGTGGTGGGGGTCTAAATCTAAGATTCAATCCGTGACGAGAATAGCAATTTTGGATGCAATAGGCTTGAAGAATTTTTCAAGGAGAGCTTCTATCATATAGGATCGAAAACTGTCCCATTCTGCCTTCGCATAACGATAAATCCTTCTATGGAACATCACGGGTCGCCTTAGGTTTGGCATTGATCTGGAAACTGATAAATGGTGGTCTAACACTTTGATATGTATTTATAAGGCAGGACGTTAGGAAGAGATCAAGGAAATCCGCCTGATAATCTATCGCGTCCAGGAACCTGTTAGTTTTTCCGGTGATCTCTGTTAGTTCATTGGCTATAGAGATGTCTCTGCAATATCTGCCTTCAAAATCGGTTTTGTTGGACTGGGCCAGCTCTTCTCTATAGTGGATATCAATATCACCTCATATATATATATATATATATATATATATATATATATATATATATATAGCACTTTATTTAGTTATTTTGCTTATTCGTATCGGGTTTTTTTTTTTTGGGCTTTGAACTTGCATGCAAGACGATTATTTTCGGCTAACGTACATGTTTTTGGTTCTTTTCTTTTTTATTCCTCTTTTCCCCTTTGGTATTGGTTTGATTATTTGCAAGGCTATAGTGAAGATTTGAAGGTTTTCCGAACGAGTGTAGTTTCTTATACCTATAGGATTACTACTAATACCAATAATATATATATATATATATATATATATATATATATATATATATATATATATATATATATGTGTGTGTGTGTCTGTGTGTGTGTGTGATCGATAATTTTAAGATATGCTATATTTATATATTAAAATGTGCCATACCCATAATAGACCGGGTGGAATACTTTCCAAAAAAGGATCTGCACCAACAGAAAATTATGGTGACTGCCTGGTGATCCGCCATTGGCGTTATCTATTACGACCTTCAGGAATCTAAGCAGAATATCACAGCCTAAGATTACTGTCAAGTAACTGGATGAAATATACATTCAGTTAAAAAAAATGAGACAAGCACTGTTTAATCAACAAAGCCTAATTCTGTTTTATGACAATGATCGGCCACATGATAAAAGGATGACACTGCAGAAGTTCACGGAAATAGAATACAAGACTTTGCCACATCCACCATATTCCAATGTTTTCTCGCCCACTGACGACCATTTTTTCAAGCATCTTGACAATTCTTTTAAGCACCAAAAAATTCCGTAGAAAAGAAGATAGAGAAACTGCATTTAAAGATTTTGTTGTTTTCAAACTTTTAGAATGTTATCTTAAAGGCGTAAATTTCCTGGCAAAAATGTATGGGTTAAATAGCGTAAAGAAATAGCAAAAATCTATAGACATACGGCATTCCTATTTTTATTGATTTAAACACTGCCGAAATAGATGAATTAGAGAAATGCTCTCATAACTTGTTTTAAAGTCCTATTTTCAGTTATATAAGTTTGTAGTTAATTGCAATGATTCTGTTTAGAGTATGGTTTCAGTTTTTCATTCTTTTATCAATTTGTTCGAACTTTTTTCAGTATGTTCCATATTTTGAAATAATGATTGATTCGACTCTCACCTTCAGTATCTATAATATTTGTTCATTGTTTTCTCAGGGTGTAGATATTTTCTCCAACTGATATACTTCTCTTCATATTCCTGTATTCTGGATTTTTGAATATGTTTTCCCCCAATACAAGATCCAAGAGAAACTCAAGGTAAACAGTTACGAAATAAATTTTATAATATTTATGAGGCAGTAGGAAGTGAAGATTGTTAGAATAAGGAGGACAAGTAAACATTTATCCGAGATTTGAAGAGGCTCAGGTAGTAGTTTTCATTGAGGAATTCACACGGGAGTCTGTTACGCAAAATATAAGTTTTGGGGAAGAACTATCCTGTTTAAAAATTGGTATAGGATGAATGAGGCTGATTCGAACATGTGGACGTAACATGGTGCGTTTTAGATGTGCACGTTAGGAACTAAATAATAGTGCTCGTTAGAATAGTTGCCATTGAAATAGTGATAGAGTAGAAATAAACTTGTGACGTTGCGTATGTAAGAAAATGGCGGTAATGGGAAAAATTATCCATCACCCCAAAGACCGCGGAAACGATTGCTAAGCAAAAGATATACATTATGGAGGAGTGACTGATAGAAAAAGCAAAACATTATTAAGGAGTGATTACGCTACACAACAAAAGTAACCGAGAACGCAATATATAACTATTAATATTATATTTACATTTTTGAATATCAAAGTTGGCCAGTATGAATCCTGAAGAGAATTACACAAGCGGGATGTTCAAGAGAAGAAACTGTTAACATAGAATTTACGGTTGCATTCAGACAACTTGACGGTAAATTAATGAAACCATATGTCAACCTAGTGCTGTGCTTAAATTCATCATTCTAAATAAACTCTTGATACTATATAGGAAAGTGATATTTATTCTGTACAATACAGAAATGTGGCACAAGGCCGAAAAGGGGATTGGGGAAAGGACGGTCTTGTTCTGTCTTAACTATAACTTAGCTAGCCGCAAACACTGACCCAATCGTACGAACAATATTCCTTACACCAAAACAACACATTCATTCGTACCTTTCTTACTACAACCACCATAATACCTCTTTGTCTCCATGAAAATACTAACTAGTCCCCATATTTACAATTCGTGGTCTGTGGGGGTGGGGGAAGGGGAATAAAACAACAATTCTAAAAGTTAACCCCAATGAGTATTTACAATATGCATACAAAAACTATTTACAAGAAACTAAAGAAAATAAGATTAGTAATAAAACCCCCACAATTACTAAATGTGACAGAAACATCACTTCACTAGCCGAAATCAATGCGGGACTATAATAGTATAAACCATTCATTCATCCCAATCACTCACACTGACATGCACTCATTCAGCCACAACAACAAATACGAAAAAAATCACTCACACGAAAACGAAAGGCGCTCCGCATCCACCAGCGAACTGACATCACTGACCACCTAACGAGGGAGGGGATTGGGAATTAAACTTAAAGAAAAAAAAAATTGGGGACAGAAATAAAAGATACTATATAGGAAAGTTCATCAGAACAATTAGCATGAAAGTATTTATAGAAAAGGCACAGGGAAGATACATTACAGCGGTGGGAAAGTCATTGAAGCCGAGATGCCAGGTTAGGACGAATGACATTGCAAATTTTTGTTTGGATTTTATCAAGAACCTTTAAATATATAGCAGGAGCACAACACCATATGTAGCAGCAATATTCGAAATATAAACGAACGGTAGACGTATTTATAAGATAGATTCTGTCGAAAAGAATTTCCTAGCATGTCACAATACACTAACGTTCCTAGCAGCATAACTGATTCAATATAATTTTCCACTTCATGTCAGTGAAAAATATTAACCTGAGAATGCACAACGAGTCATTCACCAGGAGATTTTTTTGTATGATCAATTTTTAATATGTTAAAATTTATAAATACTGTTATTACTATCATATTGTCGCTAGTTTTATTTCATCATATCAATATTACTTCTTGACACAACACTGTGCTTATATATTCTTCCTTATTACCAACAATTTCTTGCTAGTAAAATATTAATATTCTTGCATTTATCAATAAACAGATTCCAGAAATATGTTCTTGTTAGGGGACGTGTGTTATTCCCCGTGAATTTTTTACCTTACGTCTACAACTGAGGCGTTTTTATATAAATCTGTTGATCTGAGAAATGAATGTTACTGCTCTTGAATTGTTACTATTCCAGATAAAACACGTATCCGCAACCTAAAATATTGTAATAGATATTTGCTTCCATGATATTTGACATTTAATAATTAGTTCTCTTCATCTAGTTAATGTGGCTATTTGTCATTGCACAACGGATCTATATGAATTGTATAGTCTTAAAAATTTATTATGACTTTTACTTCATGTTATTATTACTGTAATCTATGAAGGCAACTCTAATTCGGGAAACGTTCAGTATTTAAGTCTATCATCTTAATGAACCACATAGCCAAACTTATAATCCGAAATTTGATGAATAAAGCCCCAAGGATAATCATACAGCAAATTTAACAAGAATAGCGAGGATTTGTCAAAGATGCTGGAACAATAAATGTTATATTTATTATACTTCTTCTGATAGAGCAATTCAAATGCAAAAAGATACATATGTATTCTTTGCAGATTACATAAAAGCATTGAATAAGGTATGGCACAAATATGTTAGAATAATTAAGAATTTATACCGGGGTCAAACTACCTAGAGGTAGAAAGTAAATATTTGAAACACGCAAATATGGAAGGGGTTGAACGATGTGTTTTCTGTCCGGATTCATTTAACCGAGATTATCTTGATGGAGATGGATGTCGCACCTGTATATATTATTGGTGCACAAAATCTTAACAACATAGGATATGAAAATGACACTGTGTTGATGGCGGATTAATAAAAACAAACTGCAGTAACTCCTAGACAATACAGAAACAGAAAACGATAAAAACGGACAAACCATAAAAAAAAAAACAGAATATATGGCTGTCAGCAAGAGAAACAGCCATGGATGTGAGCTGCGAATGGCTGATGTCAATAACAAACAAACAGGTAAGTTTAAATATCTGCGAAGGGTTTGAAGCAAAGGATGTAAAATGTGATGCAAAACGCAAGATTCTCACTGCAATAGCAAGATATGCCTTCCAAAATTAAAATATTAAAATCAGAATTATTTCGTTAAAAAGAAAGAAAAAAGTAGGGAATAACCATCAATCCTACACTATACTAGTGAATTCTGGATATTTTTCCCCCACAGATGAGGAGAAAACTTGAAGAATAGAGATATGTTCTAAAAATTACGGGGATAATATTAGGAAAGCAACGACGACGTTATAAAGAGACATAGAGACATAAAAAACAATTATACTTCAAATCGTAGAGGGTAAGTTGAAATTTCTAAGGAAAGCAGGTTTGGGAAATTTGACTCTCACAAGACCGAACAAGTTTTTGTAAATGGAATTCTAAATAGGGAGTGGTAATGATATTAATAGGAAAGTACAGAGAAAATCTACAACCTATAAAAAGTTGTGGTGAGACAGGATCGCCCACGTCCTAAATAGACACAGTACATAGAATAATAATAATAATAATAATAATAATAATAATAGTAGTAGTAGTAGTAGTAGTAGTAGTAATAATAATAATAATAATAATAATAATAATAATCACTCATCTAACTCTACGTAGGTCTTGCGACCTGTTATTCCAGAAACATCATTCGGTGATCTGAAGATAATTGTTTCTTCATCATCATTATTATTTTATAAATAATTTACTCTTAATATCTCTGCTTTTGATCCGAAAACCCTGGAATTATATACAACCACTAATTAATAACTATTGAACATATCTCATAAAAAAACAATTCAGCGTAAGGAAATGTTTCAAAAACTAAACCACGCTAATGGCCATAAGTGTCATTTCGCTTGAACTTTCCTTTTGTAATCTTTTAATTAATTTTCTGTTATAAAGAATTTTCCAACGAATCTTCTTCACCATAGGAATTGTTCAGCATTTGTTTTTCAATCGAAATTCTCCACAAGTGCCAATATATCCCCTCATGTGCGATGCACATTAACTGAAATAAGGAACGGTATAGTGTGCAACAACTTTCAATATGATGGACTGAATACATTAAAATATCAGCCTTAACTTTCTTCTCAAAGTCCGAGCAAATATTAGAGGTGCGTGAAGTCCAGATGATATACGAAATACATGTCCCAATATTCACAAGATGATTAATAATTTGATTCTTAAAGAAACAATAGAATAGAATAGAACAGAAATAACATGTACATAAAATTAGATGAAAAAATTGAAAAACAGTACAGTATGGTTAACACACTGATAATGTTGTCTTATTACAAGAAATCATAATAGCAATTGATCTTCAATGTTTTCTACATGAATCTTAATCAAGTACATTGCCACTGTCATCACTTCCTAACTGAATCTTTATGCTGAGGGCTTGACTATTTACTCTTGTTTTAAGAGTAAGTTCGACATGTCCGATAAAGTAAAACTCGACATGCTCTCGCAAGAAATGGCTTTTAAATTCTAACCCGTCCAAAATGAAAACCATTTTTACCATCTATCAGGATGGCTGATGCTAACTTCCATGACAACAACACATTGCGCATTCTTGGTTTTTCACTGACATGAAGTTGGAGATTATATTTTATTGATTTCTAGGTCTGCTGCTAGTAAAGTATATTCACTGTTTCGTGCCATATTTTTCCCGATAGAATTCATACTGAACATCTTCCATCTACCATTCATCCGTGCATCGAATGTTGTTGGCATTTCTTGTCTGATGTTCTTACTATATATTTCAGGATTCTCGATAAAATCCAAAGACGAATCTGTAATGGTATCGGTTCTAACTATACATCTCAACTTCAGTAACTTTCTCAATACAGTGACGTGTCTTCCTTGTCTCCCTTTATTATGACTATTTCCATGACAATTCTTGTAATATACTCTCCTCATTGCTACCTTGATTGCATAAATTTAAGCGTACTACCAGATTGGCAAATAGATTTATTCGTTTTAGTCTTAAAATAGCTAGACGTAAACGTACGTTCTATTAGTTTATTTTCCCCGCATTCTTCGCCTGCGGAAATATCTTCCAGTTTCTTGCTTCCCTGCTAGCTACCATATTCCAACATAAAAGACAACGTCAATCGTAATCTTCTATCTTTCTGGATCCTGTTCTTTTATTGCCGCTTTTCCTCGCTAACATCTTCTCATTCTCTTTCACTCTCACTAATCCCTTTTTTCTTAGTGGCATTATCGCCTTCTTTGGTGTGAAATGGTTAAACAAAAAACAGCATTCAAATCTTCAGGAGGGCTAAATTGTAACATACTGGATTTATCAATGAACTTTATCCGAACTTTTCTCGGGTCTTTTCCGACTGCTGTCCATTGAGACGAGATACAAACAAAATATAATATGACCAATCTCTCCGTTTTTGTAGCAAGATACATGCAGGATAATTTTTTTTATTAATTCTTGTTATTTTATGTATTCTCTGAGTAGACATCTTATATGAGGAAAATAGAACGAACTCCACATCGACAAAGTTAAATGTTATTTATTAAATTATTTTCGTCATATATCTGCGCGAAAAAGATTAATATCCCTTCTAGATTGCGTGGGAACTTATAAAAATCTCGTCCATTTAAAAGAAAAAATTTTCCTTAAATATTTATTTCACCTCAGTTGAGTTCACAACACGTCGCTGAAGACAACTGAGAAATCAATTATCTTCCCAGTGGCTGTGTAATATGCGTCTAGCCAGGTCTACAAACCGATTTCTTTAAGGTGAGGATTTTCAATTCAGAAATGTCCTTATCCAATCCATCCAGCAGTTTAACCTGTAGTTCTGGAAAGAAATCTTGGGTTGATGCCTTTTGTGCGAAAGTGTATATAACCAACTCGGATTAAATTCAAATTCGGTTCGTCGATTTCTCTTTACGAGTCGCTAACCATTGCAAAACATGCGCAATTTATGATATCTAGGTTGAACGGAGTCATGTTATACTAATCTTTTACGTGACTGCTTCATAACATTTAAACATTAAAGTAAAAATATTAATGCCATATAATTGCAAATTTAGCTTTAGTAGAATTTAAATTGAAATTATAATTTGGAAATTTCGTGCTTTTACAACGTAATTTATGTAATTGGTCGTTTGATTGGTCTATGAGGTACTTGTATATTTCCAGTCGAAGGAAAGCCTGGTGCTTGAATTCAATTAAAGACCACGATTACAAAAGCAGATACTCCAAGTATTAAGAGTGGCATACTTTTCTTCACATGGGACATTGCCATAAGCCAAATATTCGAACATATTTCATTCTTTCTTTTCATAAGGTTCTTAGCTAAGCTTAAAAAATAACGAGACTTTCTTCGTGATCTGAGAGAGTTGTGTATTTTCCAGTAGATACAGAGATCGTTTATCCAGACTAGATTAAAAAAGTAACATTAAAATAACCTATGGTTTCAAAGGTTACTTAGAAAAGCAGAAAAGGGCATCTCGTTTAAGAGTTTCAACCAATACTATCTACCTGCAATTCCATTTATTTGGATTTCTGACTTTTAAAGCAAAGAGCATTAAATATCAGAATTTTTATTTGTGTATATTCCACTGTCGCCAGAGGGCAATGTTTGATCCCAGCTAAAAAATAAATAAATAAATAAATAAATAGTGCTGACTTTTTCAAAATAGTTAAGAAATATCTCCGTATAGATTTCTAATATATCTTAACACATGGACTTGGAAAATCCATTTATTAAGTTTTGCAGCATTTGTATAGATTTTGTTGCTTGAGCAGTAATGAATATCACGTTGAAATACCGGTCCCCACCCCCATACGTTCAGTGAAGTTAAACAACATCGATCTCGGTCATTAGCAATATGGGTGACCTGTTGAGAATACCAATGTTGTAAGCTTGGATGTGCGGGTGGTGTACTGGATAATGGCTCGGAATTATTAATCGAGAGCCGAGATCCAATTCCAGTTGGGTTGGTTATATTCACTTACGCGCAATTACCATTGCGAAAGGTATGATTCCACCTATACTATCCCCAGCTATGTGTTAATTAGTAAAACTTGAATCACTAAATTATTATAATCTTTAAAATAAAATAAGCAATCTTAAAATACTTTTTAACTTTACATAATCTGAAAAGGGTTGATAGGTCGTAAAAAACCATTCAATGAATCGATAAATTACTAAGAAGCATGACCTGTCTGTCTTGAAGTTAAACATTAATCAGTAACTCTAAAAAACATAGGCACACCATACTTTCTCTCTAAAAAGACTAATTATTATTATTGTTTCCTTTACTCGATGTTAGAAGGATATGAGATAATCAGATATATTTTCCTGATATTTGTAGAAGTAAACACAATAATTTATAATATATTCAGGTGCATAGAATAAGGAAATTATTTCGTTCCAACATTTTATATTTTATTTATCCGATCAGGTTTTGATAAATATACCAATAGGAATTATAAATACGGAGAACTTTTATTCCATATAATTCTACTCAAAGATTTTATAACTCAGAAACGGGTTATTCTCATATTCTTTCACGATTTATCAAAAGATGTGGCAATCTACGCATTTTTTTCTCGATGATGCATCGTATCCAGACCCTCATCAATAAGGCGCTGACACGAGGCAAGAAGCTCACAAGCTCTATAGTTTATACGTTATTTCTATCCCATAATGCTTATTTAACCTCCGTTAAGATTTGCCACTAAAGACATAATATAAAAAGGTTAAATAATTCGGGGTACATTCAATTTTTATGACATACATGTAATGTTTAAACTGAGCCTTAAACCTTTCAGCCCTGACCACAGTTTTACCGGTGGTAAAGAATATTGAGGTAATCCCCAACTACCAGTTGAACAGTGGCAGAGAAAAATGACTTAATGCCTCGCTACTGGTTGAACGGTGAGTAAACACTTGTAACTATTTTTATATCTACTTTGAAACATTACATTCCAATTATTTGCGAATTTTGACTCAAGTGCTCAGGCAGAAAGGTTAAAATTGTTCAGGAACGCAGAGCTCAAAGGGTTAAGTAATTATTTTAAGAGATTATGATTTTTTTAAAAATGTAATTCATTAAATGACGTATGTTTCTTCCATCCTCTATCGCCATACTTAGGGTATTCTTATATTTAGGCTATTTACTCATGAATGAGGAACTCAAATTATCATTACGGACAGCTATGCCTAAAATCGTTAGATCACCAAAGTGTATAAGAAAATAAAGAATCTCTGGGAAAATTCAAATGCGCACGCAGTACAAACGTGATTGTGACGTCATCGTCATCCGCGTGGCTATAAGAACATCAACTGTAAACGCGTGCCAATACTTCAACACAGTTAGCTTTCAGATTCATTTTAAACCGCTATTTTATACCTAAAGGCAGGCTACGTGTTTCCGACACAACTATCTTCTTACTCGGCTTGCCAACCCGTTTTTACTGAAGGCATTCGCGTTTTGTCAACAGCCAATTATGCTGACCGGGTCTTAGTTATAATTTCTCGGATTGCACCATTTGGCGTGATCAACAATTTGAACAAGTACACTCAAACCCTCGGTTCCGACGACAAGTATTTCTAACAGCATTACACGCTGGGTTACCCGTTTGTTGTGGATTCCGGGATGAAATCCGGTCTCAAATGAATGACAAACGCAGGAATGAAATATAACAAATAAATGTATTGACGTAATAATACAATTGGTAATACGGTTAGTAGATCCAGAAATGCGGTTAGTAGCAATAATAATATATATACAGTCTGTGAAATTCAGTATCGAAGTATGACTTCCTTCTGAGTCTACGTGCTCGCAACTGTGACTCCTATAAAGCGGTTACCTCACACTCGATTCTTCCGGTTACCTACGAGCCTTCACTGTTAGTCTCCGACTCGAGTCTGTCACTCACTCTCTCACTGCCGTGTATTCACCGGCAGCAGTACAAGTACACACTGGGTGAGTCCACTTGTATAAAAAAGGGGTGGACCCCTTTACACCGTTAATTCATCTTCCTGAGAAATGGGCCAGGGTGAGATTCAGATCCGGGTCTAATGGTCAGAAAGCTATCGCTCTAACCACTCGGCTTTATTTATGCTTGTATTAATAATCAATATTTGTATTTGATGAAACTTTGTCATCTTTATTTTATTTTTTCATCTTACACTTCGCTTTTTTTTTATTCTGACCATTAGCCCATTATTCTCATGCCGTAAACTAAGCAGCATAAATTAGCAAACGAGAAAAAGCAGAAAAGGATGTGTGATGCTATCTCCTATGTTCTTTGAAGGATTTTTGAAATTTGGCTAAAATGTCTCCATCCCATCTATAACGTCCTTTCAAAAAAAAATATCTGATGTGACATTTGATCATTTGGCGAGATTTTGTAAATTTGGTCCGGCGAAAACTTTTCAGTCAGTATTTCTATTTAATTGCATTTAAAGCACCGGATATTCTGTTAGCTCTATTTACCAATTTACTGGACAGTATAATTCCCCGCTGGTATTCCTGTCCTGATTAATCAACTTGGTCTGCTAATTCCAATCAGGTTGTAGAATACATTAACTATTGTAGCAGCTGATTTAAATTGTTCCAACGTATATGTGAGTGAAAAGATTTTCATGTCCTTGTAGTAAAGTAATATTCGTCACGGAAGGAAATTTACAATGGGCAACTTTAAATTAACAATAAGAAATTGATTTATTACTGTCAAGGAAAATTACAATTTTACGTGACTGTTTTGCCATTGATTGGAATCTGTATGAAGTTAAACATATCTTGTTATTTACAAATGCTTACATTAGTTAGGCATAGGAACACAGTAAGGGGGCACTCAGTGAGGATCTAACTCATTGTAAAGTTGATCAGAAGGTCTTATTATAGAAACGGGACACCTAATATGATATCACCGGATCCAACCGGAAGCACCGATTACAACAAGAATATTATAAAAGAGAACCAACGAAGCACTGAGATAGTTGTACATTCTCTTTCAACGTGACTCGCATTCGACCATATACAATAACATTTTTGGATAGTGTGTTATAAGTTTTTATTTTCAAAGTTTCATTAATTCTCTTCATTTTTTTTTTACTTTTTCATCTTCAGTAGATTTTATTTTAATTTTTCTTTTTTGTACAACAGTTTGTTTTAATTTTTGTATTCTTTCCATGTTTATTGTTGCATCCAACTTTATTAGGCGGCATTTTTTTTGCTATTATAGTTTATTTTAACTGTTGTATTTTGTCTGCATTCTATTTTCGTTTTATTTTATTTATAATTCTCACCTAGTTTGAAATAAGTTTGGGTCATAACAAAAGAAGGAGTTATTAACTGATTTAAAAAAAAAATTACAAGATGACCGATCAAAGTGGGTTCATCGAAAAAGATTTATTTGGCTCTGCCATTAATGAAAATCCACCAGACAAAGACATTGAAACTATTCACCGCAAGGCTACACAGAAGAAAAATACTAGATCCTCCAAGGGTGGGCCCTGAAAGGGGAAAATAATCCATCTTACCCTCGTTATAGAAGAAAGTAAAGAAAATAGACAAAATTAGAAGGAACAAGTATGGCAGCTGTCTCAATAGACGAAGTCAACGGTGTAGCTGTTAGGGAATCACCCTCTCTTTCGAGATCCTCCACAATCACGAAATGCATAGTCAATGTGGCGGATCTCGTCGAGCGAGCCAAACAGTATGCTCCTCTGATAGGGAGCTATTGGTAGACCTCGATGCACAAGAGCGCATTGCGAAAACAACAATGCCAGTCTTTGTGCTAGACAAACTAATTCGAAAAAAGTGTCTGTCCACAAGAGTCTCAGTGATGAAATCCCTGATTTCCATGGAAGCCTTTTTATGTGGGACATACTGCACAAAGATGGCATAGGACCAAGATGACAGTCTACGATATTCCTGACTATATTTTAAGAGGGCACTTAGAGCATATTTTAAGCACTATGACCAATTGTTGAATGTTACTAAAGGATATGAGATGGGGATTGGGGGTTAGAATTGATGCTGCATCGCGAAGCCTTCACCGCCATTCCCACTATCTTGGAGATAAGCGGAAAGAATTGACCGTGACAGAGAGGAAACCAACCTGTTGGAAGTGCGGCGTGATTGGTCACCTCGCCACTTCCTGCCCAGAGAAGAAGGCTTCTGGCGGCACGCCTGTCTAACCTAAATCCCCCTCGCGCTGGCACCGGTGGTCAAAATGTCCGTGTTGACTTTCTTCCAGAGACCACACTGACTGTCACAAAGAAAGCGGAAGATACACAGGAATTGATGTTCGTAGGTAATGTGAGAGCGAAGACCAAAGATGCTAAATCTCAGTCCCGTGAAGCCTCCAAGAGAAACAAAAACCACTAACAAGTGCGTTCCCAAGGCTAAAAATGTAAAGAAGCCCGAGCCAGTGGAGGTACCGTGTTCTTCCTCCTCTGTACCTCGAACTGGACCAGTGGAAGTACCACAGCCTTCAACATCCACCCGTTTTCCCCATCACATAAGAAAATCTCTCATCCTCTTTCAGTGATTAGGTCGCTGACCCCAACTGCTTTCAAAATGGCCCCCTTACAACGGTTTCAATTCCTTGTTTATCACATGCATTTCCTCCTTCTCAATCTCTTTCTTCAACACCATAAAACACCCATATGGCGAAGAAGCCCATCTGCAGAAAAAAAAAGGAAAAAAAAGGGGAAAATGGTCAAATAGAGAGAGCAAGGCGGTATGGGAACCGAATACAGGCCCTGAAGTACTTTCTGCCAATCCAAACATTTGATAACAATCATGTGGATGACCTGCGGAGTTTTCTGGGCGCGAAACCTTTTAGTTACCGCCAACGTGACTGGCTCGTCGACCAGGCAGAATTTGGGAATGGTACAGGAGGCTGTTAAAAGCTTCGATATTACACTTCATTGGCTATTTTCAAAATCGAGGATACAAAGAGATTAAAACAATTCTGCTTAGCGATTGTCCCAGTTTTTGTTCAGCCCCTCACTATATAGGGCATTCAAATTAACTTTTCTATGTGATATCAGGGTTCTCGTGATTGAAACTGAGACTGAAATGGGCCAGGAGTTTATGGGATGAGGCCATCTGTATTGTCACGCCGAAAATATTTAATACAGACGGCCAACCTCTTTTGAACCAGGTCCCAGGGTTGATGTTGGAGGTTCGAATGGCAAGACTCGATCGAAACTGGGAATGGATGTATACGATTTACTCATTTATATTCTGACAACTCTAATGTTATATTGTTGTGTTTTACCTATTGTCAGCGTAATATGATGGCCGTTTTAGTGGGGTTGGCTTTGTTTATCCTTGTCTTCGTGGATCCAACGGGAAGTCTTTGTGTCGTGAACGCTACCATTTCTTTGGCGGATCGATTTCTGACATCTTGTCGGTTTTAGGGTGTGGCTAGAATTGCGTCCTCGATCCTGATATGAATAGCACGGGATGTAAAAGCAATTCTAGACTTTATCGACAGGCTGGATCTTATCGAAAAGTTCTGGAATGAGCTTCCCCGGGAAGTAGTGTGAACTTGTACTAATAGGGGTATCTCGGATTTGCTGTTGCGTACAAGCTAACCGAATCTTAGTTTGGAGAGACTACTTAGGATGTGCAAGATTTCATTCCATATTTTATTCGGAAAATAGGCTTTTCCGCGTGTCTACATTTAGATAAGCTTAACATTAGTAGGGAAATTCAACACATCCTGGTTCGATTAGGAGGATTTTCAAGACCAGATTTTACTAACGCTAATGCTGGAAATGACGAAGGCCGTGATTGGGAATAAGTGGTGAGTTCACTTTAAGGCTGCCATTTGATCGTTTGCTGCTGATTATATTAAGCGGCTCAACCAAGATAGATTAGCCGAGCAAACGGTACAAGGATCAAGAGTAGAAAGGCCATAAATCGGGGGATATTGGGGATATAACTGCATATAGGGCAGAGTTGGCATCCTTGCTTATCAAGAATTGTAAAGAGACTGGTCACTTTTCCTCTTCCTGTCCGGAGAAGAAAGCCTATGGAGTTCCAGCTGCAAGTGATCCGAATCCCCTTCTGACACATACTAATAGTTCTACAGTACCTACCATTCACTCGGATCGGTGCGGAAAAAACCCAGGGAAAATGATACCCACAGCCGTGACCCCGCTACCAGCTCTAAAATCAACGGTCCGGCGTTGTATGTTACTCCCGCAAAGGAAATACAGATTCTCAAATTGAGACAACTTAAAAAAAAAGATGTGGACGCAAGTCGGGAAAAGAAACCCAAATCAGTGAGGTTGCCGGCCTATTCATCCGCTTCTCCATAGTTCAAAAGAGCATGTCCCTTCTCCAATAGGAAGATCCAGTCCTACCTACACAAACCACACCTGCTTCACTGCCAATCCCTCATCTTCACAGTGACCAAAAAACATGACAGAATTAAAAGGCAAAGAAACCCGGAAAAATAAAAACCACCTCCGGGTCTCGGGGAAGATATCTGCCCCGTATCCGATGAACAAGCCGTAAATGCATTGGTATATTCCAAAAAAGTAAGTGATCTTCAATTTTTTCTCACTATTAAAAGTGTGGACTTTGAAAACCAAAAACATTTCCAAAAATCAAAGAGGTTTTTAACAGTTGAACGATCAGCCTCGGTTGCGCGGCATATATGAGAAATGATCGAGGGGCTAACGATGTCATCTGAACGTGCCACCCACCTTTGTACATTTGTGACCTCCCTCTTGATGGCACCTTAAGGAGTGAAATAGGTCTACGCTCAATGGGGCAGGCCGTCGATGTTCTTACCCTGACCATGTTCAATGCAGAACAGCAACCCTAATCGGTCTGATAGCATCTCCCTGGTTGGCTAGCGTGAATGCTCAAAGATTCACAGGGTGAGGCATGCTCGTGACCTTCAGTGTTTTTGAGTGATTTATTTTGTGAAAATGTAACCTGGTTTTCAGCTAGCGACCGTGGATGTATTCTGTCTAAGGGGTTTCACCTCTATTCTGCATGTTTTGATGGACGCTTGTGAGGTGTTTTCTGGCTGGTGAGCCTGTCTATGTGTGCCGCGTGTGCTCTCATCTTTGCAGATCCGGCGCACAGGCTTTGCCTGCTTGATATTCCCATAAAGAGTAAGTATCTTCGTCTCATTGGTGTTTATGCGCCCATTGATCACGTTGTGTGGCTCTAATTATTTCGCCGGATCCAGCCGTTTTTGAAAACCTCTGGTCGGGTAGTTTTATCGGGGGATTGGAATGCCGTCCTTGACAGTGGCATAAATCGTATAGGCAAAGATCGGGTTCTGAAAACCCGGATGTGAAGCCATTTCTACAAGTTTGATCTTGTCGATAAATATCGTAATGAGCACCACCGGTAGGTATTGTAGATTTAGACTAAAAGGGGTAGCTTGGCTTTAGAGGTGCGTTCAGGTTACCTCGACATCGTTTTAATTAAGAGAGTCGATGTAGAGCTATTAGGTTTTTTCAAGTTTTCATTCTATAGTTTACTCGGATCATAGGCTTATCCGGGTTTGCGTAAACCTAGATAAGCCTAAGATTAAGATTGCTGGCTACTGGAAATTGAATAGGTCATTGTTTGGTGAGCGAGATATCTAGTACCAGCTGCTAATAATGCTACGGCGAGGATTAAAAGAGATGAAAATTGACAGGAGCTGGTTGAATATATGTTGTGGGATAAATTAAAATCCAAAATTAGGTCTATGCCGCTGATTATAGTCGTTAACTCAATTTAGTTAGATTAGCTGCACAAACCGTATGTGAGGAAAAAGTTGATCGAGCACTTAAATAGTAAATCTTAGCAAGGGAAGAGTTGGCCTACTCGCTTTTCAAGAAAGATCACTGGTAGTTAGAATCAGGTAAAAAAATGTCCCCCGAGGCGACGAATACGGCCACTTAATTGCGTGCAGAGGAAGTTAGAAATGCATACAATAGACATATCGCGTGCATGACATTGCCGGTTAGGCAGACCGGGTCAACAAACGCAGGCATATGGGAGGCTTTCCCTGACTATCAGTATCTGTTCACCAGGAAATCAGCACTGCTCAGTTTGACGCCTATTTGGTCGACTTTCCCCGCCTCGGGGCGGATGAAGCGGTTGGTTGCGAAGATCACATCACAAGGCAGCAAATCTGGGAAGCACTGAAGCCCGTTGACCGGAACAAAACCCCGTTATTAGAGGATCTTCCTCACGAACGGTAATTGAGGCAATCGCCCTTTCGTGTTCCTTTTCTGGAACTGATTTCCAACATACCTCAACGATTTTCCAGGAGTGTGATCATGTTGCTACGAAAGTACAAAAACGGTGTTGATTCGAGGGCCCTCTGGCTCGGCAGAAGACAGCTTGGCGGGCTTGGAAAAATCCCCAAACGGCGTTCGCTGCAGTGAGGCGGTGGAGACCCTGGATCACGCCTTCTTTCATTGCAGGGTTGGTGTCTCTTTGTGCAGGTTTATTTGAAGATATCATGATTCATATTCTACGAGGAAGTATCAGCTTAAAGTCATGATAATGACAGAAAGGAGACTATTCACCTGATCAGAATATGGCAATAAGTGGGTTAAGTCTTGCGCGTATCTGTCGAGTAAGAGGCGTCGATATGAATCTGATGTCGGTCATACATTAGGATATTGTTCTAACTGGATTGAACATTGGCATCCTAGTCCAGAATCGGTTTAAACTAAAATGATTTTGGGTTGCTTTTTTATTAATTTCTGCTTTCAAAATTTACTTAGCTAAGGGATGTCAGCACATTGGACTCTTTCAATTCATCTCTCACTTTTTTTAGTTTAATTTCCTCTCCCCACCCCGTTAGGTGACCAGAGACGCCAGTTCCTTGGTGGATTGCGAGGCCTTTTGTATTTCGGGCGTGATTTTCGAATTTATTCTTGTGTTCGAATGAGTGTATCTTTGAGTGAGGGGTAGAACGAACGATTGTTTTAATTATTTAAGATCTGCATTAATTTCATCCAATTAACTGATGATTCTGCCACAACTAATAATTGAGGGGTGTATTACTAACATTTTTTTTATTTAGCTTCTTGTAAATAGCTTAATACAGATTATAAATACACTTTGAAGTTTAGATTTTTAATTTTTTTTTCCCTTAGCAGCCACAGACAAAAATATAAATATGGAGATTATTTAGGACTTCATAGAGATTCTGAGGTATTATGGTGAATGTAATAAGAACGGTATGTAGGAATGTGTTATTGTGGTTTGTTTGGGTCTGTCATTATGGCTAACTATGGTTCAGCTTAGAGTGATACCCTATCGGCAATGTATATAATGCGTCGACTAGATTCCCTACATTGGAGTAGGTTTCTTACCTTCCCAAAATGGGGCACATTCAAACATAAAGCCTTTTACTGTTTACGTATAGACAGAGTTATTAAATTATATTTGAGATTAACACAAGAAACATTGATTAGTTAAATTAATCAACTTAATATTTAAAAATTACAGGGCCTCATTGAATTTTGTGGCGTCAAGTGATGGATGGGATTTGATTACTTGATAGTGAATGGTTTGATCCTAGAAAATTATCGGTTTTCTCGTTTGTAGAATAAATTAATTTTACAATCAGTTCTTGTGATCTTTTTTTATAAAATTAAATGTACATAAGAGACACGGTCAGAAAATGAGATGTTAAAAAAAACACGTTCACTATTTTGGTGCCGAAGATTAATTAGAGCGACGATAATTTTCAGATAATTTTAAATTTGAGTGCCTAATTTCATTTCTACTATTCGTAGCGTTTGGAGCCTTACGTCAGAATATAACATGTTCATTTTTATAATTAAATTTTCATGGCATTAAATCAAAGTTTCCTGTCTAATATTTAACTTAAATTATTTTCCTCGTTTATTTTAATTTTAATGGTGTAATTTTTTGAAGGTGCTTGTAGTGAAGTAGTTAATGACGCGGACACAAGACTTTCAATTTCGCAGAACTAATCTTGGGAAAGGCATGAACATTTATTCTTTAATCATCGGCTATGGGCTAAGTAGCAAGGCAAAGTGTATGCCATGCATTAGTCGTCAACCAGTTTAGGAGAAAGATAACTCTGAATTCAAAACCGCTTCGCGCTGCAAACTCTATTTTCTACAGAAAAAAAATAAACACATTTAGCGTGGTGAGGTAGTGTCCCTATTCTCAGCACGGAGTGAGAAGGACTCTATCTATCTATCTATCTATCTATCTATCTAGAAACATTTTCTTTGGACGAGGATAGTTATAGCTGGTGTCACATCATTCATACTGCCTTAAATAACCATCACATCATTATCAGTAAAAAGAAATGCCGAAGCAATAATATTAAAAACTTCCCTAATGTTTAAATTTAATGATTCTCTTAAGATATACATACATATATATATATATATATATATATATATATATATATATATATATATATATATATATATATATATATATATTATTATTATATATATATATATATATATATATTATATATTATTATACATATATTAAAAATTTTACTACAGACATTTATGCGAACTTTCGTGGCATGTATATTTTAAGCTGGGTGTCGCTAATGAGGCATAGCGTCTTATGACTATCTAAATATTCTTTAGCTGAATATTGTAGAATGTCGCGTAAGCCTGCGTAGATAAGTATTGGAAGTTAAAATGAAAGAAAAACTGACGCAAGCAGAAATTTATCAATTAATGTTAACGACAAAGGTAATATTATTCCTTGCAAGGAAATTTCGGTATTACTGTCGGTTGAAATTTATAAAATGTGTCTTTTTAACAAGTTTTTTAGGAATTTTTTTTTCTCAAGTCCATTAACTTTTGTTGCTCTTTCTAGTAATCATCGGAGTTTACTTCCTAACCTTTTGTTTGAATTAATGGTCTGGAAAGTCCACATCTTGATTATGTCATTATTTTCTCTTCGAGTTATATGTAATTACAACTGTTCTGCTGCTGTTGAAAGTCCTCAAGTGATGTGGTTTCTCTTACTGGGTTCATCGCATAAAAAGACAGGAAGGCCTAGAGAATCTGATACTCACAATTCGAACTGAGGGAAAGACATACAAGGGAAAAACAACGCATGACATACCTAGAGGACTTAAGCAAGTGCGTCATGGGTCCTTACCTATAACTACAGAATTAACTCTTCCTAACACTATGTATACTACGCCTCTCAAGAGAGAAGGACGAATCAAACCAAGCTTCTCGGCTTGACGGTCAAACTCTCTGCCTCTGAGCAGAGAGGAACCCGGACGGAGTCTCGTGCGGGTAGGTTGAAAACCCGATCCCGTTTATACGGGTTCTACGAGCATTTTTTGGCCGAGTCTACGGGCTCGGAAAACCCACGTTAAACTCGGCCTTGTGCCACATGCAACCCTCGTGGGGGGTAGCTAGATACCGAATCGAGTCGAGCCGATAGTAGTTCACTCCAAACCAGACTGACAGTCATACTAACACCTTCCACATCTTGTATTAATAATTTCGTGTAATATACCTTCGTTATTTCTACTCTTGTGTTCGTGTTGTGTTCTTCCTTGGTCCTAACCATGACCATAACAGTGGCGACGAGGATATTGAAGAAACGAATCGGGAAGGTGATTTACATAATTCAGGGTCCGAAGTTCTCGCATAAAAGGCACTTAAATCAGATCAGAAAGAGGTTGTTAAAGGATTCTAACGGTCTACCCCAGGAAGAGGAGGAAGTAATGGACACAATATTTGACACATTCAATATGCAAAGGCATGAAGCAATTTCAGAACCGCGGAAATCAAGCACAAAAAGAAATTTTACAGAGCCTTTGTTGATTAATCCGAAAAGGAAAATATATTAAAGACCCCTGCGAGGTAAAAGGAGTGGGAGTGGGAGTGGGTTTCATGGGTCCTTACCTATAACTACAGACTGAACTCTTCCTTACACTATGTATACTACGCCTCTCAAGAGAGAGGGACGAATCGAGTCGAGCCGATAGTAGTTCACTCCAAACCAGACTGACAGTCATCCTAACACCTTCCACATCTTGTATTATTATTTCGTGTAATATAACTTCGTCATTTCTACTCTTGTGTTCGTGTTGTTCTTCCTTGGTCTTAACCTGGACCATAACAAAGTGGATGACAGAACGTGTTCTGGGGGAGATGACAGAGGGTAGGAACTTGTTGAGAGCTGCAAGGAATAGATGGAGGGGGTGGGTTATGTTTGCCTACGTCCTGAAAGAACATGGCACATAAAAAGAAAAGAAAATTTGGATCAAAATTATGGCACCGGAAGGGTGTTCCATAAACAGGAAGGGCTAGGAAATAAACTGTTAGTATAGGAGTTAAGGCTGTATGTAGCTAGCTCAACTGTAAATTGATGAAATCTCCACGTTAGTCTAGTACTGCAATTTAAAAAGGTCTAGGTACCCTAGCGAAGAGCTCATCAGAAAATTAACCTGACAGTTTCTGAAGAAAAACATTGTCTCGTATGGCGCTACGATTTAAATTTCTAGTCAGCTGTCCGAGCAATGGATTCAATATAAACTTTCCACTTCATTTCAGCTGAGAAGTAACCGCGAGAAGGCGAAACGAGTAACTTCCTTGAAGTTAGCATCATGCATTCCAATGGACGGCAGAGAAGGCACTATCATATGATTAATGGAGAGAAGTTTAGTTTTAAAGGCGTTAAAATTAACAAGCCATCTTTTGCCCTAGTTAACACAGGATTTAAAGTCTTTTTGGACATCGGCAGCCATTTCGATAAGGGTAAAATTTATTAACTGGGGAAATGATATCTTGTTAATTTTAATGCCCGTAATACAAAACGTCTCTCCATTAATATTCATTTTTAATAACTCATTAATTAACATATGCGTTTGACATAGTGTTTATCATTTACTAGGTAATAATAGATAATAATAATGATTATTATAATCACACGAATATTACTAATATGTTGTTATCGCCATTAAATTATCACGAAGCGAGGAGCATATTCTTCAAATATTTAGTCTCATGTTGACGAAATTATTCAATTCTCTTTCTCATGACATCATGATTTATTATTTCCTCCATTCAACTTTTTCATAACATTTTTGAATGAAAAGCGACAGAATAAAAATATTGCCGCATTGAAAACGGAATTTCTGATTCGGATGAAGTCATTTTTTCTAAAGAATCATCGAAGCTAATTTCCCACTACAAAAAAAAAAATGTTTCCAAAGAATAAAAAACCCAGACTTTTGAAATAATAAGAGAAATACAGAAACTTCAGTGAGAGCATTAAAGAAGAAATATTTTGAATTATGAAGATAAATTAAACTGATAGGTGTTTAAGGATACAAGTGAGAAAAGCGCTGAGTAATCAAGTAAAGTTATTAGTTCTATACAAGCGAATAATTAATTCCATTTAAAAGATAATCATATTTATTCAGATCTTACCACTTCCATGTTAATTATATATATATATATATATATATATATATATATATATATATATATAATATATATTGTAAGATAATGTAATGTAAAAGATCATGCAATTTATGTTCATTCCGAATTAAAAGACAAGAACTAATTTCAAAATATGTTTATATTAAGCTCATAATATGAAAATTATATTTCACTTTTGCGTGAGAGAGACATTATGGTTGACATAAGGCCATTTACTCAGCGAAGGCCGCAAGTATGAAGGACCTAATGTGGATCAAAATCATTATTCACTTGTAATCGATCTTGCTAACTATTACATCACATTGAAATGCCTATTTATAGTTGAGATTCAATTCAATTTCATTTTAACTACGTGTTGCAGTAGTGTACAGAATCGTGCTTTCTTAAACAGAAAGCGAAGAGCTTTAGAGAAAAATCTTAATTAGCGCCAATTCTGAAAAATAAACCAACCTTATGCTTCATCTGTTATTCTTCCTCTGTTTTATGTTTTCTGTTCACCTTTGTTTTTATCACGTAATTACTGCAAAGATATATTTTATCAGGATCTCTCAACCAATACTTGAATATGTCTTCTGAGAATAACATTTTCCAAACCCCCTTTCTTTAATTTACTTGAAATTGCCTCTACCTGATGTTAAATATCCTTTTTGTTTCCATTTTCTCTAAAACTTCGTATTTGCACACACGTTATGTCCATGGTATCCCCAGCATCCTTCTGTAGAACGATATTTATATTTCTTAAAATGTTTTTTTTTTTCATCTGTGAGGGGATTGTTTATTAATTACTGCCATGATGGAGGAGTGATATTCTGTAACAGTTCAGTTCTATGTTCTTTGTTCCTAACGATATTCTTCTGTTTCTTATATATTTAGCTAAGATTTTTTTCGCTATTCCAATGCGCCTTCCGATTTCAGTGTCGCACTTTGCATCCTTCCCAGATATTTCAATTGTTGCACTTGGTGTCTTTTTGGTATCTCCAATTTTTAATTTTCATGTTGGGCTGTTCATTGTATTAACACCCATGCAACGGCACTAGCTTTTATGTTTCATACAAGTACATCAAATATATCAATATTCATTCGTTATATATTTGACGTTTTAAGCATAGTAACAACGTTTTGCACATTACGTCTTTGTTCACATTAAAATTTCCATGGTCAACAGTTACACAGAGATTTTGCTTTCCTTTTTGTTGTAATTGGATTGTTTTTTAATATCCGGTTTTTTTTTCGGCACGTGAAGAAGAAAAATTCACCGAAAAACAGCAGATTCTAGCCGACCACTTTACATTCACTTTCGAATAAATGCCTTCGAGAAGGATGGACGTATTTCTTCCCCACATTCGACATTTATGGGTTAAATAGCAGTATAGACTATACTCTCTAGCCATGGGTGTCAGCTAGTGTATGAGAAGGAATATACTGAATATAAATCAGTAAAGAAGTCCAAGGGAAATATTTTTTCCGCAAAGGCATAAAAATGCGCTGCTATTAAACAAAAGAGATGTGGAGAATCGTTATACCCCAAATACAACACGGATACATTACTCTAAAGATATTGGCAAATTTACACATCAGCAAGTTTAACTATACTCTCACTCTCTCCGGTCCGTCCGTGTATATTATATATATATATATATATATATATATATATATATATATATATATATATATATATATATATATTACCTAGCTGACCTTTCGTCCTCTAACGTACTTTATCGATGCAAATGTATTGTGAAGAATAGTTGGGTCAACTAGCAGAAATTTTAAAAAATGTATCAAGGAACTTATACACAACAATATATCAAATGCATTAGTTATACGTAGAAATAAATTCAACCACAACTTAAAGAATGCTACAGTTATTAAAAGAGAAAGTAACTAACATGGAGAGAAAATTCTCGAGAGTGTTGCTATCGAAACTTATTCAAATATAAATATGTGCCCCAATTTTTTTGAAAATATCTCCTCTCCGGAAAGAATTACTGCTGTCCCAATTCAACATACATAACTGTAAAAAATTTTAAAACTTAAAACAAAACGATTTAATTCATAATCACGTGTTTGTATATATATATATATATATATATATATATATATATATATATATAAAATATAATAAAAAGGCTTAAACACTAATATTCCAGTCATAATTTATTCCATTGGAATCGTAAATGCGATCCAATTCATCAGACCTACAAATTCAAAAAGAAAACAGAAAAGAAAATCTCCGGAAATAAAAATAGAATTTAGAGAGAGTGTAAGTATGAGAGTGTCGGACGAATGTTAGTGTTAAAGAGAGGGGTAACATACGAGAGAAGGTGGGAGATTAAAACTTAACAGAGAGGGTTTTTTTTTAACAAGAGGTGAGTGGAAGGGGGAAATATGAAAGTTGTCGGATGTCTAATACATTAAAGATACATTTCGTGGTGACATGCACACACGATAGACGATCTAATGT
>CAHIKZ030004035.1:0-115000 GCA_903632075.3 Acanthosepion pharaonis | reverse complement strand
TTAAAAGTGACGATGAAGTCAAAAGTGTTGTGAGTGACTGGCTGAGATATCAGTCCAAAGATTTTTACGCTGAGGGAATACGGAAGCTTCTGCACAGATGGGAAAAGTGTGTGACAGTGCTGGGAGACTACGTTGAAAAATTAAAAAAAAAAGTAAGCTTCTATTTATATTAGAAGTCCTTATACCTAAAAATTCACCTTATATATTGAATGACCCTCGTATTAATGAAATACTTAAATGCGTCGATCAATTTTGTTTTCTTCTATATTCAATTCATACCTATCGCATACGATAGCAATATGCATCGCAAAAAGAAATCCCCGCCAACAGAACACCAGATTGCAATGAAATGTGCAAAGGTTAAAGCGAGAAAAGAAATTCCCATGCAAATGAAAAAAAAATGAAAACCTAGATCAAGCAGCATCCAGCAGAGCTTCCAAAGCTGAGAATATGCAAAGTCTTAGGGACTGTCAATTCCCAAGCCCAATCAAGAGCAATCCGCAGGAGAAAGCTTAACTGCCGCCTGATAGTGCCGCTCTTAGGTAGTATATATCTATATCTATATATATATATATATATATATATATATATATATATAGATAGATAGATAGATAGTTAGTTAGTTAGTTAGTTAGTTAGTTTATGAAAAACTAGGTAATCCGTATGGGTAAACCTCAGGAAGATAAAATCCAGAGAGCTCAATGTAAATCCAGAGCAAATAATGATGATCCGCAGTCCTTTTAAACCGTTTAAATGTGTCAATATCTGCTGACCCACTCATGTCTTCTCTCTACCCACTCACTTCCTCACTTTGTTCATTTACATACGTTTAATACGGCCTGTCAAAAATGTGTAAATTTTCTTTTCATTTTTTGTTTGGAAGTAAAGTCTGATGATTAATGCTCTAGATACTAAAAAAGGTCAAATTACAAATTATCTCCTGGAAATACGAAAACGCACTGTGTAAATCTTGTTTTGAGACAAGACCACAATAAGAAGTAAAAATAGAATTTCATTAAGGAAATTATGAAAATATGTAAGTTCACTACGTAAGTATTAAAATGAGGAAAACACTAAAGAATACATGGCCAAGGTGGATGAATTTTTTTTTTTTTTATTATTATTAATATTGATAATTTAACATCATTTTAAACAGCACTAAACGGATTCTGAATGAACACTAAGCAAATTTTAAAAAAAGACGAATGATAATCAGAAAATTCATTACAAAAATCTAAAATAGCAGTAAGTATAGTCTGACAACAGGAAAGGTCATTCATTAAATTTGGCAATATTGAAAAAAACAAGAAGTATATGAAGAAAAGCGAAATGTGACTTTAGGAAATCCAAGAAAAGAAAAGAAAAGAAAAGAAAAGAAAAGGAAAAGCTAGGGAAACAATCTGAAAATAGTAAGCAATTTTTAAAGACAAGGAGAAAAAGTTCAGAATGTAATTATAAATGAGGAAGCGGTTGGATCAAACATGAGCCTATAAAAAATCTTGAAAAAATAGATGGAAAAACGTAAACTGTAAAATTTCAGGAGTTAATATTTGTATTAAATAAGTAAATTTATATAATAAACAAAGGTTATAGCAGAACTTAAAATGTAAAGCAAGTCCAAAGATTACATCTGCCATTATTAGTCAAATGCAACAAATATACAATAAGCAGCCATCTGATAAACAGGATACCGGAAAGGAAATATGTGCCTAAAATTTGTTTCAAAAGAATATCAAATAAAAAAAAATTAATCGAAGAATGTAAAAAATAAAATCTCACGATGTTCGGTAAGTAATGACGTATTTCTCCGCTATTAAATAGGAATCAACCATCCAAAATGCTGCCATGGCTGAAATATAGGAAATTACATCTAGAATTAATTTAAGATGACGTCTATCTGGCAGTAAGTCGCTTATAATGCATTTCTGAGATTAATTGCGAAGCATTACACCGAACTTGTTCCGCTTTGGTTAACAGAAATTTAATATATTATTCCCTGGCATGAAAATGCAAAGAACACTCTGCAAAATCAATACAAGAATAATTAGATTCATTAGGGTGGACCGTTCTTCAAAATCCTGCATAGATACCAAATTTAGCACCAACAGATTTTTATTTTTTAGATCATTCAAAAAATGGCAAAAAATGTTCCCAAAGAAGTTGGACTGATGTCATTAAAAGTCAATGTGAGTACATCTTTTAGTAAGATTTAAGGAAATTTAGCATATGTTTGTTTTAATAACACTTCTAGTAGAGTGTAGCTGACCAATCTTCACTTTACCTACTTGACAATACTCAAAAATGAATACTGTCAAACCGAGAAAGTGTGCAGAATTATTTTCCACCCTTTCAACAATTTTTCTACAGGTGAATCATTGCTAACATCTCGTTGATGTAGTCATGAGAGAGTTTAAAACTAACGACGTTCTTGGGTTGCCCTAAACCAGGACTTCACAGATAGGGCTCGGCGTGACAATAAACGGGATCGACTCAACTTCCTTCCCTTCGTATTTCATTAGTAAGAAGAGGCTCTCATTTTACATTGTGGTACCGACTACTGACAGGATACTTCCCCGTTCACTAATAACTTTTCATTTCCAGGGTCACATTTACTATCTGACCTCATATAATGCATTTTATACTTCCTACCATTAAGACACTTGCAACAACATCATTAAATGAGCTCCGACATTATTTGGGTAAATAATAGTTATGAATAAACATCCCGAAAACTTTAAATCTTCCTGACAGAATTTTGCCAAATGCAACCATCTTGAAGAATAATAAAGATAAAAGATGAAAGCAGAAAGCAGCAGTAATGTGGACGAGTAAAAATATTTCACTTCACTATTTCATACAGTAGAGGAAACATGAAGTGTAAATCAACAGACATTTTGTTTAAGGACAAAAAATACTATAATGTCATTGTTACTTAAGTACAAAAAAATAATGCAAAATATTTACCTTGTCAAAATCTCATTAGCGTTTTAATTTTTTATAAGATAAATGTTATAGATTCGTATTACATTAAAGTTGAGCCATTTAAAATAACACTTTATCCACCTTAATTAATCATTCGCATCATTTCGCGTTTGGAGTTTCGTTTTTACTTATGTGTAAAGATCATTCTTTTATTTTCTTGGTTTTATATTTTTTTTATTATTCTTTAGATTGTTTTCAGAATATTGGATTTTGGCGATACTTTAGATAAATAAGAATAGAAACAATGATGGCAACTAACGTGAATCCATCATATAGATTCTACATACTCTCTCTCACACACACACACACATATATATATATATATATATATATATATATATATATATATATATATAATAAAAAAAAAAGAAGAACAGTAAGATATAAAAATCCAGTGTTCTTATAGATATTTTTATTTTTACAAAATAGTGCTCAATGTAAATTTACAGAGCATTAATATTATAAATTAATTGATTTAAAATATGTTTTTTTTTTACACAGTTCCAAATCCATGTTTCAAAATAGAAGCTAAAACCCCGAATTTAATTTTGCAATTAAATTAAAAGCATTCATTCCCTTTCATCTTTAAGATGAAATGAACTAATGATGAAATGGAATATATATATATATATATATATATATATATATATATATATATATATATATATATATATATAATCTTGTACATTAGGTGTCTTCTCTAGGTGTAGAAATTGCTTTGTTTATTTGTTCCCTGATTAGGTGTTGTTTATAGCCACGTGTTGTGAATTGATGCACAAGATTTTCAATGTGTTTATTTAATTCTTCATTGTTGGAACATGTCCTTCTGAGTCTAAGTGCTTGCGAATAGGGAAGGTTTTTTCTGTAGTTTACAGCTATCAGCAAGTAGAAATATTTCTTCTCCCGATGATGGCTATTTTGGCCGAAACTAGTCGAGGAATCTAAATGAAATAATAATAAAAAAAAACGAAAGAATATTAATCTACAACCCAGTGTGTCTGAAGATTTTAATTTTTTAATATTTTTTTTTGTTCTATATATATATATATATATATATATATATTTTTATTTATATATATATATATATATATATATATATATATATATATTTACCTTATTTATATATATATATATATATATATATATATATATATATATATATATTATAAATTAATTGATTTAAAATATGGTTATTTTCGCACACAGTTCCAACCATGTTTCAAAAATAGAAGCTAAAATTTTGTAAAAATAAAATATCTATAAGAACACCGTATTTTATATCTTATTGTTCTTTCTTTTTATTTATATACATATATATATATATATTTACCTTCTTTAATATCATATATATATATATGTGTGTGTGAGTGTGTGTGTGTGTGTATGTATGTGTGTGTGTGTGTGTGTGTGTGTGATATTAAAGTAGGTAAATTACCTCAAAACATACACTTCATTAGCTCTGTGAGAAAAGATTGTTGTATGTCTGAAAATTCCGATTTTTATCATTTTTTTCACATTATGCTTCAAATGACTCAAACGACCTAATTATATGCAATAAATATTATTATTATTATTATTATTATTATTATTATTATTATTATCTCTTGAATTTCTCTCATCGGCCTAATATATCTTCATCCCGCCATGAATTCAGACCTCTCATTTTTGGCTGGATACATTATTATTGCTAACTATTCTACTTGGCACAGCTTACATATATCACTACCATTACTGTAAGGCCTCCACCTCCTTAATATGCTCCAGCTTACCTTAGGGCTTTTATTATTTTTCCCTTTAATTCCTACACGTCGCTGACCAGACATGTATAATTCCTATAGCTTTCTAGTCTGAACGATGACGTGTATGTACCATCTATTTTTGAAGTTTTCTTCATTGTACCCACCACATATTCCTTAGTCTGGCCATTTGCATGCTTTTTTTACGCTTTGTAAACCACTCTTTCCGTTTTACAACCTCCACCCAGTTGATATTTGATTTTTACTCTACAGTTACACGTTTCTCTTTTAACAATCTATTACTGCAGGCTAGCCTTGAAATTTCTGGCCTTCTGAGTTTTTATTGTAGGTACCAAATTGCTAGTACAGCTGTAACTTAAATTTACTTTATTTCTATTAAAAATCCTGTAAAATTCACCACTCTTAAGGCTAGTTTGCATGTATTTTATATGACTGAATGATTCATACTTTTTTTAAAGCTTATCAACCCTTTTCAGCTAAATTTTAAATTGTAAGACATTTGTTTGAGACAATAATGATTAAGTGATACAAATCTTACTACTTAACCCATAGCTGGGGAGAAGAGGTGGGTTCCTATGTTTTCCTTGTGTATTTGGGTGTACAAACATATAACGAACGCGACTGAAATTGGTACTTGTCTCTCTGATTAACAATTTCAAGCTATTATCCTTTAAACTACCCGTATACCAAAGCTTACAGTACATGATATTCCCAAGCTTATATATATATATATATATATATATATATATATATATATATATATATAGTGGCCATCCAGAAATCTTGACTTAATACGCTGTGACTTTTTACTTTGGGGTAGGTTAAAGGAGCAAGTCTACTACGGCAAACCAAGACTTTGGAAGAATTTGAAGAGCGAATACAAGTTATTCCATCTATACAATAAGAGTTTTTTGGTGAAATCGTTTGATGTGATTCCTGCGTGACTAGAGAAGCTGGTAGAGAAATCTGGTGCCCATATCGAATTTTGAATAAAACCTCATGCTATTAGTTTTCCTCTCATATTCATTTATTGTAAAAATTATACTTAATGAATAAATTATAAATATTTTAAATTCGGGAGTTACTTTTCAATCACCATATATATATATATATATATATATATACATATATAATTATTTATTTAAAAAATATGATTCCAAATCGCGACATAAGAAGTCCCATGTTTCAAAACAAGAGCCGAAAACTTCAATATAATTATTTAAATTAAATTGAGTTAAAATAAGCTCTGTCCCATCTTCAAGCGAATTTTTTTTTTTTTTTTTTGGAATAACGTGTTTCTGAAATTTACGTGTTTTAAAAATTGAAATCAAAATTTCCATGGTAACAGCTCGGGCGAATTGTTTAAGTTGGGTAGGCGGGTGTTGGGTGTTAATAATAAGTATCAGTATAGAGTTACTTTCGTAGGTGTCAAGTCAGGGAAAGGTGGGGGTGTCTAAATTTGAAACGGAAGATGTATTAATCCTCGTCTAGTTTGCATGTCTATCGAGATTTTTTTATTTTTTTATTTTATTTTTTTTTTATGAAAGGGATTTGTGCATATAAAAAAAACTGTCGTAACGTTTGTTTTTTGACGACTTCATAAAGGGTTATCTTTTTTTAGAGTATTTAAACTATTTATTTGGGCTATGGATTAGGAAGGGTGTTATATCGTATGCATGTTTTTAGTTAATTATACAAACCATGAATCTGATGAGTGGGCTATGGATTAAACAAGTTATTATATTGTATGCTAGTTTTTAGCTAATAATTCAAACCAAAAATCTGATGATGCCTACAAAAAACCGTTAACTTGTGTCTATTGTTTAATAGATTATTATTATTTAGAAGCTTAATTATGTGCAATTTCTCATGGAGGCATAAAGGGCATGGGTCATCCCAAGTTTTACATGTTCTAGCATTGTTTATAATTTTCCATTTGACTTTAGGTGTCCTATTTGTTTCCTTCAAATGCCAAAAATATTTAGATAGGGAAGTCTGATTTTTTTTGTTTATATTATTGAAAGAGCACTTATGCTGCCTCCATCTATCTTTAAAATCATTCTTCGTGGACCCAATGTATATCTTATTAGTGCTAGGGCTCTCAGTGGATGATATAGTACATTGGTATACCACAGATTTAATGCAGCATTTATTTTCTAATGGGCAGTCTTCTAGGTTTCTACAGTTACATAATTTTTCCCTTTTATTGTCTGATTTAAGTGCAGGGTTTTTATTAATACTGTTTAGGCATGGTGGTTTGTTCAAGATCTTATTATTGTGTTTTTTTATTATACGTTCAAGATTTTCAGAGCAGCTGTAACTCAATATATATATATATATATATATATATATATATATATATATAGTTTATGAAAAACTAGGTAATCCGTATGGGTAAACCTAAGGAGGATAAAATCCAGAGAGCTCAATGTAAATCCAGAGCAAATAATTTAAATAAAAACAGACCACTTTAAGGTTCCATGTAATAAATTATTTCAATCACAGCCCTTTTAAAAGGACTGCGGATCATCAGACTTTACTTCCAAACAAAAAATAAACAGAAAATTTACACATTTTTGACGGGCCGTATTAAACATATGTAAATTAACGAAGTGAGGAAGTGAGGGGGTTGAGAGAAGACATGAGTGAGTTATCAGATATTGGCACATTGAAACTCACTTAATACGGCCTGTGAAAAATGTGTAAATTTTCTGTTCATTTTTTGTTTGGAAGTAAAGTCTGGTGATCCGCAATCCTTTTAAAAGGGCTGTGGAAATAATTTATTACATGGAACCTAAAGAGGTCTGTTTTATTTTATATATATATATATATATATATATATATATATATATATATATATATATATTAGAATATTTTAGGAGTTACCTACCTGGTTTACCAGTTTCAACTAACAAGATCTTCAGTGTAAAACTGGACAGTTTTATCCTGAAGATCCATTTAGGTGAAACCTGGGAAGGTCTGCCTGGCTCCTTAGAATTATTCCAGTTGATCGCTCTCCTTAGAATATTGAGCAATTTACGTTTAGTCTTTCTACTCTTAAGTTTTTTTCTTCTTTGAACTTGAAGCTTAAGCGCTTGACGATTGGTTCTTTCGCTTTTTTTATTTTCAGTTCTTTAATTGGGTACAGATTTGTTCTACTACAGGTTGAGCTATCCAAGGTTTCCAAACGAGTATTACCATTCATACACACACACACACACACACACATATATATATATATATATATATATATATATATATATATATATATATATATATATATATATATAACTACACAGTGAATGCTAGATAATAATAAAACTATATTTCATTCGGCTATAAATAATTACGTGTTGCATAAGTCAGTTTTCTAAACTATTACTGAACGCTTTCTGCTGCATGAAAATCAGCGTTATATATATATATATATATATATATATATGTGTGTGTGTGTGTGTGTGCGCGCGCTCACGCGTTGGTGTGTGTATATTTATACATAGAAAAGATGAATGACGGCCAGGTTAAATTGCAATGTAGTTCTCCTATGTGACAGATGAAAGAACGTACGTGTTTCTCAGATGAATCACTTACAGAAGATACCGTCTGTTTTAGCGTTCCTATAAGATGTAATTTACGCTTGAATGGGAAAGAAAGCTTTTCCGATAAAAGATGAGCGATACTTCAATGGAAATCCTCACTTGAAATCCCTGAATTTAGTTTGCTGCATTTCCGAATATTCAAAAGCGGGATTGTAAATGATTATGTTCCCAATGTTTTTGGGGTTTTTACATTTTTTTTTCCTTCGCGTGCATGCAAATAAAGAATCCATTCTTGTCAAGATTTTATCGTCCAGATACTTGGATGCTATACTGGAAACGGATTTGTAATGAGATGACTGGAATGATTGAATCAGTGATTATATATAAAAAAAAAAGATTCAAAGATTGGGGAGTCAGATGAAATATTTAAAGAGAACAAAAAAACAAAAACAAATGACGATGAAGAGGGAGATGACTTGAAAAAAGAAAGGAAAATATCGAGACAATGAAAAGAAAATATACGATGGATGAATAGAAAAATGGGCGAAAATATCGAAATATCATGATGTAAGTTTAAAAAAAAACATGACTTTGTAACTGAATCGAAGTAGAAATTATTAAAATTAGAGGAGGGTGATAGAAAAGAATGGTTGAGAAATGAAGAGAGTCGCAGAGACATAAAATGAATTTAGCGTAAATCGAGAATAACGCTTACCGAAAGCACTCTTCTATTACTAGAGGCTGTAAAAGAGCATTAATTCATGTCGAATAACGCTTACCACAGACACTCTTCTATTACTAGAGGCTGTAAAAGAGCATTAATTCATGTCGAATAAGGCTTACCGAAAGCAATTACTAGAGGCTGTAAAGAGCATTAATTCATGTCGAATAACGCTTACCGAAAGCACTCTTCTATTACTAGAGGCTGTAAAAGAGCATTAATTCATGTCGAATAACGCTTACCGAAAGCACTCTTCTATTACTAGAGGCTGTAAAAGAGCATTAATTCATGTCGAATAACGCTTACCACAGACACTCTTCTATTACTAGAGGCTGTAAAAGAAAGCATTAATTCATGTCGAATAACGCCTTACCGAGCACTCTTCTATTACTAGAGGCTGTAAAAGAGCATTCATTCATGTCGAATAACGCTCTTCTACTAGAGGCTGAAAGAGCATTAATTCTGTCGAATAACGCTTCTTCTATTACTAGAGGCTGTAAAGAGCATTAATTCATGTCGAATAACGCTTACCGAAAGCACTCTTCTATTACTAGAGGCTGTAAAGAGCATTAATTCATGTCGAATAACGCTTACCGAAAGCACTCTTCTATTACTAGAGGCTGTAAAAGAGCATTAATTCATGTCGAATAACGCTTACCGAAAGCACTCTTCTATTACTAGAGGCTGTAAAAGACATTAATTCATGTCGAATAACGCTTACCGAAAGCACTCTTCTATTACTAGAGGCTGTAAAGAGCATTAATTCATGTCGAATAACGCTCTTCTATTACCGGCTGTAAAGAGCATTAATTCATGTCGAATAACGCTTACCACAGACACTTTCTATTACTAGAGGCTGTAAAAGAGCATTAATTCATGTCGAATAACGCTTACCAAAGACACTCTTCTATTACTAGAGGCTGTAAAAGAGCATTAATTCATGTCGAATAACGCTTAAAAAAGACACTCTTCTATTACTAGAGGCTGTAAAGAGCATTAATTCATGTCGAATAACGCTTACCAAAGCACTCTTCTATTACTAGAGGCTGTAAAGAGCATTAATTCATGTCGAATAACGCTTACCGAAAGCACTCTTCTATTACTAGAGGCTGTAAAAAGCATTAATTCATGTCGAATAACGCTTACCGAAAGCACTCTTCTATTACTAGAGGCTGTAAAAGAGCAATTCATGTCGAATAACGCGTCTTCTATTATAACGTAAAGAGCATTACCAATAGACCGACTCTTCTATTACTAGAGGCTGTAAAGAGCATTAATTCATGTCGAATAACGCTTACCACAGACACTCTTCTATTACTAGAGGCTGTAAAAGAGCATTAATTCATGTCGAATAACGCCGAAAGCACTTTTCTATTACTAGAGGCTGTAAAAAGAGCATTAATTCATGTCGAATAACGCTTACCAAAGACAATTTTCTATTACTAGAGGCTGTAAAAGAGCATTAATTCATGTCAATAACGCTTAAAAGACACTCTTCTATTACTAGAGGTCGAATTAATTCATGTCGAATAACGCTTACCACAGACACTCTTCTATTACTAGAGGCTGTAAAAAGAGCATTAATTCGAATGTCGAAAGCACTATTACTAGAGGCTGTAAAAGACATTCATGTCATGCAGACTTCTATTACTAGAGGCTGTAAAGAGCATTAATTCATGTCGAATAACGCTTACCAGACACTCTTCTATTACTAGAGGCTGTAAAAGAGCATTAATTCATGTCGAATAACGCTTACCAAAGACACTCTTCTATTACTAGAGGCTGTAAAAGAGCATTAATTCATGTCGAATAACGCTTACCGAAAAGCACTCTTCTATTACTAGAGGCTGTAAAAGAGCATTAATTCATGTCGACACTCTTCTATTACTAGAGGCTGTAAAGAGCATTAATTCATGTCGAATAACGCTTACCAAAGCACTCTTCTATTACTAGAGGCTGTAAAGAGCATTAATTCATGTCGAATAACGCTTACCGAAAACGCACTCTTCTATTACTAGAGGCTGTAAAAAGCATTAATTCATGTCGAACGCTTACCGAAAGCACTCTTCTATTACTAGAGGCTTAAAAGAGCATTAATTCATGTCGAATAACGCTAACGAAAAAAGGCATGAATTCATGCAATAACGCTTCTATTACTATTACTAGGGCTGTAAAAGAGCATTAATTCATGTCGAATAACGCTTACCGAAAGCACTCTTCTATTACTAGAGGCTGTAAAGAGCATTAATTCATGTCGAATAACGCTTACCGAAAGCACTCTTCTATTACTAGAGGCTGTAAAGAGCATTAATTCATGTCGAATAACGCTTAAAGCACTCTTCTATTACTAGAGGCTGTAAAGAGCATTAATTCATGTCGAATAACGCTTACCGAAAAGCTCTTCATTACTAGAGGCTGTAAAGAGCATTAATTCATGTCGAATAACGCTTACCGAAAGCACTCTTCTTCTATTACTAGAGGCTGTAAAGAGCATTAATTCATGTCGAATAACGCTTACCGAAAGCACTCTTCTATTACTAGAGGCTGTAAAAGAGCATTAATTCATGTCGAATAACGCTTACCAAAGACACTCTTCTATTACTAGAGGCTGTAAAGAGCATTAATTCATGTCGAATAACGCTTACCGAAAGCACTCTTCTATTACTAGAGGCTGTAAAAGAGCATTAATTCATGTCGAATAACGCTTACCGAAAGACACTCTTCTATTACTAGAGGCTGTAAAATTAATTCATTAATTCACTGTCTTCTATTATAACTGTAAAAGAGCATTAATTCATGTCGAATAACGCTTACACTCTTCTATTACTAGAGGCTGTAAAAGAGCATTAATTCATGTCGAATAACGCTTACCAAAGACACTCTTCTATTACTAGAGGCTGTAAAAGAGCATTAATTCATGTCGAATAACGCTTACCGACAGACACTCTTCTATTACTAGAGGCTGTAAAAAAGCATTAATTCATGTCGAATAACGCTTACAGCTTCATTACTCTTCTATTACTAATAACGAGGCACTCTTCATTACTAAAAAGAGCATTAATTCATGTCGAATAACGCTTAAAACAGATACTCTTCTATTACTAGAGGCTGTAAAAGAGCATTAATTCATGTCGAATAACGCTTACCGAAAGACACTCTTCATTCTTCTAATTCATGTCTAACGCTAACCGGCTGTAAAAGAGCATTAATTCATGTCGAATAACGCTTACCAAAGACACTCTTCTATTACTAGAGGCTGTAAAGAGCATTAATTCATGTCGAATAACGCTAACACAGACACTCTTCTATTACTAGAGGCTGTAAAAGAGCATTAATTCATGTCGAATAACGCTAACCGAAAGCACTCTTCTATTACTAGAGGCTGTAAAAGAGCATTAATTCATGTCGAATAACGCTTACCGAAAGCACTCTTCTATTACTAGAGGCTGTAAAGAGCATTAATTCATGTCGAATAACGCTTACCGAAAGCACTCTTCTATTACTAGAGGCTGTAAAATTAATTCATGTCGAATAACGCTTAATCTTCTATTACTAGAGGCTGTAAAGGCATTAATTCATGTCGACCACAAGACACTCTTCTATTACTAGAGGCTGTAAAAGAGCATTAATTCATGTCGAATAACGCTTACCAAAGACACTCTTCTATTACTAGAGGCTGTAAAAGAGCATTAATTCATGTCGAATAACGCTTACCGAAAACGCACTCTTCTATTACTAGAGGCTGTAAAGAGCATTAATTCATGTCGAATAACGCTTACCGAAAACACTCTTCTATTACTAGAGGCTGTAAAAAGAGCATTAATTCATGTCGAATAACGCTTGCATTAATTCTATTACTAGATAAAGAGCATTAATTCGTCGAATAACGCTTACCGAAAGCACTCTTCTATTACTAGAGGCTGTAAAAGAGCATTAATTCATGTCGAATAACGCTTACCGAAAGCACTCTTCTATTACTAGAGGCTGTAAAAAGAGCATTAATTCATGTCGAATAACGCTTACCGAAAGACACTCTTCTATTAAAGAGCTAGAATAACGCTGTAAAAAGAGCATTAATTCATGTCGAATAACGCTTACCAAAGACACTCTTCTATTACTAGAGGCTGTAAAGAGCATTAATTCATGTCGAATAACGCTTACCGAAAGCACTCTTCTATTACTAGAAAGAGCATTAATTCATGTCTAACGCTTACCAAAGCACTCTTCTATTACTAGAGGCTGTAAAAGAGCATTAATTCATGTCGAATAACGCTTACCGAAAGACACTCTTCTATTACTAGAGGCTGTAAAAGAGCATTAATTCATGTCGAATAACGCTTAACAAAGACACTCTTCTATTACTAGAGGCTGTAAAAGAGCATTAATTCATGTCGAATAACGCTTACCGAAAGCACTCTTCTATTACTAGAGGCTGTAAAGAGCATTAATTCATGTCGAATAACGCTTACCAAAGACACTCTTCTATTACTAGAGGCTGTAAAGAGCATTAATTCATGTCGAATAACGTTTACCACAGACACTCTTCTATTACTAGAGGCTGTAAAAGAGCATTAATTCATGTCGAATAACGCTTACCGAAAGACACTCTTCTATTACTAGAGGCTGTAAAAAGAGCATTAATTCATGTCGAATAACGCTTTACCAAAGACACTCTTCTATTACTAGAGGCTGTAAAAGAGCATTAATTCATGTCGAATAACGCTTCTCACCGAAAGCACTTTCTACTAGAGGCTGTAAAAGAGCATTAATTCATGTCGAATAACGCTTACCGAAAGCACTCTTCTAACTGTAAAAGAGCATTAATTCATGTCGAATAACGCTTACCGAAAGCACTCTTCTATTACTAGAGGCTGTAAAAGAGCATTAATTCATGTCGAATAACGCTTACCGAAAGCACTCTTCTATTACTAGAGGCTGTAAAAGAGCATTAATTCATGTCGAATAACGCTTACCGAAAGCATTCATGTCGAATTCTATTTCTATTACTAGAGGCTGTAAAAGAGCATTAATTCATGTCGAATAACGCTTACCGAAAGACTCTTCTTTACTATTACTAGAGGCTGTAAAAGAGCATTAATTCATGTCGAATAACGCTTACCACAGACACTCTTCTATTACTAGAACTGTAAAAGAGCATTAATTCATGTCGAATAACGCTTACCGAAAGCACTCTTCTATTACTAGAGGCTGTAAAAGAGCATTAATTCATGTCGAATAACGCTTACCACAGACACTCTTCTAACGCTAAAAGGCATTAATTCATGTCGAAAACGCACTCTTCTATTACTAGAGGCTGTAAAAGAGCATTAATTCATGTCGAATAACGCTTACCAAAGACACTCTTCTATTACTAGAGGCTGTAAAAGAGCATTAATTCATGTAACGAATAACGAGGCTGTAAAATTAATTCATGTCGAATAACGCTTACCGAAACTCTTCTATTACTAGAGGCTGTAAAAAGAGGTCGAATAACGCTTACTACAGACACTCTTCTATTACTAGAGGCTGTAAAAAGAGCATTAATTCATGTCGAATAACGCTTACCGAAAGCACTCTTCTATTACTAGAGGCTGTCGAAAACGCTACCACAGACATTTCTATTACTAGAGGCTGTAAAGAATAACATGTCGAATAAAGCGAAAGCACTCTTCTATTACTAGAGGCTGTAAAAGAGCATTAATTCATGTCGAATAACGCTTACCAAAGACACTCTTCTATTACTAGAGGCTGTAAAAGAGCATTAATTCATGTCGAATAACGCTTACCAAAAGACTCTTCTATTACTTTTAGGGGCTGTAAAGAGCATTAATTCATGTCGAATAACGCTTACCGAAAGCACTCTTCTATTACTAGAGGCTGTAAAAGAGCATTAATTCATGTCGAATAACGCTTAAAAGAGCATTAATTCATGTCGAATAACGTCACCACAAACACTCTTCTATTACTAGAGGCTGTAAAAGAGCATTAATTCATGTCGAATAACGCTTACCGAAAGCACTCTTCTATTACTAGAGGCTGCAAAAGAGCATTAATTCATGTCGAATAACGCTTACCGAAAGCACTCTTCTATTACTAGAGGCATTAATTCATGTCGAATAACGCTTACCGACAGACATTACTAGGGCTGTAAAAGAGCATTAATTCATGTCGAATAACGCTTACCGAAAGAGGCTGTAAAAAGAGCATTAATTCTTCTATTACTAGAGGCTGTAAAAGAGCATTAATTCATGTCGAATAACGCTTGCCACAGACACTCTTCTATTACTAGAGGCTGTAAAAGAGCATTAATTCATGTCGAATAACGTTACAGACACTCTTCCATTACTAGAGGCTGTAAAAGAGCATTAATTCATGTCGAATAACGCTTACCGAAAGCACTCTTCTATTACTAGAGGCTGTAAAAGAGCATTAATTCATGTCGAATAACGCTTACCGAAAGCACTCTTCTATTACTAGAGGCTGTAAACGAGCATTAATTCATGTCGAATAACGCTTACCGAAAGCACTCTTCTATTACTAGAGGCTGTAAAAGAGCATTAATTCATGTCGAATAACGCTTACCACAGACACTCTTCTATTACTAGAGGCTGTAAAAGAGCATTAATTCATGTCGAATAACGCTTACCACAGACACTCTTCTATTACTAGAGGCTGTAAAAGAGCATTAATTCATGTCGAATAACGCTTACCGAAAGCACTCTTCTATTACTAGAGGATGTAAAAGAGCATTAATTCATGTCGAATAACGCTTACCACAGACACTCTTCTATTACTAGAGGCTGTAAAAGAGCATTAATTCATGTCGAATAACGCTTACCACAGACACTCTTCTATTACTAGAGGGCACTTAATTCATGTCGAATAACGCTTACCGACAGACACTCTTCTATTACTAAGGCTGTAAAAGGCATTAATAGAGGCTGTTCTAAAATAAAAGAGCATTAATTCATGTCGAATAACGCTTACCTGTAAAGACTAATTCATGTCGAATAACAGCAGAAAGCACTCTTCTATTACTAGAGGCTGTAAAGAGCATTAATTCATGTAGAATAACATTTCTATTATTGTAAAAGAGCATTCATTCATGTCGAATAACGCTTACCGAAAAGCACTCTTCTATTACTAGAGGCTGTAAAGAAAGCATTAATTCATGTCGAATAACGCTTACCGAAAGCACTCTTCTATTACTAGAGGCTGTAAAAGATCATTAATTCAAAGTCGAATAACGCTTACATGTCGAAAAGCACTCTTCTATTACTAGAGGCTGTAAAAGAGCATTAATTCATGTCGAAATACGCTACCGAAAGCACTCTTCTATTACTAGAGCTGTAAAGAGCATTAAGCAACGCTTTCTTACTTCTTCTATTACTAGAGGTAAAGAGACAATTCATGTCGAATAACGCTTACCAGAAAGCACTCTTCTATTACTAGGGCTGTAAAAGAGCATTAATTCATGTCGAATAACGCTTACCGAAAGCACTCTTCTATTACTAGAGGCTGTAAAAGAGCATTAATTCATGTCGAATAACGCACCAAAGACACTCTTCTATTACTAGAGGCTGTAAAGAGCATTAATTCATGTCGAATAACGCTTACCAAAGCACTCTTCTATTACTAGAGGCTGTAAAAAAGCATTAATTCATGCTTGAATAACGCTTACCGAAAGCAACACTCTTCTATTACTAGAGGTAATAAAAGAGCATTAATTCATGTCGAATAACGCTTACCGAAAGCACTCTTCTATTACTAGAGGCTGTAAAAAAGAGCATTAATTCATGTCGAATAACGCTTACCAAAGCACTCTTCTATTACTAGAGGCTGTAAAAGAGCATTAATTCATGTCGAATAACGCTTACCAAAGCTCTTCTAATACTGGGGAGGCTGTAAAAGGCAATTAATTCATATCGAATAACGCTTACCAAAGACACTCTTCTATTGAGGCTGTAAAGAGGCTGTAAAAGGCATTAATTCATGTCAATAACGCTTACCACAGACACTTTTCTATTACTAGAGGCTGTAAAAGAATTCATTAATAACGCTTGCACCACAGACACTCTTCTATTACTAGAGGCTGTAAAAGGCATTAATTCATGTCGAATAACGCTTACCAGACACTCTTCTATTACTAGAGGCTGTAAAGAGCATTAATTCATGTCGAATAGCGCTTACCAGAAAGATACTCTTCTATTTCTAAAAGGCTGTAAAAGAGCATTAATTCATGTCGAAAGACCACAGACACTCTTCTATTAATGTAAAGAGCATTAATTCATGTCGAATAACGCTTACCGAAAGACACTCTTCTATTACTAGAGGATGTAAAAGAGCATTAATTCATGTCGAATAACGCTAACCGAAAGACTCTTCTATTACTAGAGGCTGTAAAAGAGCATTAATTCATGTCGAATAACGCTTTACCAATAGACACTCTTCTATTACTAGAGGCTGTAAAAAGAGCATTAATTCATGTCGAATAGCAACACCAGACACTCTTCTACTAAAGGCTGTAAAGACATTAATTCATGTCGAATTTTTCTATTACTAGAGGCTGTAAAAGAGCATTAATTCATGTCGAATAACGCTTACCAAAGACACTCTTCTATTACTAGAGGCTGTAAAAGGCATTAATTCATGTCGAATAACGCTTTTACAGACACTCTTCTATTACTAGAGACTGAAAAGAGCATTAATTCATGTCGAATAACGCTTACCGAAAAGCACTCTTCTATTACTAGAGGCTGTAAAATTAATTCATGTCGAATAACGCTTACCGAAAGACTAGGGCTGTAAAAGGCATTATTCACAAGAGGCTGTAAAGAGCATTAATTCATGTCGAATAACGCTAACCAAAAGCACTCTTCTATTACTAGAGGCTGTAAAAGAGCATTAATTCATGTCATTAATTCATGTCGAATAACGCTTACCGAAGCACTCTTCTATTACTAGAGGCTGTAAAAGAGCATTAATTCATGTCGAATAACGCTTACCGAAAGCACTCTTCTATTACTAGAGGCTGTAAAAGAGCATTAATTCATGTCGAATAACGCTTACCGAAAGCACACTCTCTATTACTATTGAAAAAAGGCATTAATTCAGAGGCTTCTATTAAAGAGCATTAATTCATGTCGAATAACGCTTACCGAAAGCACTCTTCTATTACTAGAGGCTGTAAAAGAGCATTAATTCATGTCGAATAACGCTAACCGAAAGCACTCTTCTATTACTAGAGGCTGTAAAAGAGCATTAATTCATGTCGAATAACGCTTACCAGCACTCTTCTATTACTAGGGCTGTAAAGAGCATTAATTCATGTCGAATAACGCTTACCGAAAGACACTCTTCTATTACTAGAGGCTGTAAAAGCATTCATGTCGAATAACGCTTACCGAAAGACACTCTTTCTATTACTAGAGGCTGTAAAAGAGCATTAATTCATGTCGAATAACGCTTACCGAAAGCACTCTTCTATTACTAGAGGCTGTAAAAGAGCATTAATTCATGTCGAATAACGCTTACCGAAAAGCACTTTCTATTACTAGAGGCTGTAAAAGAGCATTAATTCATGTCGAATAACGCACTCTTCTATTACTAGAAAAAAGAGCATTAATTCATGTCGAATAACGCTACCACAGACACTCTTCTATTACTAGAGGGCTGTAAAGAGCATTAATTCATGTCGAATAACGAAAGCACTCTTCTACTAGAGAGGCTGTAAAGAGCATTAATTCATGTCGAATAACGCTTACCAAAGACACTCTTCTATTACTAGAGGCTGTAAAGAGCATTAATTCATGTCGAATAACGCTTAATGAAAAGCATGTCACCTTCTATTACTAGAGGCTGTAAAAGAGCATTAATTCATGTCGAATAACGCTTACCGAAAGCACTCTTCTATTACTAGAGGCTGTAAAGAGCATTAATTCATGTCGAATAACGCTTACAACAGACACTCTTCTATTACTAGAGGCTGTAAAAAGAGCATTAATTCATGTCGAATAACGCTGTAAAGGCATACCACAGAATAACGCTTACCGAAAGCACTCTTCTATTACTAGAGACTGTAAAAGAGCATTAATTCATGTCGAATAACGCTTACCGAAAGCTCTCTTCTATTACTAGAGGCTGTAAAAGAGCATTAATTCATGTCAATAACGCTAAGCACTCTTCTTACCATAAAGACACTCTTCTATTACTAGAGGCTGTGGTATAGCATTAATTCATGTCGAGAGCGCTTACCATGACACTCTTCTATTACTAGAGGTGTAAAGAGCATTAATTCATGTCGAATAACGTTTACCAAGAAAGCACTCTTCTATTACTAGAGGCTGTAAAAGAGCATTAATTCATGTCGAATAACGCTTACCGAAAGACACTCTTCTATTACTAGAGGCTGTAAAAAGAGCATTAATTCATGTCGAATAACGCTTACCGAAAGCACTCTTCTATTATTAGAGGCTGTAAAAGAGCATTAATTCATGTCGAATAACGCTTACCGACACTCTTCTAACTAGAGGCTGTAAAAAGGCATTAATTCATGTCGAATATTACCACAGACACTCTTCTATTACTAGAGGCTGTAAAGAGCATTAATTCATGTCGAATAACGTAACCGAAAGCACTCTTCTATTACTAGAGGCTGTAAAAGAGCATTAATTCATGTCGAATAACGCTTACCGAAAAGCACTCTTCTATTACTAGAGGCTGTAAAAGAGCATTAATTCATGTCGAATAACGCTAACAAGCACTCTTCTATTACTAGAGGCTGTAAAGGCATTAATTCATGTCAGAGGCACTCTTCTGTTAAAAGAGCTGTAAAAAGCATTAATTCATGTCGAATAACGCTTACCACAGACACTCTTCTATTACTAGAGGCTGTAAAGAGCATTAATTCATGTCGAATAACGCTTACCAAAAGCACTCTACTATTACTAGGGGCTGTAAAAGAGCATTAATTCATCGAATAACGCTACTACAGACACTCTTCTATTACTAGAGGCTGTAAAAGAGCATTAATTCATGTCGAATAACGCTTACCACAGACACTCTACTATTACTAGAGGTGAAAGAGCATTAATTCATGTCGAATAACGCTAACTAGAGACACTCTTCTATTACTAGAGGCTGTAAAGCATTAATTCATGTCGAATAGCAACGCTACCGACACTCTACTATTACTAGAGGCTGTAAAGAGCATTAATTCATGTCGAATAACGCTTACCATGTCGACAGAAAGCACTCTTCTATTACTAGAGGCTGTAAAAGAGCATTAATTCATGTCGAATAACGCTTACCGAAAGCACATTTTCTATTACTAGAGGCTGTAAAGAGCATTAATTCATGTCGAATAACTTACCGAAAGCACTCTTCTATTACTAGAGGCTGTAAAAGAGCATTAATTCATGTCGAATAACGCTTACCGAAGACACTCTTTCTATTACTAGAGGCTGTAAAGAGCATTAATTCATGTCGAATAACGCTTACCGAAAGCTTCTATTACTCTGTAAAGGCATTAATTCATGTCAGATAGAGGCACTCTTCTATTACTGTAAAAGAGCATTAATTCATGTCGAATAACGCTTACCGAAAGCACTCTTCTATTACTAGAGGCTGTAAAAAGCATTAATTCATGTCGAATAACGCTTACCGAAGCACTCTTCTATTACTAGAGGCTGTAAACAGATTAATTCATTAATTCATGTCGGCTATAAAAAAGCATTAATTCATGTCGAATAACGCTACACTCTTCTATTACTAGAGGCTGTAAAAAGCATTAATTCATGTCGAATAACGCTTACCGAAAAGCACTCTTCTATTACTAGAGGCTGTAAAAGAGCATTAATTCATGTCGAATAACGCTTACCAAAGCACTCTTCTATTACTAGAGGCTGTAAAAGAGCATTAATTCATGTCGAATAACGCTTACCGAAAGCACTCTTCTATTACTAGAGGCTGTAAAAGAGCATTAATTCATGTCGAATAACGCTTACCACAGACACTCTTCTATTACTAGAGGCTGTAAAAGAGCATTAATTCATGTCGAATAACGCTTACCACAGACACTCTTCTATTACTAGAGGCTGTAAAAGAGCATTAATTCATGTCGAATAACGCTTACCACAGACACTCTTCTATTACTAGAGGCTGTAAAAAGAGCATTAATTCATGTCGAATAACGCTTACCAAGCACTCTTCTATTACTAGAGGATGTAAAAAGAGCATTAATTCATGTCGAATAACGCTTACCGACAGACACTCTTCTATTACTAGGGCTGTAAAAGAGCATTAATTCATGTCGAATAACGCTTACCAGCACTCTTCTATTACTAGGCTGTAAAGAGCATTAATTCATGTCGAATAACGCTTACCACAAGCACTCTTCTATTACTAGAGGCTGTAAAAGAGCATTAATTCATGTCGAATAACGCTACCGAAAGACACTCTTCATATTACTAGAGGCTGTAAAGAGCATTAATTCATGTCGAATAACGCTTACCGAAAGCACTCTTCTAATACTAGAGGCTGTAAAAGAGCATTAATTCATGTCGAATAACGCTTACCACAGACACATTAATTCTTCTATTACTAGAGGCTGTAAAAGAGAATTAATTCATGTCGAATAACGCTTACCGAAAGCACTCTTCTATTACTAGAGACTGTAAAAAGAGCATTAATTCATGTCAACAACGCTACCACAGACACTCTTCTGGTACTATTCATTCACATTCAAAAGAGCATTCGTAATCTGTCGAATCACGCTTACCGAAAGCACTTTCTATTACTTTAGGCTGTAAAAGAGCATTAATTCATGTCGAATAATGCTTACCGAAAGTAACTTTCATTACAAGAGACTGTAAAAGAGCATTAATTCATGTCGAATAACGCTACCACAGACACTCTTCTATTACTAGAGGCTGTAAAAGAGCATTAATTCATGTCGAATAACACCACAGACCTCTTCTACTAGGGCTGAAAAAGCACATTGAATAACTCTTCTATTACTAGAGGCTGTAAAAGACATTAATTCATGTCGAATAACGCTTACCGAAAAGCACTCTTCTATTACTAGAGGCTGTAAAGAGCATTAATTCATGTCGAATAACGCTACCGAAAGCACTCTTTACTAGAGGCTGTAAAAAGAGCATTAATTCATGTCGAAAGCTTACCGAAAGCACTCTTCTATTACTAGAGGCTGTAAAAGACATTAATTCATGTCGAATAACGCTTACCAAAAAAGCACTCTCTATTACTAGAGGCTGTAAAAGGAGCATTAATTCATGTCGAATAACGCTTACCGAATAGACACTCTTCTATTACTAGAGGCTGTAAAAGAGCATTAATTCATGTCGAATAACGAATAACGCTGTAAGAGCATTAATTCGAAAGCACTCTTCTATTAATAGAGGCTGTAAAAGAGCATTAATTCATGTCGAATAACGCCACCAAAGACACTCTTCCATTACTAGAGGCTGTAAAAGAGCATTAATTCATGTCGAATAACGCCACTTACAGACACTTCATTACTAGAGGCTGTAAAAAGAGCATTAATTCACGTCGAATAACGCTTACAAGACCTCTTCTATTACTAGGGCTGTAAAAGGCATTAATTCATGTCGAATAACGCTAACCAAGCTTCTTCTATTACTAGAGGCTGTAAGATTAATTCATGTCAATGAAAAGCACTTTTCATTACTAGAGGCTGTAAAAAGGCATTAATTCATGTCGAATAACGCTTACCGAAAGACACTCTTCCTGTACTAGAGGCTGTAAAAAGGCATTAAATTCATGAAATAAGGCGAATATTACTAGGGGCTGTAAAGAGCATTAATTCATCGAATAACGCACACTTTTCTATTACTAGAGGCTGTAAAAGAGCATTAATTCATGTCGAATAATGCACCACAGACACTCTTCTATTACTAGAGGCTGAAAAGAGCATTAATTCATGTCGAATAACGCTAAGCACAGACACTCTATTATTACTAGAGGCTAAAGAGCATTAATTCATGTCGAATAACGCTACACCACAGACACTCTACTATTACTAGAGGCTGTAAAGAGCATTAATTCATGTCGAATAACGCTTACCAGACACTCTTCTATTACTAGAGGCTGTAAAGAGCATTAATTCATGTCGAATAACGCTTACCACAGACACTCTTCTATTACTAGAGGCTGTAAAAGAGCATTCATTCATGTCGAATAACGCTTAACGAAAGCACTCTTATATTACTAGAGGCTGTAAAAGAGCATTCATTCATGTCGAATAACGCCTTCTCTTCTATTACTAGAGGCTGTAAAAGAGCATTAATTCATGTCGAAAGCACTCTTCTATTACTAGAGGCTGTAAAAGAGCATTCATTCATGTCGAATAATGAAAGCTTGCCTAGAGGCTGTAAAGAGCACTCTTCTATTAACGCTTACTACAGACAATTTTCATTAGATACAAAAGAGCATTATTTCATGTCGAATAACGCTTACCAAAGCACTCTTCTAATACTAGAGGCTGTAAAGACATTAATTCATGTCGAATAACGCTTACCGAAGGCACTCTTCATTAATAGAGGCTGTAAAAGGCATCAATTCATATCGAATCACGCTTACCGAGTTAATTCTTACTATTACTAGAGGCATTAATTCGACCCAGTCGAATAACGCTTACCGAAAGCCTCTCTATTACTAGAGGCTCTAAAAGCATTCATTCAGCGTCGAATAACGCTTACCAGCACTCTTCTATTACTAGAGGGCATTAATCATGTCGAAACGATATTACTTGTGCATTAATCATGTCGAATAACGCTATCACAGACAATAGAGGCGTAAGAGCAAATGTCGATTTTACCAGATTACTTAGAGGAGGCTGTAAAAGAGCATTAATTCATGTCGAATAACGCTTACCACAGACACTCTTCATATTAAAGATGATTCTGTCGAATAACGCTTACCGAAAGCAATAATTTCTAAAAGAGCATTAATTCATGTCGAATAACGCTTACTACAGACACTCTTCTATTACTAGAGGCTGTAAAAGAGCATTAATTCATGTCGAATAACGCTACTACAGACACTCTTCATTAATAGAGGCTGTAAAAGAGCATTGTTCATGTCGAATAACGCTTACCAAAGCACTCTTCTATTAGAGGATGTAAAAAGAGCATTAATTCATGTCGAATAACGCTTACTAAAGACAATTTTATATTACTAGAGGCTGTAAAAGAGCATTAATTCATGTCGAATAACGTTTACCACAGACATTAACTCTAACGCTTAATGAAAGTAATTTTTCTACTAGAGGCTGTAAAAGACATTAATTCAGTCGTCGAACACAGACGCATTACTAGATGCTGTAAAAGAGCATTATTTCATGTTTACACTGAAAGCACTTTCTAATACTAGAGGCTGTAAAGAGCATTAATTCATGTGAATTAACGCCCTGGTGCTCTTCTATTACTAGAGGCTGTAAAGAGCATTAATTCATGTCGAATAACGCTAACCAGCACTCTTCTATTACTAGAGGATGTAAAAAGAGCATTAATTCATGTCGAATAACGCTACCACAGACACTTCTATTACTACAGGCTGGAAAGAGCATTAAATTCATTGTCCACAGAATATTACTAGGCTTAAAAGATATTAATTCATGTCGAATAACGCAATGCTCTTCAATTACTAGAGGCTGTAAAAGGCATTAATTCATGTCGAATAACGCTTTCACCGAAAGCACTCTTCTATTACTAGAGGCTGTAAAAGAGCATTAATTCATGTCGAATAACGCTTACCAAAGAAGACACTCTTCTATTACTAGAGGCTGTAAAAGAGCATTAATTCATGTCGAATAACGCACTCTTCTATTACTAGAGGCTGTAAAAGAGCATTAATTCATGTCGAATAACGCTACCAAAGACACTCTTCTATTACTAGAGGCTGTAAAAGAGCATTAATTCATGTCGAATAACGAAAGCACTCTTCTATTACTAGAGGATGTAAAGAGCATTAATTCATCAGAATAACGCTACTACAGACACTCTTCTATTACTAGAGGCTGTAAAAGAGCATTAATGTCATGTCGAATAACTAGAGGCTGTAAAAAGCATTAATTCATGTCAAATAACGCCACAGACAGATTCTATTACTAGAGGCTGTAAAAGCATTATTTCATGTCGAATAACGCTACTGAAACCTCTTTTCTAATAGGCTGTAAAGGAGAACATTCATGTCGAAATAACGCTTACTGAAATAACTCTTCTATTACTAGGCTGTAAAGAGCATTAATTCATGTAAAGATCACAGACACTCTTCTATTGCACTGTGTAAGAGCATTAATTCAACGAATAACGCTTACCGAAAGACTCTTCTATTACTAGAGGCTGTAAAAGAGCATTAATTCATGTCGAATAACGCTACCAAAAAGCACTCTTCACACTAGGGGCTGTAAAAGAGATTAATTCATGTCGAATAACGACTGAAAGCTTCTTCATTACTAGAGGCTGTAAGAGCATTAATTCATGTCAAAATAACGAAAGCACTATTACTAGAGGCTGTAAAGAGCATTCATGTCGAATAACGCTTACCGAAAGACACTCTTCTATTACTAGAGGCTGTAAAAGAGCATTAATTCATGTCGAATAACGCCACTACAGACACTCTTTCTATTACTAGGGACTGTAAAAAGAGCATTAATTCATGTCGAATAACGCTAACCAAAGACACCTTCTATTACTAGAGGCTGTAAAAGAGCATTAATTCATGTCGAATAACGCTACCGAAAGTACTTTCTATTACTAGAGGCTGTAAAAGAGCATTAATTCATGTCGAATAACGCTAAAATAATTCTTCTATTACTAGAGGTCTGTAAAGACATTAATTCATGTCGAATAACGCTACCACAGACACTCTTCATTACTAGAGGCTGTAAAAGGCATTCATTCATCAATAACGCTACCACAGACACTCTTCTATTACTAGAGGCTGTAAAGAGCATTAATTCAAGTCGAATAACGCTTACTGACAGACACTCTTCTATTAATAGAGGCTGTAAAAGACATTAATTCATGTCGAATAACGCTTACTACAGACACTCTTCTATTACTAGAGGCTGTAAAGAGCATTAATTCATGCTCGAATAACGCTTACTACAGACACTCTTCTATTACTAGAGTATGTAAAAGAGCATTAATTCATGTCGAATAACGACACTCTTCCACAGACACATTAATTCATGTCGATTACTAGAGGCTTCTATTACAAAAGAGCATTAATTCATGTCGAATAACGCTTACCGAAAGCACTCTTCTAATACTAGAGGCTGTAAAAGCATTAATTCATGTCGAATAACGCTACCAGACACTCTTCCTATTAATAGAGGCTGTAAAAGAGCATTAATTCATGTCGAATAACGCTTACCACAGACACTCTTTCATTACTAGAGGCTGTAAAGACATTAATTCATGTCGTGAATAACGCTACTGAAAGCATTAATTCATTCAGATATTACTAGAGGCTATAAAGAGCATTAATTCATGTCGAATAACGCTTACTGAAAGCACTCTTCTACTAGAGGCTGTAAAAGAGCATTAATTCATGTCGAATAACGCTTACCACAGACACTCTTCTATTACTAGCTGTAAAAGAGCATTAATTCATGTCGAATAACGCTTACCGAAAGACACTCTTCTATTACTAGAGGTTTAATTCATGTAAACAGACTCTTCATGCCTAGAGGCTGTAAAAGAGCATTAAGACATGTCGAAACGCTACTGAAAGCATTAATTCATGTCAATACTAGAGGCACTCTTCTATTACTAAAGAGCATTAATTCATGTCGAATAACGCTTACCACAGACACTTCTGTTTGGAAAGAGCATTATTTCATTATCCAATTAACGCTTACTGAAAGACACTCTTCTAAATTAGAGGCTGTAAGAGCATTAATTCGTATCGAATAACGCTTACCAAAGCACTCTTCTATTACTAGAGCCTGAATCAACCGAAAGCACTCTTCTTTACTATTAAATATCGAATAACGCTACCGAAAGCACTCTTCTATTACTAGAGGCCTCTGTTATAATGTCGATTACCGATTCTTTCATCCAAAGAGATTAATTACGTCGAATACCTGTTACCGAAAGTTTCTTCATTACTAAAGGCTGTAAAAAGAGCATTAATTCATGTCGAATAACGCTTACACCCTCTTCTACTAGAGGCTGTAAAAAGAGCATTAATTCATGTCGAATAACGTTTACAGACACTCTTTTCTATTACTTAGAGGCTGTAAAAAGGCATTAATTCATAACGCTCGAATATTAATAGAGGCTGTAAAAGAGCATTAATCATGTCGAATAACGCTACTCTTCTATTTATAGAGGATGTAAAGCGTTGACCATTCATATGAATAAAAGACATTAATTCAGTCGAATAACGCTACTCTTCTATTATTTTTCTTAGAGGCTGTAAAAGAGCACATTAATTCATGTCGAATAACGCTTACCACAGACACTTCTATTACTAGAGGCTTAACCAAGCATTAAATTACGTCGAATAATGCTTAACGAAAAGTAACTCTTTATATTACTAGAGGCTGTAAAAGGCATTAATTCATGTCGAATAACGCTACCACAGACACCTTCATTATTTCAGGGCTGTAAAAGACATTAATTCAAGTCGAATAACGCTTACGAAAGTAATACTTCCTATTAATTAGAGGATATAAAAGAGTAACAATCATGTCGAATAACGCTACTACAGATAATCTTCATTACTAGAGGCTGTAAAAAGCATTAATTCATGTCGAAATAACGTTACCAAAGACACTTTCTATTACTAGAGGCTGTAAAAGAGCATTAATTCATGTCGAATAACGCTTACCACAGACACTATTACTAGAGGTTGTAAAGAGCATTAATTCATGTCGAATAAGGCTTACCATAGACACTTTCTATTACTAGAGGCTGTAAAAGAGCATTAATTCGTCGAATAACGCTTACGAAAGCACTTTATATTAATAGAGGCTGTAAAGAGCATTAATTCATGTCGAATAACGCTTACCACAGACACCTTCTACAATAGATGCTGTAAAGAGCACACATTCGAATAACGCTTACTACAGACACTATTACTAGAGGTTGCAAAGAGCATTAACAGACGAATAACGCTTCAAAGTACTTTTCATTAGAGGATGTAAAAGCATTAATTCATGTCGAACAACGCTTACCACAGACACTCTTCTATTACTGAGTACGAAAAAGAGCATTAATTCATGTCGAATAACGCTTACCGAAAGCACTTTCATTACTAGAGGCTATAAAAGAGCATTAATTCATGTCGAATAACGCTTACCGAAAGCACTCTTAATTACTAGAGGCTGTAAAGAGCATTAATTCATGTCGAATAACGCTTACCAGACACTTTCTATTACTAGAGGCTGTAAAAGACATTCATTTCATGCCGAATAACGCTTACCGAAGACACTTTCTATTACTAGAGGCTGTAAAGAGCATTAATTCATGTCGAATAACGCTTACCGAAAGCACTTTTCTATTACTAGAGGCTGTAAAAGACATTAATTCATGTCGAATAACGCTTACCACAGACTCTTCTATTACTAGAGGCTGTAAAAGAGCATTAATTCATGTCGAATAACGCTTACCAAAAGACACTCTTCTATTACTAGAGGCTGTAAAAGAGCATTAATTCATGTCGAATAACGCTTACCGAAAGCACTCTTCTATTACTAGAGGCTGTAAAATAGCATTAATTCATGTCGAATAACGCTTACCGAAAGCACTCTTCTATTACTAGAGGCTGTAAAGAGCATTAATTCATGTCGAATAACGCTTACCGAAAGTCTTCTATTACTAGAGGCTGTAAAGAGCATTAATTCATGTCGAATAACGCTTACCATTACAGACACTCTTCTATTACTAGAGGGTTGTAAAAGAGCATTAATTCATGTCGAATAACGCTTAATGAAACTCTTCTATTAGAGGCTAAAGACATTAATTCATGTCGAATAACGCTTACACAGACCTCTTCTATTACTAGATGCTGTAAAGAGCATTAATTCATGTCGAATAACGCTTACCGAAAGCACTCTTCTACTAGAGGATGTAAAGAGCATTATTCATGTCGAATAACGCTACCGAAGGACACTCTTCATTACTAGAGGCTGCAAAGAGCGTGGTACAAACATGTCGAATATCCTTTACCGAAACTCTTCTGTTACAAGAGGCTGTAAAAAAGGCATTAATTCATGTCGAATAACGCTACCCCAAGCACTCTTATTACTAGAGGCTCTAAAAAGGCATTAATTCATGTCGAATAACGCTTACCGAAAGCACTCTTCTATTACTAGAGGCTGTAAATAATTCTTATCGAATAACGCTTACCGAAAGCATTCTATTACTAAAGGCTGTAAAGAGGCATTAATTCATGTCGAATAACGCTTACCGAAAGACACTCTTCTTAATACTAGAGGCTATAAAGAGCATTAATTCATGTCGAATAAAGCTACCGAAAGCACTCTTCACTTACTAGAGGCTGTAAAGAGCATTAATTCATGTCGAATAACGCTTACCGACTCTTCTATTACTGAAAGCACTCTTCAATACTAGAGGCTGTAAAAGACATTAATTCATGTCGAATAACGCTTACCACAGACACTCTTCTATTAGCTTAGAGGCTGTAAAAGAGCATTCATTCGCTGTCGAATCACGCTTACACAGACACTCTTCTGTTACTAGAGGCTGTAAAGAGCATTAATTCATGTCGAATAACGCTTACCACAGACACTCTTCTATTACTAGAGGCTGTAAAAGAGCATTCATTCTGTCGAATAACGCTTACTGAAAAGCACTCTTCTATTACTAGAGGCTGTAAAGAGCATTAATTCATGTCGAATAACGCTCTTCTATTACTAGCACAAAGAGCACTCATGTCGAAATTACTGAAAGCACTCTTCTAATACTAGAGGCTGTAAAAGAGCATTATTTCATGTCGAATAACGCTACCGAAAGCACTCTTCTATTACTAGAGGCTGTAAAAGAGCATTAATTCATGTCGAATAACGCTTAACAGCACTTTCATTACTAGAGGCTGTAAACGCATTCATTCATTCGCTTACCATACAGACACTTATTACTAGAGGCTGTAAAAGAGCATTAATTCATGTCGAATAACGCTTATCACAGACACTCTTCATTACAAGAGGCTGTAAAAGACATTAATTCATGTCGAATAACGTTTACTACAGACACTCTTCATTAAGAGGCACATTAATTCATGTCGAATAACGCTTACTAGAGGTCTGCAAAAGAGCATTAATTCATGTCGAATAACGCTACTACAGACACTCTCTAAAGTGTAAAGAGCATTAATTCATTCGAATAACGCTTACTACAGACACTTTTCTATTACTAGAGGCTAAAGACATTAATTCATGTCGAATAACGCTACTGAAAGCACTTTCATTACTAAAGGATGTAAAGATACTTAATTCATTTCGAATAACGCTTGCAAGCATTCTTCTATTACTAGAGAGGCTGTAAAGAGCATTAATTCATGTCGAATAACGCTTATTACTAGAGGCTGTAAAAGAGCATTAATTCATGTCGAATGGCGCTTACAAAAGACACTCTTCTATTACTAGAGGCTGTAAAGAGCATTAATTCATGTCGAATAACGCTTACCAAAGACCTCTTCTATTACTAGAGGGCTGTAAAGAGCATTAATTCATGTCGAATAACGCTTACTAGAGACTCTTCTATTACTAGGCTTGTTGTAAAGAGCATTCGACCAATGTCGAATAACGCTTTACCACAGACACTCTTTCATTACTAGAGGTTGTAAAGAGCATTAATTCATGTCGAATAACGCTTACCGACAGACACTTTCTATTACTAGAGGCTGTAAAAGAGCATTCATTCATGTCGAATAACGCTTACCACAGACACTTCTATTACTAGAGGCTGTAAAAGAGCATTAATTCATGTCGAATAACGTTAACATAGACTACTGAAGGTTTTCATTACTAGAGGATGTAAAAGAGCATTAATTCATGTCGAATTAACGCTTACTGAAAAGCACTCTTCTATTACTAGAGGGCTGTAAAGAGCATTAATTCATGTCGAATAACGCTTACTGAAAGACTCTTTCTATTAGAGGCTTAAAAGTTAATAATTCATGTCGAATAACGCTTACCGAAAGATACTCTTTCATTACTAGAGGCTGTAAAAGAGCATTGTTCATGTCGAATAATGCTTAAAGCACTCTTCATTACTACTGTAAAGAGCATTCATTCATGTCGAATAACGCCAGGCTTATTGGCTTTCAGAGGCTGTAAAGAGCATTAATTCATGTCGAAATAACCTTACCGAAAGCACTCTTCAATACTAGAGGCTGTAAAAGAGCATTAATTCATGTCGAATAACGCTTACCACAGACACTCTTCTATTACTAGAGGTAAAAGACATTAATTCATGTCGAATAAGGCTTACTTACAGACACCTTCTATTACTAGAGCTGTAAAAGAGCATTAATTCATGTCGAATAACGCTTAAAAGCATCAATTTCTATTAATAGAGGCTGTAAAAGAGCATTAACTCATGTCGAATAACGCTACTACAGACAATGAAGATGCTGTAAAAGAGCATTTTCATGTACTACAGACACAATAGATTACTAGAGGCTGTAAAAGAAAGCATTAATTCATGTCGAATAACGCTTACCGAAAGATACTCTTCATTACTAGAGGATGTAAAAGAGCACATTCATACACAACGCTTACCACAGAATAACGAGGCTACGAATAACGCTTACCGAAAGCACTCTTCTATTAGAGGCCAAACAGCATTAATTCATGTCGAATAACGCTTTTCATTACTAGAGGCAGACACATGTCGAATAACGCCACTCACTATTACTAGAGGCTGTAAACGAGCATTAATTCATGTCGAATAACGCTTTATCAAGAGCACTCTTCATTACTAGAGGCTGTAAAGAGCATTCATTCATGTCGAATAACGCTTACTACAGACACTCTTCTATTACTAGAGGTTGTAAAGACATTAATTCATGTCGAATAACGCTACTACAGACACTTTCTATTACTAGAGGTTAATTCAAGTCGAAAGACACTCTTCTAATTCATGTCGAATAACGCTTACTGAAAGCACTCTTCTATTACTAGAGGATGTAAAAGACATTAATTCGCTGTCGAATAACGCTTACTACAGACACTCTTCTATTACTAGAGGCTGTAAAAGAGCATTAATTCATGTCGAATAACGCTTACCACAGACACCTTTCATTAATAGAGGATGTAAAGAGCATTAATGTCGAATAACGCTAACGAAAGACACTCTTCATTACTAGAGGCTGTAAAAGAGCATTAATTCATGTCGAATAACGCTTACCACAGACACCTTCATTACTAGAGGTTGAAAATAATTAATTCATGTCGAATAACGCTACTAACAGACACTCTTCTATTACTAGGAGGCTGTAAAAAGCATTAATTCATGTCGAATAACGCTTACCAAAGTACTTCTATTACTAGAGGCTATAAAAGAGCATTAATTTATGTCGGAATAACGCTTAATGAAAGCAATTTTCTAATACTAGAGGCTGTAAAAGAGCATTAATTCATGTCGAATAACGCTACCACAGACACTCTTCTATTACTAGAGGCTGTAAAGCATTAATTCATGTCGAATAAGGCTTACCAGACCTCTTCTATTACTAGAGGCTGTAAAAAGAGCATTAATTCATGTCGAATAACGCTTACCGAAAGCACTCTTCTATTATTACAGTCGAATAACGTGCTATAAAGAGCATTAACTCATGTCGAAATAACGCTTACCACAGACACTCTTCTATTACTAGAGCTACAAAAGAGCATTAATTCACGTCGAATAACGCTACCAAAGACACTCTTCTGTTACTAGAGGATGAAAGAGCATTAATTCATGTCGAATAACGCTTACCACAGACACTCTTTTCATTACTGAGGCAAAAAGAGGCATTAATTCATGTCAGAATAACGCTAATGAAAGCACTCTTCTATTACTAGGAGGCTGTAAAGAGCATTAATTCATAACGTCAGAAAGTCACGCTTTACTAGAGGCTGTAAAGATATTAATTCATGTCGAATAACGCTCTTCTACAGAGGCTGTAAAAAGATTAATTCATGTCGAATAACGCTTACTGAAAGTATACCTTCTATTACTAGAGGCTGTAAAAGAGCATTAATTCATCGAATAACGCTCCGAAAGACACTCTTCCATTACTAGAGGCTGTAAAAGAGCATTAATTCATGTCGAATAACGCTTACCGAAAGCACTCTTCTATTACTAGAGGCTGTAAAAGAGCATTAATTCATGTCGAATAACGCTACCACAGACACTCTTCTATTACTAGAGGCTGTAAAGAGCATTAATTCATGTCGAATAACGCTTACCGAAAGACACTTTCTATTACTAGAGGCTGTAAAAGACATTAATTCATGTCGAATAACGCTAACAAAGACACTCTTCTATTACTAGAGGCTGTAAAAGAGCATTAATTCATGTCGAATAACGCTTACCACAGACACTCTTCTATTACTAGAGGCTGAAAAAAGAGCATTAATTCATGTCGAATAACGCTTAACGAAAAGTACTCTTCTATTACTAGAGGGATGTAAAAAGAGCATTAATTCATGTCGAATAACGCTTACCGGAAGACACTCTTCTATTACCAGTTATTGCAAAGAGCATTAATTCATGTCGAATAACGCTTACCACAGACCTCTTCTGTTACTAGAGGTCGTAAAAGAGTTATTAATTCATGTCGAATAACGCAACACAGACACTCTTCTATTACTAGAGGCTGTAAAAGAGCATTAATTCATGTCGAATAACGCTACCACAGACACTCTTATATTACTAGAGGCTGTAAAAGAGCATTAATTCATGTCGAATAACGCTTACCGAAAGCACTCTTCTATTACTAGAGGATGTAAAAGAAAGCATTAATTCATATCGAATAACGCTAACAGACACTCTTCTATTACTAGAGCTGTAAAAGAGCATTAATTCATGTCGAATAACGCTTACCACAGACACTCTTCTATTACTAGAGGCTATAAAGAGCATTAACTCATGTCGAATAGTTACACTCTTCTACAGACACTCTTCTATTACTAGATGCTGTAAAAGAGCATTATTTCATATCGAACAACGCTAACGAAAGTACTCTTATATTACTAGAGGCTGTAAAAAGCATTAATTCATGTCGAATAACGCTTACCACAGACACTTATTACTAGAGGCTGTAAAGAGCATTAATTCATGTCGAATCCTGCGCTTACCAGAGAACTCTCTATTACGAGGTTTCTATTAGAGCATGCATAATTCATGTCGAATAACGCTTAATTTTCTATTACTAGAGGCTAAAAGAGCATTAACTCTTCTAACGCTTCAAAGAATTTTCTATCAGAGGTTCTAAAGGCATTCATTCATGTCGAATAACGCTACCACAGACAATTTTCTATTACTAGATGCTGTAAAGAGCATTAATTCATGTCGAATAACGCTTACCGAAAGCTCTACTATTACTAGAGGCTGTAAAAGAGCATTAACTCATGTCGAATAACGTCTTTTCACCGAAAGAGCACTCTTCTAATCGAATAGAGGCTGTAAAAAGCATTAATTCATGTCGAATAACGCTTACCGAAAAAGCACTCTTCTATTACTAGAGGCTGTAAAAGAGCATTAATTCATGTCGAATAACGCTTACCGAAAGCACTTTCTTCTATTACTAGAGGCTTAAGAAAGACATAAATAACGCCAATGAAAGCATTCATCATTAATAAGGCTTCCGAGTATTTAACTATACTCGAAATACACCGAAAGCACCTTCAATTCTAGAGGCTGTAAAAGAGACATTCATGTCGAATAACGCTATCGAAAGCACTCTTCTATTACTAGAGGCTGTAAAGAGCATTAATTCATGTCGAATAACGCCACTGAAAGTACCACAGACCATCATTCTGTTAACGTGCTACCAGGGCTCTTCTATTACTAGGCTGTAAAGCATTAATTCATGTCGAATAACGCTTATCACAGACACTCTTCTATTACTAGAGGTTGTAAAGAGCATTAATTCATGTCGAATAACGCTTACCTGTACACTCTTCTATTACTAGAGTCTGTAAAAGAGCATTAATTCATGTCGAATAACGCTTACCGAAAAAGATACTCTTCTATTACCACAGGATGTATTATGAGGCATAAAGAGTAATTCATTTCGAATAACGCACCAAAAGACAATCTTCTTATTACTAGAGGATGTAAGAGCATTAATTCATTTCGAATAACGCTTACCACAGACACTCATCCTATTACTAGAGGCTGTAAAGAGCATTAATTCATGTCGAATACTTGCTTACCATTACAGACAAAGAGCTCTTCATTACTAGAGGCTGTAAAGAGCATTAATTCATGTCGAATAACGCTTATTACTAGAGGCGACACTGTCGAATAACGCTCGAAAGCACTTCTAATACTACTGGCTGTAAAGAGCATTAATTCATGTAAATATCGCTATGTCATATAACGCTGTAAAGAGTTATTAATTATGTCGAATAACGTTACCACAGACACTCTTCTATTACTAGAGGCTGTAATAGAGCATTAATTCATGTCGAATAACGCTTACTGAACACTCTTCTATTACTAGAGGCTGTAAAAGGCATTAATTCATGTCGAATAACGCTTACTGAAACACTCTTCTAATACTAGAGGCTGTAAAGAGTACACCATGTCGAATGTACCAAGACAGAGGCATTAATTTCATGTCAGACCGAAAGCACTTTCTATCACTAGAGACCGTAAAGAGCATTAATTCATGTCGAATAACGCTTCTTTTCATTACTAGAGGCTATAAAAGAGCATTAATCTCATGTCCGAAAGCAATTTTCTATTACAAGAGGTTGTAAAGAGCATTAATCTGAAAACGCCACTCTTCTAATACTAAGAGGCTGTAAAGAGCATTAATTCATGTCGAATAACGTTACCGAAAGACACTCTTCTATTACTATTGTAAAGATATTAATTCATGTCGAATAACGCTACCGCATTATTCTTCATTCGAATAACGCTTACCGAAAGCACTCTTCTACTAGAGGCTGTAAAGATTCATTCATGTCGAAATAATTCACAGAAAGCACTCTTCTATTACAATACTAGAGGCTGTAAAAGAGCATAATCATGTCAATAACGCTTATCAAACCAATTTTCCTATTACTAGAGGCTGTAAAAGAGCATTAATTCATGTCGAATAAGGCTTACCATGAAGACACTCTTCTATTACTAGAGGCTGTAAAAGAGCATTAATTCATGTCAATAACGCTTACCGAAAGCCTCTTCCTAATAGAGGCTAAAGAGCATAAAAGCCAGCATTAATTCATTACTAGTCTGTAAAGAGCATAATTCATGTCGAATAATCACAGACACTCTTCTATTACTAGAGGCTGTAAAGAGCATTAATTCATGTCGAATAATAACGCTTACCGAAAGACAATCTTCTATTACTAGAGGATGTAAAGAGAATTAATTCATGAACGCTTACCACAGACACTCTTCTATTACTGGAGGCTGCAATAGAGCATTAATTCATTTCGAATAACGCAACACCCCGGCCCTTTCGTTACTAGAGGCTGTAAAGAGCATTAATTCATGTCGAATAACGCTACTGAAAGCCACATTAGAGTACAAAGTATATTAATTCATGTCTGTTGCCACTGAAAGGTATGCATTACTAGAGGCTGTAAACGAGCATTCTTTCATGTCGAATAACGCTTACCACAGACACTCTTCTATTCATGCTAGTCAACGCTACCACAGACAAAAGAGGCTGTAAAGATATTAATTCATGCCAGAATAACGCTTACCAGGCTGTAAAGACATTAATTCTAATTACCTAAGGGCTGTAAAAGACATTCATTCATGTCGAATAACGCTTTTTGAAAGCACTCTTCTATTACCAGAGTGGAAAGAGCATTAATCATGTCGAATAACGCTTAACACAGACACCTTCTATTACTAGAGGCTAAAGCATTAATTCATGTTATAACGCTACTACAGACACTCTTTCATTACTAGAGGCATTAATTCATGTCGAATAACGCTTAACGAAAGCTTTCTTATATTACTAGTGCCGTAAAAGAGCATTAATTCATATCGAATAACGTCACCAGACACCTTTCTATTACTAGGGAAGCTGTAAAGAGCATTAACTTCATGTCGAATAACGCTTACAACAGAGAAGCACTCTTCTAATAGAAACAGCAAAGAGCATTAATTCATCGAATAACGCTTACCAAAGACATCTCTATTAATAGAGGCTATAAAAGAGCATGTCATGTCGAACAAAACTTAATGAAAGCACTCTTCTAATAGAGGCTAAAAGAGCATAAGTCGTCGAAGAACGCTAACCAGAAGGCCTCTTCTATTACTAGAGGTGTAAAAGGCATTATTCATGTCGAATCACGCGAAAGCACTCTTCTGTTAATAGAGGCTGTAAAAGAGCATTAATTCATGTCGAATAACTCTTGCAGAGCACTCTTCTATTACAAGAGGCTGTAAAAGAGAATTAATTCATGTCAGATAAAGCACTCTTCTATTACTAGATGCTGTAAAGAGCATTAATTCATGTCGAATAACGCTACCTAAAGCACTCTTCTATTACTAGAGGCTGTAAAGAGCATTCATGTCGAATAATCGCCACCGAAGGCAATTTTCTATTACTAGAGGCTTAAGAGACCAAATCACGCTCCTTCTATTACTAGAAGAGCATTAAAACGCTAGCATTAATTCATTACTCGAATAACGAAGTTACTGAAAGTACCTCTTTACTAATACTAGAGGCTGTAAAAGAGCATTAATTCATATCGAATAACGCTTTAAAGACACTCTTCTATTACTAGAGGCTGTAAAAGAGCATTAATTCATGCCGAATAACGCTACCACAAGACACTCTTCTATTACTAGAGGCTGTAAAAGAGCATTAATTCATGTCGAATAACGCTTACTGGAAAGACACCTTCATTACTAGAGGCTGTAAAGAGCATTAATTCATGTCGAATAACGCTTACCACAGACACTCTTCTATTACTAGAGGCTGTAAAAGAGCATTAATTCATGTCGAATAACGCTTACCACAGACCTCTTCTATTACTAGAGGCTGTAAAGAGCATTAATTCTGTCGAATAACGCTTACAGAAAGCACTCTTCTATTAGAGAGGATGTAAAGACGACATTCATGTCGAATATAGCACCACAGACACTCTTCACTGGAGTCTGTAAAGAGCATTAATTCATGTCGACAGACACTCTTCTATTACTAGAGGCTGTAAAGACATTAATTCATTTCGAATAACGCTTACCACAGACACTCTTCTATTACTAGAGGTTGTAAAAGAGAGCATTAATTCATGTCGAATAACGCTTACCATAAGAGACACTTTCTATTACTAGAGGCTGTAAAAGAGCATTAATTCATGTCGAATAACGCTTACCAGCCAGCTCTTCTATTACTAGAGGCTGTAAAATACATTAATTCATGTCGAATAACGCTTACCACAGACACTTTCCATTACTAGAGGTGTAAAGAGCATTAATTCATGTCGTCGAATAACGCTTACCACAGACACTCTTTCCTACTAGAGGCTGTAAAAAGAGCATTAATTCATGTCGAATAACGCTTTACTGAAAGCACTCTTCTATTACTAGAGGATGTAAAAAGAGCATTAATTCATGTCGAATAACGCTTACTATGCACTCTATTACTAGAGGATGTAAAAGAAGCATTAATTCCGTCGAATAACGCTTACCACAGACACTCTTCTATTACTAGAGGCTGTAAAAGAGCATTATTTCATGTCGAATAACGCTTACTACAGACTCTTCAATTACTAGAGGCTGTAAAAGACATTTATGTCGAATAAGGCTAACGAAAGTAATTTTCATTACTAGAGGTCAAAATTTAATTCATGTCGAATAACGCTTACGAAAGGCACTCTTCTATTACTAGAGGCTGTAAAAGAGCATTAATTCATGTCGAATAACGTCATAATACACACTCTTCTATTACTAGAGGCTGTAAAGAGCATTAATTCATGTCGAATAACGCTAACCGAAAGCACTCTTCTATTACTAGAGGCTGTAAAAGAGCATTAATTCATGTCGAATAACGCTTACTGAAACAGAATCTTCTATTACTAGAGGCTGTAAAGAGCATTAATTCATGTCGAATAACGCTTACCGAAAGACACTCTTCATTACTAGAGGCTGTAAAAAGAGCATTAATTCATGTCGAATAACGCTTACCACAGAGCACTTTCTATTACTAGAGGTCATTAATTCATGTCGAATAACGCTTACCACAGACACTCTTCTATTACTAGAGGCTGTAAAAGAGCATTAATTCATGTCGAATAACGCTACCGAAAGCACTCTTTCTATTACTAGAGGCTGTAAAAGAGTACCTTATTCAACACTTTCTATTACTAGAGGCTGTAAAAGAGCATTAATTCATGTCGAATAACGCTACCGAAAGCACTCTTCTATTACTAGAGGCTGTAAAAGAGCATTAATTCATGCGTCGAATAACGCCATCCAATATTACTAGAGGCTGTAAAAGAGCCATGTCGAATAACGCACTCTTCTATTACTAGAGGATGTAAAAGAGCATTAATTCATGTCGAATAACGCTTATCAAGACACTCTTCCATTACTAGAGGCTGTAAAAGAGCATTAATTCATGTCGAATAACGCTTACCACAGAGCACTCTTCTATTACTAGAGGCTGTAAAGAGCATTAATTCATGTCGAATAACGCTTACCACTTCTTCTATTACTAGAGGCCGTAAAAGACATTAATTCATGTCGAATAACGCTTACCGAAAGCACTCTTTTCATTACTAGAGGCTGTAAAAAGAGCATTAATTCATGTCGAATAACGCTTACCACAGACACTCTTCTATTACTAGAGGTTGTAAAAGAGCATTAATTCATGTCGAATAACGCTAACCGAAAGCACTCTTCATTACTAGAGGCTGTAAAAGAGCATTAATTCATGTCGAATTAATTCGTCGAATAATGCCACTGGAACGCACTTTTCAATACTAGAGGCCGTAAAAGAGCATTAATTCATGTCGAATATTACTAGAGGCTTACCGAAACGCCACTCTTCTATTACTAGAGGCTGTAAAGGCATTAATTCATGTCGAATAACGCTTGCAAAAATGCTCATTACTAGAGGCCGTTACTAGTCGAATAACGCTGAAAGTACTCTCTTCATTACTAGAGCATTCATTCATGTCGAATAACGCTTTCCACGGTACTCTTCTATTACACTAGGGCTGTAAGAGCATCAGTAATAACACTACTATTACTAGAAGCTGTAAAGAGCATTAATTCATGTCGAATAGCAACTTACCACAGACGCTACTTCTACTAGGGCTGTAAGAGCATTAATTCATGTCGAATAGCAACTTGCAGCACTCTTCCTATTACTACTAGAGGCTGAAACATTTAATTCATGTCGAATAACTTGCCCACCACAGACACTCTTCTATTACTAGAGCTGTAAGAGCATTAATTCATGTCAAATCTTGCTTACCACAGACCTCTTCTATTACTGGGGCTATAAGAGCATTAATTCATGTCGAATAACGCTTACAGACACTTTTCTATCATCAGAAAGTTCTATTACTAGAGGCTGTAAAGAGCATTAATTCATGTCGAATAACGCTTACCGAAAGCACTCTTCTATTACTAGAGGCTGTAAAGAGCATTCATCTAATAACGCTTCATTACTAGAGGCTGTAAAAGAGCATTAATTCATGTCGAATAACGCTACCACAGACACTCTTCTATTACTAGAGGCTGTAAAGAGCATTAATTCATGTCGAATAACGCTTACCACAGACACTCTTTCTATTACTAGAGGCTGTAAAAGAGTCGAATAACGCTACCATTACTATTACTCGAAATAGCATTAATTCATGTCTTAATAACGAAAAGCACTCTTCTATTACTAGAGGCTGTAAAAGAGCATTAATTCATGTCGAATAACGCTTACGAAAGACACTCTTTTCATTACTGAGGCAAAGAGCATTCTTCTAATAACGCTACTAGAAAGGCTGTAAAAGAGCATTAATTCATGTCGAATAACGCTAACCGAAAGCACTCTTTCATTACTAGAGGCTGTAAAGAGCATTAATTCATGTCGAATAACGCTTACCGAAAGCTGAGGCTAAAAGAGCATTAATTCATGTCGAATAACGCTTACCGAAAGCACTCTATTACTAGAGGCTGTAAAAGAGCATTAATTCATGTCGAATAACGCTTACCGACAGACACTCTTTCTATTACTAGAGGCTGTAAAAAGAATTAATTCATGTCGAATAACGCTTACCGAAATTACTAGCACTCTTCTATTACTAGAGGCTGTAAAGAGCATTAATTCATGTCGAATAACGCTTACCGAAAGACACTTTTTCTATTACTAGAGGCTGTAAAAAGAGCATTAATTCATGTCGAATAACGCTTACCGAAAGACACTCTTCTATTACTAGAGGCTGTAAAGAGCATTAATTCATGTCGAATAACGCTACCGAAAGCACTCTTCTATTACTAGAGGCTGTAAAGAGCATTAATTCATGTCGAATAACGCTTACCGAAAGCACTCTTCTATTACTAGAGGGCTGTAAAAGAGCATTAATTCATGTCGAATAACGCTTACCGAAAGACACTCTTCTTACTAGAGGCTAAAGAGCATTAGTCGAATAACGCTTACCGAAAGCACTGAGGCTGTAAAGAGCATTAATTCATGTCGAATAACGCTTACCGAAAGCACTCTTCTAGAGGCTGTAAAAGAGCATTAATCATGTCGAATAACGCCACTGAAAGCACTCTTCTATTACTAGAGGCTCTAAAGAGCATTATTCATGTCGAATAACGCTCGACACCTTCTATTACTAGAGGCTGTAAAGAGCATTAATTCATGTCGAATAACGCTTACCGAAAGCACTTTTCTATTACTAGAGGCTGTAAAGAGCATTAATTCATGTCGAATAACGCTTACCAGACACTTTCTATTACTAGAGGATGTAAAAGAGCATTAATTCATGTCGAATAACGCTTACCGAAAGACACTCTTCTATTACTAGAGGCTGTAAAAGAGCATTAATTCATGTCGAATAACGCCACCACAGACACTTAATTTTCTATTACTAGAGGCTGTAAAGAGCATTAATTCATGTCGAATAACGCTTACCGAAAGCACTTTTATTACTAGAGGCTGTAAAAGAGCATTAATTCATGTCGAATAAAGCACCTTTCTATTACTAGAGCATTAATTCATGTCGAATAACGCTACCGAAAGCACTCTTCTATTACTAGAGGCTGTAAAAGAGCATTAATTCATGTCGAATAACGCTTACCACAGACACTCTTCTATTACTAGAGGCTGTAAAGAGCATTAATTCATGTCGAATAACGCTTACCAAAAAGCACTCTTTATTACTATTTAATTCATGTCGAAAACGGCTGTAAAGACTCTTCTATTACTAGAGGCTGTAAAAAAGAGCATTAATTCATGTCGAATAACGCTTACTGAAAGCACTCTTATATTACTAGAGGCTGTAAAGAGCATTAATTCATGTCGAATAACGCTTACCACAGACACTCTTCTATTACTAGAGGCTGTAAAAGAGCATTAATTCATGTCGAATAACGCTTACCGAAAGCACTCTTCTATTACTAGAGGCTGTAAAAGAGCATTAATTCATGTCGAATAACGCCACCAGAAAGCACTCTTCTATTACTAGAGGCTATAAAAGAGCATTAATTCATGTAACGCTTACTTACAGAACTAGAGGGCTGTAAAGTGCATTAATTCTGAATAACGCACTCTTCTATTACTAGAGGCTGTAAAGAGCATTAATTCATGTCGAATAACGCTTACTGAAAGAAGCACTCTTCTATTACTAGAGGCTGTAAAGAGCATTAATTCATGTCGAATAACGCTTACCGAAAGACACTCTTCTATTACTAGAGGCTGTAAAAGAGCATTAATTCATGTCGAATAACGCTTACTACAGACACTCTTTCATTACTAGAGGCTGTAAAAGAGCATTAATTCATGTCGAATAACGCTTTTACTGAAAGCACTTTCTATTACTAGAGGCTGTAAAGAGACATTAATTCATGTCGAATAACGCTTACTACAGACACTCTTCTATTACTAGAGGCTGTAAAAGAGCATTAATTCATGTCGAATAACGCTTACAGAAACTCTTTGTATTACTAGAAAAAGAGCATTAATTCATGTCGAATTAACCGAAAGCACTATTACTAGAGGCTGTAAAGAATTAATTCATGTCGAATAACGCTAAAAAAGCACTCTTCATTACTAGAGGCTGTAAAAGAGCATTCATTCATGTCGAATAACGCTTACCGAAAGCACTCTTCATTACTAGAGGCTGTAAAAGAGCATTAATTCATGTCGAATAACGCTTACCAGAAAGCACATCTTCTATTACTAGAGGCTGTAAAAGAGCATTAATTCATGTCGAATAACGCTACCGAAAGCACTCTTCCATTACTAGAGGCTGTAAAAGCATTAATTCATGTCGAATAACGCTACCGAAAGCACTCTTCTATTACTAGAGGCTGTAAAGAGCATTAATTCATGTCGAATAACGCTTACCACAGACACTCTTCTATTACTAGAGGCTGTAAAGAGCATTAACTTCATGTCGAATAACTAGCTTAAAAGAGCATTAATTCATGTCGAAAGACACTCTTCTATTACTAGAGGCTGTAAAAGAGCATTAATTCATGTCGAATAACGCTTATTCTATTACTAGAGGCTGTAAAAGAGCATTAATTCATGTCGAATAACGCTTACTACAGACTTCTATTACTAGAGGCTGTAAAAGAGCATTAATTCATGTCGAATAACGCTTACCGAAAAGCACTCTTCTATTACTAGAGGCTTAAAAGAGCATTAATTCATGTCGAATAACGCTACTGAAAGCACTTACCACAAGACATTAATTCATGTCGAATAACGCTACTAAAGCAGAGGCTGTAAAAGAGCATTAATTCATGTCGAATAACGCTATAAAGCTTACCAAAGAGCATTAATTTCTTATTACTAGAGGCTGTAAAGAGCATTAATTCATGTCGAATAACGCTTACCAAAGACACTCTTCTATTACTAGAGGCTGTAAAGAGCATTAATTCATGTCGAATAACGCTTACCATAGCTTACCGAAAGACACTCTTCGACAACGCTATTACTAGAGGCTGAAAAGAGCATTAATTCATGTCGAATAACGCTACAGAAAGCACTCTTCTATTACTAGAGGCTGTAAAAAGAGCATTAATTCATGTCGAATAACGAGGCTGTAAAAGACATTAATTCATGCGTCGAATAAGCACTTTTCATTACTAGAGGCTAAAAGAAAGCATTAATTCATGTCGAATAACGCTACGAAAGCACTCTTTCATACTAGAGGCTGTAAAGAGCATTAATTCATGTCAGAATATCGCTAACTAAAGACTCTTCTATTACTAGAGGCTGTAAAAGAGCATTAATTATGTCGAATAATGTGTACCAAAGACACTCTTCATTACTAGAGGCTGTAAAATAGCATTAATTCATGTCGAATAACGCTTACTGAAAGTACTCTTCATTACTAGAGGCTAAAAAGAGCATTAATTCATGTCGAATAACGCTTACCGAAAGCACTCTTCTAATACTAGAGGCTGTAAAAGAGTACACCATGTCGAATAACGCTACCACAGACACACTCTTTCATTACTAGAGGCTGTAAAGAGCATTAATTCATGTCGAATAAGGCTTACCGAAAGCACTTTCTATTACTAGAGACCGTAAAGAGCATTAATTCATGTCGAATAACGCTACTGCAATTTTCATTACTAGAGGCTGTAAAAGAGCATTAATTCTTCTATTACAAGAGAAAGCTGTTCTATTAAAGAGGTTTAAAGAGCATTCATGTCGAATAACGCCACTGAAAGCACTCTTCTATTAATAGAGGCTGTAAAAGAGCATTAAATTCATGTCGTCGAATAACGCTTACCGAAAGACACTTTTCATTACTAGAGGCTGTCGATATTAATTCATGTCGAATAACGCTTACCGAAAAGCACTCTTCTATTACTAGAGGCTGTAAGAGCATTCATTCATGAAATAACGCTTACCGAAAGATACTCTTCTATTACTAGAGGCTGTAAAGAGCATTAATTCATGTCGAAATAGCCCTTACTGAAAGCACTTTTCTTTCAATACTAGAGGCTGTAAAAGAGCATTAATTCATGTCGAATAACGCTTACCAAAGACACTTTTCTATTACTAGAGGCTGTAAAAGAGCATTAATTCATGTCGAATAACGCTTACCACAGAGACTCTTTTCTATTACTAGAGGCTGTAAAAGAGCATTAATTCAAGTCGAATAACGCTACCGAAAGATACTCTTCTATTACTAGAGGCTAAAGAGCATTAATTCATGTCGAATAACGCCACTTACCAAAGACACTTTTCTATTACTAGGAGGCTGTAAAGAGCATTAATTCATGTCGAATAACGCTTACCAAAGCACTCTTTCTATTACTAGAGGCTGTAAAGAGCATTATTCATGTCGAATAACGTTACTGAAAGCAATTCCTTCTATTACTAGAGGATGAAAGGTAAAAGAACGCTTACCACAGACACCTTCATTACTGGAGGCTCGAATAACGTCGAATAACGCTACCGAAAGCACTTTCGTTACTAGAGGCTTAAAGAGCATTAATTCATGTCGAATAACGCTACTGAAAGCACACAGACAAAGTATATTAATTCATGTCTTGCCACTGAAAGCACTTTCATTACTAGAGGCTGTAAAAGAGCATTAATTCATGTCGAATAACGCTTACTGAAAAGCACTCTTCATTACTAGAGGATGTAAAAGAGCATTAATTCATGTCGAATAACGCTTACCAGAAGACACTTTCCATTACTAGAGGCTGTAAAGAGCAATTCATGCATGTCGAATAACGAGGCTTAAAGAGCATTAAATGTCGAATAACTTCATTTCTTAGAGGCTGTAAAAGACATTAATTCATGTCGAATAACGCTTACCGAAAGACACTCTTTCTATTACTAGAGGCTGTAAAAGAGCATTAATTCATGTCGAATAACGCTTACCACAGACATCTTCTATTACTAGAGGCTGTAAAAAGAGCATTAATTCATGTCGAATAACGCTACTACAGACACTCTTTCATTACTAGAGGCTGTAAAAGAGCATTAATTCCGAATAACGCTTAACGAAAGCACTCTTCTATTACTAGATGCTGTAAAAGAGCATTAATTCATGTCGAATAACGCTTTCGAAAAAGCACTCTTCAATACTAGAGGCTGTAAAAGAGCATTAATTCATGTCGAATAACGCTTACAGAAAGCACTCTTCTATTAATAGAGGCTGTAAAGAGCATTAATTCATGTCGAATAACGCTTAATGAAAGACACTTTTCTATTACTAGAGGCTGTAAAACGCTAACCAGCATTAATTCATGAGGTCGAATAACGCTTACCAAAGACACTCTTTTATTACTAGAGGCTGTAAAAGAGCATTAATTCATGTCGAATAACGCTACCGACAGCACTCTTCTATTACTATAGGCTGTAAAAGAGAATTAATTCGTCGAATAACGCTACTAAAGCACTCTCTTCTATTACCAGATGCTGTAAAGACAATTCATGTCGAATAACGCTTAACGAAAGCAATTTTTCATTACCAGAGGCTGTAAAAGAGCATTCATCATGTCGAATAATCGCCACCGAAAGCACTCTTCATTACTAGAGGCTGTAAAGAGATTCATTCATGTCGAATAACGCTACCGAAAAGAATTTTTCTATTACTAGAGGCTGTAAAAGAGCATTAATTATGTCGAATAACGCTTACCGAAAGCACTCTTCATTACTAGAGGCTGTAAAAGAGCATCTATTCATGTCGAATAACGCTTTACTGAAAGTACTCTATTACTAGAGGCTGTAAAAGAGCATTAATTCATGTCGAATAACGCTTACCGAAAGCACTCTTCTATTATTAGAGGCTGCAGACATTAATTCATGTCGAATGCTGCAACAAAGCGTTTCTTTCTATTACTAGAAGCTGTAAACAGCATTCATTCATGCCGAATAACGCTACCACAGAGACACTCTTCTATTACTAGAGGCTGTAAAGAGCATTAATTCATGTCGAATAACGCTTATCACAGACACCTTCATTACTAGAGGCTAAAGAGCATTAATTCATGTCGAATAACGCTTACCACAGACACTCTTCTATTAATAGAGGCTGTAAAAGAGCATTAATTCATGTCGAATAACGCCATCGAGTATTCTTCTATTACTAGAGGCTGTAAAGAGTACACCATGTCGAATTAATTCATGTCGAATAACGCTTACCGAAAGACACTCTTCTATTACTAGAGGCTGTAAAAGCATTAATTCATGTCGAATAACGCTTACCGAAAGCACTCTTCTATTACTAGAGGCTGTAAAGAGCATTAATTCATGTCGAATAACGCTTACCGAAAGCACTCTTCTATTACTAGAGGCTGTAAAAGAGCATTAATTCATGTCGAATAACGCTACTGACTACAGACACTCTTCTATTACTAGAGGCCGTAAAGAGCATTAATTCATGTCGAATAACGCTTACCACAGACACTCTTCTATTACTAGAGGCTGTAAAGAGCATTAATTCATGTCGAATAACGCTTTACAGAAAGCACTCTTCTATTACTAGAGGCTGTAAAAGAGCATTAATTCATGTCGAATAACGCTTACCACAGACACTCTTCTATTACTAGAGGCTGTAAAGAGCATTAATTCATGTCGAATAACGCTTACCGAAAGCACTTTCTATTACTAGAGGATGTATTACGCATAGAGGCTGTTAAAAACTGTAAAAACATCATGTCGAATAAACGCTTACCGAAAGCTCTCTTCTATTACTAAAAGGCTGTAAAAAAGCAGTAACTCATGTCGAAATAACGCTAACGAAAGTAATTTCTTAATACTAGAGAGCTGTAAGAGCATTAATTCATGTCGAATAACGCTTACCGAAAGCGCTCTTCTATTACTAGAGGCTGTAAAGAGCATTAATTCATGTCGAATAACGTTTGCAAAAATTCTCTTCTTATTACTAGAAGCTGTGAAACAGCATTCATTCATGTCGAATAACGGTACTCTTTACCGAAAGTAATTCTTTCTATTACTAGAAGTTATAAAGAGCATTAATTCATGTCGAATAACAACTTAATGAAAGACGCTTTCAATACTAGAGGCTGTAAAGAGCATTAATTCATGTCGAATAACGCCAATACAGCACTCTTCCTCTATACTAGATGCTGTAAAAGAGCATTATTTCATGTCGAATAACGCCAATCGAAAGACACTCTTTCTATTACTAGGAGGCTGTAAAGAGCATTAATTCATGTCGAATAACGCTTACCGAAGGACCTTTTCTATTACTAGAGGCTGTAAAGAGCATTAATTCGAATCACGTCGAATAACGTTAAGAGGCTGTACACCATACGAATAACGCCTCTTCTTTCATTAATAGATGTAAAAGAGCATTCATTCATGTCGAATAACGCTTACCAAAGACACTCTTCTATTACTAGGAGGCTGTAAAGAGCATTAATTCATAATGTGAATCTTGCTTACAGACACTCTTCTATTACTAGGGCTGTAAAAGGCATTAATTCATGTCAGTCGCGCTTACAGCCTCTTCCTTCTAGGCTGTAAAAGGCATTAATTCATGTCGAATAACACGCCTACAGGCCTCTTCTACTAGAGGCTGTAAAAGGCATTAATTCTCATGTCGAATAGCAACACCGAAGCCTCTTCCATACAGGGCTGTAGAGCGCTCATCGTATCGAATATCCTTACCACAGACCTCTTCTATTACTAGAAATGTAAAGGCATTAATTCATATCGAATAACGCTTACAGACACTCTTCTATTACTAGAGGCTGTAATAGAGGGCATTAATTCATGTCGAATAACGCTTACCAAAGCACTCTTCTATTACTAGAGGCTGTAAAAGCATTAATTCATGTCGAATAACGCTTACCGAAAGAAAAGCTCTTCTATTACTAGAGGCTGTAAAAGAGCATTAATTCATGTCGAATAACGCTACTAGAGGCAAAAGAGCAGACAACTACCACAGACACTCTACTATTACTAGAGGCTGTAAAAGAGCATTAATTCATGTCGAATAACGCTTACAGAAAGCACCTTCTTTGTATTACTAGAGGTTGTAAAGAGCATTAATTCATGTCGAATAACGCTTACCACAGACATTACTAGAGGCTGTAAAAGAGCATTAATTCATGTCGAATAACGCTTACCACAGACACTCTTCTATTACTAGAGGCTGTAAAGAGCATTAATTCATGTCGAATAACGCTTACCGAAAGACACTTTCTATTACTAGAGGCTGTAAAAAGCATTAATTCATGTCGAATAACGCTTACTGAAAGACAATTTTCTATTACTAGAGGCTGTAAAGAGCATTAATTCATGTCGAATAACGCTACTACAAGACACTCTTCTATTACTAGAGGCTGTAAAAAGAATTCATGCAATAACGCTAAAAGCACTTCTATTACTAGAGGCTGTAAAAGAGCATTAATTCATGAATAACGCTTACCAAAGACACTCTTCTATTACTAGAGGCTGTAAAAGAGCATTAATTCATGTCGAATAACGCTACCGAAAGCACTCTTCTATTACTAGAGGCTGTAAAAGAGCATTAATTCATGTCGAATAACGCTAACGAGGCTGTAAAAGAGCATTGAATTCATGTCGAATAACGCTTACCGAAAGCACTCTTCTATTACTAGAGGCTGTAAAGAGCATTAATTCATGTCGAATAACGCTACTGAAAGCACTCTTCTATTACTAGAGGCTGTAAAAAGAGCATTAATTCATGTCGAATAACGCTTACCACAGACACTCTTTCTATTACTAGAGGCTGTAAAAGAGCATTAATTCATGTCGAATAACGCTTACAGACACTCTTCTATTACTAGAGGCTGTAAAAGAGCATTAATTCATGTCGAATAACGCTTACCGAAAGCACTCTTCCATTACTAGAGGCTGTAAAAGAGCATTAATTCATGTCGAATAACGCTTACCGAAGACACTCTTCTATTACTAGAGGCTGAAAAAGAGCATTAATTCATGTCGAATAACGCTTACCAAAAGACACTCTTCTATTACTAGAGGCTGTAAAAGAGCATTAATTCATGTCGAATAACGCTACCGAAAGCACTCTTCTATTACTAGAGGCTGTAAAGAGCATTAATTCATGTCGAATAACGCTAACCGAAAGCACTCTTCTATTACTAGAGGCCATGTCGAAAGAGCATTAATTCATGTCGAATAACGCTTACCGAAAGCACTCTTCTATTACTAGAGGCTGTAAAAGAGCATTAATTCATGTCGAATAACGCTTACCGAAAGCACTTCTATTACTAGAGGCTGTAAAGAGCATTAATTCATATCGAATAACGAGCCGAAAAGCAATCTTCGAATAACGCTTACAGAAAGTACTAGAGGCTGTAAAAGAGCATTAATTCATGTCGAATAACGCTACTGACACTCTTCTATTACTAGAGGCTGTAAAAGAGCATTAATTCATGTCGAATAACGCTTACCACAGACACTCTTCATTATTACTAGAGGCTGTAAAAGAGCATTAATTCATGTCGAATAACGCTTACCGAAAGACACTCTTCTATTACTAGAGGCTGTAAAAGAGCATTAATTCATGTCGAATAACGCTACCACAGACACTCTTCTATTACTAGAGGCTGTAAAAGAGCATTAATTCATGTCGAATAACGCTTACCGAAAGACACTCTTCTATTACTAGAGGCTGTAAAGAGCATTAATTCATGTCGAATAACGCTTACTACAGACCGAAAAAGAGCATTAATTCATGTCGAATAACGCTTACTGAAAGCACTTTCATTACTAGAGGCTGTAAAAGAGCATTAATTCATGTCGAATTAACGCTTACCGAAAGACACTTTTCTATTACTAGAGGCTGTAAAAGAGCATTAATTCATGTCGAATAACGCTTACCATGTCGAATACACTCTTCATTACTAGAGGCTGTAAAAGAGCATTAATTCAAAGTCGAATTAAGAGGCGCATAACCGAAAGCTTACCACAGACACTCTTCTATTACTAGAGGCTGTAAAAGAGCATTAATTCATGTCGAATAACGCTTCTATTTCATTACTAGAGGCTGTAAAAGAGCATTAATTCATGTCGAATAACGCTAACCGAAAGCACTTTTCTATTACTAGAGGCTGTAAAAGAGCATTAATTCATGTCGAATAACGCTACTGAAAGCACTTTTCTATTACTAGAGGCTGTAAAGAGCATTAATTCATGTCGAATAACGCTTACCACAGACACTCTACTATTACTAGAGGCTGAAAAAGAGCATTAATTCATGTCGAATAACGCTAACCGAAAGCACTCTTCTATTACTAGAGGCTGTAAAAGAGCATTAATTCATGTCGAATAACGCTACCAGAAAGCACTTTCTTTACTAGAGGCTGTAAAAGAGCATTAATTCATGTCGAATAACGCTTACCACAGACACTCTTCTATTACTAGAGGCTGTAAAAGAGCATTAATTCATGTCGAATAACGCTTACCGAAAGCACTCTTCTATTACTAGAGGCTGTAAAAGAGCATTAATTCATGTCGAATAACGCTTACCGAAAGCACTCTTCATTACTAGAGGCTGTAAAAGAGCATTAATTCATGTCGAATAACGCTTACCGAAAGCACTTCTTATTACAGAGGCTGTAAAAGAGCATTAATTCATGTCGAATAACGCTTACCGAAAGCACTCTTCTATTACTAGAGGCTGTAAAAGAGCATTAATTCATGTCGAATAACGCTTACCACAAGCACTCTTCATTACTAGAGGCTGTAAAAGAGCATTAATTCATGTCGAATAACGCTTACTGAAAGCACTCTTCTATTACTAGGGCTGTAAAAAGCATTAATTCATGTCGAACGCTACCACAGACTCTTCTATTACTAGAGGCTGTAAAAGAGCATTAATTCATGTCGAATAACGCTTCTTCATTACTAGAAAAAGCATTAATTCTATTACTAGAGGCTGTAAAGAGGTCAAACAGCATTCATTCATGTCGAATAACGCTTACCGAAAGCACTTTTCTATTACTAGAGGCTGTAAAAGAGCATTAATTCATGTCGAATAACGCTACTGAAAGACACTCTTTATTACTAGAGGCTGTAAAGAGCATTAATTCATGTCGAATAACGCTTACTACAGACACTCTTCATTACTAGAGGCTGTAAAAGAGCATTAATTCATGTCGAATAACGCTTACCAAAGCACTCTTCTATTACTAGAGGCTGTAAAAGAGCATTAATTCATGTCGAATAACGCTTACCACAGACACTTTTCTATTACTAGAGGCTGAAAAGAGCATTAATTCATGTCGAATAACGCTTACCGAAAGCATTACTTCATTATTACTAGAGGACACTGTAAAAGAGCATTAATTCATGTCGAATAACGCTTACCAAAGACACTTCTATTACTAGAGGCTGTAAAAGAGCATTAATTCATGTCGAATAACGCTACACAGACACTTACTAGAGGCTGAGCATTAAAGCTAATAACTCTTTTTCTATTACTAGAGGCTGTAAAAGAGCATTAATTCATGTCGAATAACGCTTACCGAAAGCACTTTTCATTACTAGAGGCTGTAAAGAGCATTAATTCATGTCGAATAACGCTTACCGAAAGCACTTTTCTATTACTAGAGGCTGTAAAATAGCATTAATTCATGTCGAATAACGCTTACCGAAAGCACTCTTCATTACTAGAGGCTGTAAAAGAGCATTAATTCATGTCGAATAACGCTTACCAGAAAGTAATTTTCTATTACTAGAGGCTGTAAAGAGCATTAATTCATGTCGAATAACGCTTACTTACAGATGCACTTACTATTACTAGAGGCTGTAAAGAGCATTAATTCATGTCGAATAACGCTTACCGAAAGCACTTTTCTATTACTAGAGGCTGTAAAAGAGCATTAATTCATGTCGAATAACGCTTACCATAGACACTTACTATTACTAGAGGCTGTAAAAGAGCATTAATTCATGTCGAATAACGCTTTTTACAGACACTCTTCTATTACTAGAGGCTGTAAAAGAGCATTAATTCATGTCGAATAACGCTTACCGAAAGCACATTTCTATTACTAGAGGCTGTAAAAGAGCATTAATTCATGTCGAATAACGCTTACCGAAAGCACTCTTCTATTACTAGAGGCTGTAAAAGAGCATTAATTCATGTCGAATAACGCTTACCGAAAGCATTACTTATTACTACTGCAAAAGAGCATTAATTCTTACCGAAAGCACTATTACTAGAGGCTGTAAAAGAGCATTAATTCATGTCGAATAACGCTTACCGAAAGCACTCTTCATTAATAGAGGCTGTAAAAGAGCATTAATTCATGTCGAATAACGCTTACCGAAAGCACTTTTCTATTACTAGAGTCTGTAAAAGAGCATTAATTCATGTCGAATAACGCTTACCGAAAAGCACTCTTCTATTACTAGAGGCTGTAAAAAGAGCATTAATTCATGTCGAATAACGCTTAACGAAAGCACTTTTCTATTACTAGAGGCTGTAAAAGAGCATTAATTCATGTCGAATAACGCTTACAGACACTCTTCTATTACTAGAGGCTGTAAAAGAGCATTAATTCATGTCGAATAACGCTTACCAAAGACACTCTTCTATTACTAGAGGCTGTAAAAGAGCATTAATTCATGTCGAATAACGCTTACCGAAAGACACTCTCTATTACTAGAGGCTGTAAAAGAGCATTAATTCATGTCGAATAACGCTTACCGAAAGCACTCTTGTATTACTAGAGGCTGTAAAGAGCATTAATTCACGTCGAATAACGCTTACCACAGACACTCTTCTATTACTAGAGGCTGTAAAAAGAGCATTAATTCATTCGAATAACGCTAACCGAAAGTACACTATTACTAGAGGCTGTAAAAGAGCATTAATTCATGTCGAATAACGCTTACCACAAAGCACTCTTCATTACTAGAGGCTGTAAAGAGCATTAATTCATGTCGAATAACGCTAACCAAAGACACTCTTCATTACTAGAGGCTGTAAAAGAGCATTAATTCATGTCGAATAACGCTTACCGAAAGCACTCTTTTCTATTACTAGAGGCTGTAAAGAGCATTAATTCATGTCGAATAACGCTTACCACAGACACTCTTCTATTACTAGAGGCTGTAAAAGAGCATTAATTCATGTCGAATAACGCTTACCAAAGCACTCTTCTATTACTAGAGGCTGTAAAAGAGCATTAATTCATGTCGAATAACGCTTACCGAAAGCACTCTTCTATTACTAGGCTGTAAAAGAGCATTAATTCATGTCGAATAACGCTTACCGAAAGACACTCTTCTATTACTAGAGGCTGTAAAAGAGCATTAATTCATGTCGAATAACGCTTACTGAAAGCATTTTCTATTACTAGAGGCTGTAAAAGAGCAGCGTCGAATAACGCTAATTCATGTCGAATTAATTCATGTCGAATAACGCTTACCAGAGCACTCTTCTATTACTAGAGGCTGTAAAGAGCATTAATTCATGTCGAATAACGCTTACTGAAAGACACTTTCTATTACTAGAGGCTGTAAAAGAGCATTAATTCATGTCGAATAACGCTTACCGAAAGCACTCTTCATTACTAGAGGCTGTAAAAGAGCATTAATTCATGTCGAAACGCTTAATTTTCATTACTAGAGGCTGTAAAAGAGCATTAATTCATGTCGAATCGAATAACGCTTACCGAAAACGAACTGAAAGCTTTTCTATTACTAGAGGCTGTAAAAGAGCATTAATTCATGTCGAATAACGCTTACCGAAAGTCGATTACTAGGGCTGTAAAAGGTTATTAATTCGAATAACGCTAACCGAAAGACACTCTTCTATTACTAGAGGCTGTAAAAAGAGCATTAATTCATGTCGAATAACGCTTACCGAAAGCACTTTTCTATTACTAGAGGCTGTAAAAGAGCATTAATTCATGTCGAATAACGCTTACCGAAAGACACTCTTCTATTACTAGAGGCTGTAAAAGAGCATTAATTCATGTCGAATAACGCTTACCGAAAGCACTCTTCTATTACTAGAGGCTGTAAAAGAGCATTAATTCATGTCGAATAACGCTTACCAAAGACACTCTCTATTACTAGAGGCTGTAAAAGAGCATTAATTCATGTCGAATAACGCTAACTACAGACACTCTTCTATTACTAGAGGCTGTAAAAGAGCATTAATTCATGTCGAATAACGCTAACGAAAGACAATTTTCATTACTAGAGGCTGTAAAAGAGCATTAATTCATGTCGAATAACGCTACCGAAAGCACTTCTATTACTAGAGGCTGTAAAAGAGCATTAATTCATGTCGAATAACGCTTACCGAAAGCACTCTTTTCTATTACTAGAGGCTGTAAAAGAGCATTAATTCATGTCGAATAACGCTTACCGAAAGCACATTTCTATTATTAGAGGCTGTAAAGAGCATTAATTCATGTCGAATAACGCTTACCAAAGACAAAGGCTGTAAAGAAAGCATTAATTCATGTAATAGAGGTCGAATAACGCTTACCAGACACCTTCTATTACTAGAGGCTGTAAAGAGCATTAATTCATGTCGAATAACGCTACCACAGACACTCTTTCATTACTAGAGGCTGTAAAAGAGCATTAATTCATGTCGAATAACGCTTACCGAAAGCACTTTTCATTACTAGAGGCTGTAAAAGAGCATTAATTCATGTCGAATAACGCTTACTACAAGCAATCTTCTATTACTAGAGGCTGTAAAAGAGCATTAATTCATGCATGTCGAATAACGCTTACCGGGAAAGACACTCTTCTATTACTAGAGGCTGTAAAAGAGCATTAGTTCATGTCGAATAACGCTTACTGAAAGGCACTCTTCATTACTAGAGGCTGTAAAAGAGCATTAATTCATGTCGAATAACGCTTACTGAAAGCACTCTTCTATTACTAGAGGCTGTAAAGAGCATTAATTCATGTCGAATAACGCTTACTGAAAGCACTCTTCTATTACTAGAGGCTGTAAAAGAGCATTAATTCATGTCGAATAACGCTTACTACAAACACTCTTCTATTACTAGAGGCTGTAAAAAGAGCATTAATTCATGTCGAATAACGCTTACCACAGACACTCTTCTATTACTAGAGGGCTGTAAAGAGCATTAATTCATGTCGAATAACGCTTACCAAAGACACTCTTCTATTACTAGAGGCTGTAAAAGAGCATTAATTCATGTCGAATAACGCTACCAAAGACACTCTCTATTACTAGAGGCTGTAAAGAGCATTAATTCATGTCGAATAACGCTTACGAAAGACACTCTTCATTACTAGAGGCTGTAAAAGAGCATTAATTCATGTCGAATAACGCTTACCGAAAGACACTCTTCATTACTAGAGGATGTAAAAGAGCATTAATTCATGTCGAATAACGCTTACGAACTATTACTAGAGGCTGTAAAAGAGCATTAATTCATGTCGAATAACGCTTACCACAGACAATCTATTACTAGAGGCTGTAAAAGAGCATTAATTCATGTCGAATAACGCTGTAAAAGAGCATTAATTCGAAAGCAATTTCTTCTATTACTAGAGGCTGTAAAAGAGCATTAATTCATGTCGAATAACGCTTACCGAAAGCACTCTTCTATTACTAGAGGCTGTAAAAGAGTATTAATTCATGTCGAATAACGCTTACTGAAAGACACTCTTCTATTACTAGAGGCTGTAAAGAGCATTAATTCATGTCGAATAACGCTTACCACAGACACTCTTCTATTACTAGAGGCTGTAAAAGAGCATTAATTCATGTCGAATAACGCTTACCGAAAGCACTCTATTACTAGAGGCTTAAAAGAGCATTATTAATAACGCTAGAGGCTGTAAAAGAGCATTAATTCATGTCGAATAACGCTTACCGAAAGTACTCTTCTATTACTAGAGGCTGTAAAGAGCATTAATTCATGTCGAATAACGCTTACCGAAAGGCACTCTTCTATTACTAGAGGCTGTAAAAGAGCATTAATTCATGTCGAATAACGCTTACAGAAAGCACTCTTCTATTACTAGAGGCTGTAAAGAGCATTAATTCATGTCGAATAACGCTTACCACAGACAATAACGCTACTTCTATTACTAGAGGCTGTAAAAGAGCATTAATTCATGTCGAATAACGCTACTGAAAGCACTCTTCTATTACTAGAGGCTGTAAAAATAGCATTAATTCATGTCGAATAACGCTTACCGACAGACACTCTTCTATTACTAGAGGCTGTAAAGAGCATTAATTCATGTCGAATAACGCTACCGAAAGCACTCTTCTATTACTAGAGGCTGTAAAAGAGCATTAATTCATGTCGAATAACGCTTACCGAAAGTACTTTTCTATTACTAGAGGCTGTAAAGAGCATTAATTCATGTCGAATAACAGACTTACCGAAAAGAGCATTAATTCATGTCGAATAACGCTCTATTACTAGAGGCTGTAAAAGAGCATTAATTCATGTCGAATAACGCTAACTGAAAGCACTTCTATTACTAGAGGCTGTAGCATTCATTCATGTCGAATAACGTTCGAAAAGCACTATTACTAGAGGCTGTAAAAGAGCATTAATTCATGTCGAATAACGCTTACCACAGACACTCTTCTATTACTAGAGGCTGTAAAAGAGCATTAATTCATGTCGAATAACGAATGAACGAGGCTACTTAATTCATGTCGAATAACGCTTACTTTTCTATTACTAGAGGCTGTAAAAGAGCATTAATTCATGTCGAATAACGCTTACAGAAAGACACTTTTCTATTACTAGAGGCTGTAAAAGAGCATTAATTCATGTCGAATAACGCTTACACAGACACTCTTCCATTACTAGAGGCTGTAAAAGAGCATTAATTCATGTCGAATAACGCTTACCAAAAGCACTCTTCTATTACTAGAGGCTGTAAAGAGCATTAATTCATGTCGAATAACGCTTACCACAGACACTCTTCTATTACTAGAGGCTGTAAAGAGCATTAATTCATGTCGAATAACGCTTACCACAGACACTTTTCGATTACTAGAGGCTGTAAAGAGCATTAATTCATGTCGAATAACGCTTACCACAGACACTCTTTCTATCACTAGAGGCTGTAAAAGAGCATTAATTCATGTCGAATAACGCTTACCGAAAGACACTCTTCTATTACTAGAGGCTGTAAAAGAGCATTAATTCATGTCGAATAACGCTACCAAAGACACTCTATTACTAGAGGCTGTAAAAGAGCATTAATTCATGTCGAATAACGCTTACTAGAGGCTGAAAGATACCTTCTATTACTAGAGGCTGGCCGTAAAAACATTAATTCATGTCGAATAACGCTTACCGAGACACTCTTCTATTACTAGAGGCTGTAAAGAGCATTAATTCATGTCGAATAACGCTTACCGAAACACTCTTCTATTACTAGAGGCTGTAAAGAGCATTAATTCATGTCGAATAACGCTTACCACAGACACTTTCTATTACTAGAGGCTGTAAAAGAGCATTAATTCATGTCGAATAACGCTTACAGAAAGCACTTCTATTACTAGAGGCTGTAAAAGAGCATTAATTCATGTCGAATAACGCTTACCAGCACTCTTCATTACTAGAGGCTGTAAAGAGCATTAATTCATGTCGAATAACGCTACCGAAAGCACTTTTCTATTACTAGAGGCTGTAAAAGAGCATTAATTCATGTCGAATAACGCTTAAAGCACATTACTAGAGGCAAAAAGAGCATTAATTCATGTCGAATAACGCTTACCAAAGCACTCTTCATTACAAGAGGCTGTAAAAGAGCATTAATTCATGTCGAATAACGCTTACCGAAAAGCACTTTCTATTACTAGAGGCTGTAAAGAGCATTAATTCATGTCGAATAACGCTTACCGAAAGCACTCTTCTATTACTAGAGGCTGTAAAAGAGCATTAATTCATGTCGAATAACGCTTACCGAAAGCACTCTTCTATTACTAGAGGCTGTAAAAGAGCATTAATTCATGTCGAATAACGCTTACCACAGACACTCTTCTATTACTAGAGGCTGTAAAAGAGCATTAATTCATGTCGAATAACGCTTACCACAGACACTCTTCTATTACTAGAGGCTGTAAAAGAGCATTAATTCATGTCGAATAACGCTTACCACAGACACTTTTCATTACTAGAGGCTGTAAAAGAGCATTAATTCATGTCGAATAACGCTTACTGAAAGCACTCTTCTATTACTAGAGGCTGTAAAGAGCATTAATTCATGTCGAATAACGCTTACCAAACACTTTCATTACTAGAGGCTGTAAAAGAGCATTAATTCATGTCGAATAACGCTACCGAAAGAACCTATTACTAGAGGCTGTAAGAGCATTAATTCATGTCGAATAACGCTTTACCGAAAGAATTTCTTCATTACTAGAGGCTGTAAAAGAGCATTAATTCATGTCGAATAACGCTTACCAAAGACACTTTCTATTACTAGAGGCTGTAAAGAGCATTAATTCATGTCGAATAACGCTTACCGAAAGCACTTTTCTATTACTAAAGAGGCGAATAACGTTAACAGACACTCTTCATTACTAGAGGTCATTAATTCATGTCGAATAACGCTTACCGAAAGCACTTTCATTAGAGGCTGTAAAAGATATTAATTAGAATAACGGCTGAGGCTGTAAAAGAGCATTAATTCATGTCGAATAACGCTTACCGAAAGACACTCTTCATTACTAGAGGCTTCATTATTACGAATAACGAGGCACTGTAAAAAGAGCATTAATTCATGTCGAATAACGCTTACAGAAAGACACTCTTTCTATTACTAGAGGCTGTACATTAATTCACGTCGAATAACGCTTACCACAGACACTCTTCTACTAGAGGCTGTAAAAGAGCATTAATTCATGTCGAATAACGCTTACCACAGACACTCTTCATTACTAGAGGCTGTAAAAGAGCATTAATTCATGTCGAATAACGCTACCACAGACACTCTTCTATTACTAGAGGCTGTAAAGAGCATTAATTCATGTCGAATAACGCTTTACCAAAAGACACTTTTCTATTACTAGAGGCTGTAAAAGAGCATTAATTCATGTCGAATAACGCTACCACAGACACTCTTCTATTACTAGAGGCTGTAAAAGAGCATTAATTCATGTCGAATAACGCTTACCAAAGCACCTCTTTCCATTACTAGAGGCTGTAAAAGCATTAATTCATGTCGAATAACGCTTACCAAAGACACTATTAGAGGTTGTAAAAGAGCATTAATTCATGTCGAATAACGCTTACCACAGACACTCTTATATTACTAGAGGCTGTAAAAGAGCATTAATTCATGTCGAATAACGCTTACTACAGACACTCTTCTATTACTAGAGGCTGTAAAAGAGCATTAATTCATGTCGAATAACGCTACCGAAAGCACTGTGGCTGAAAAGAGCATTAATTCAAGTCGAATAACGCTTACCGAAGACACTCTTCTATTACTAGAGGTCAAAAGAGCATTAATTCATGTCGAATAACGCTACCACAGACACTCTTCTATTACTAGAGGCTGTAAAAGAGCATTAACTCATGTCGAATAACGCTTAATGAAAGAACCTTCTATTACTAGAGGCTGTAAAAAGAGCATTAATTCATGTCGAATAACGCTTACCAGACACTCTTCTATTAACTAGAGGCTGTAAAAGAGCATTAATTCATGTCGAATAACGCTTACCGAAAGCACTCTTTCTATTACTAGAGGCTGTAAAAGAGCATTAATTCATGTCGAATAACGCTACCACAGACACTCTTCTATTACTAGAGGCTGTAAAAAGAGCATTAATTCGTCGAATAACGCTTACCGAAAGCACTCTTCATTACTAGAGGCTGTAAAAGAGCATTAATTCATGTCGAATAACGCTTACCTAAAGCACTTTCTATTACTAGAGGCTGTAAAGAGCATTAATTCATGTCGAATAACGCTTACCGAAGCACTTTTCATTACTAGAGGCTGTAAAAGACATTAATTCATGTCGAATAACGCTTACCGAAAGCACTCTTCATTACAAGAGGTTGTAAAAGAGCATTAATTCATGTCGAATAACGCTTACCACAGAAAGCACTCTTTTACTAGAGGCCAAAGAGCATTACTATGTCGAATAACGCTTACTGAAAGCAAAGAGGCTGTAAAGAGCATTAATTCATGTCGAATAACGCTAAAAGCATTTTCTATTACTAGAGGCTGTAAAAAGAGCATTAATTCATGTCGAATAACGCTTACCGAAAGCACTCTATTACTAGAGGCTGTAAAGAGCATTAATTCATGTCGAATAACGCTACCACAGACACTTCTTTAATAGAGGCATTACTAGAGGCTTACCGAAAGCACCTTCTAAAAGAGCATTAAAGACATTAATTCATGTCGAATAACGCTTACCAGACACTCTTCTATTACTAGAGGCTGTAAGAGCATTAATTCATGTCGAATAACGCTTACCGAAAGACACTCTTCTATTACTAGAGGCTGTAAAAGAGCATTAATTCATGTCGAATAACGCTACCACAGACACTCTTCATTACTAGAGGCTGTAAAGAGCATTAATTCATGTCGAATAACGCTTACCGAAAAGCATTCTTCTATTACTAGAGGCTGTAAAGAGCATTAATTCATGTCGAATAACGCTTACCACAGATTAATTTTCATTACTAGAGGCTGTAAAAAGAGCATTAATTCATGTCGAATAACGCTTACCAAAGACACTCTTCTATTACTAGAGGCTGTAAAAAAGAGCATTAATTCATGTCGAATAACGCTTACTGAAAGCAATCTTCTATTACTAGAGGATGTAAAAGAGCATTAATTCATTTCGAATAACGCTTACCGAAAGACACTCTTCATTACTAGAGGTCAAAAAGCATTAATTCATGTCGAATAACGCTTACATGTCGAATATTACTAGAGGCTGTAAAGACATTAATTCATGTCGAATAACGCTTAACACAGACACTTCATTACTAGAGGCTGTAAAAGAGCATTAATTCATGTCGAATAACGCGCTACTGAAAGACACTCTTCTATTAGAGGCTGTAAAAGAGCATTAATTCATGTCGAATAACGCTTACCGAAAGCACTTTCTAATACTAGAGGCTGTAAAATAGCATTAATTCATGTCGAATAACGCTTACCACAGACACTCTTCATTAATAGAGGCTGTAAAAGAGCATTAATTCATGTCGAATAACGCTTACCACAGATACTCTTTCATTACTAGAGGCTGTAAAAGAGCATTAATTCACAATGAATAACGCTTACCACAGACACTCTTTTCTATTACTAGAGGTTGTAAAAGAGCATTAATTCATGTTTATCACTACTGAAAGCACTCTTCTATTACTAGAGGATGTAAAAGAGCATTAATTCAGCGTCGAATAACGCTTACTACAGACACTTCTATTACTAGAGGCTGTAAAAAAAGCACAATTCATGTCGAATAACGCTTACCACAGACACTCTTTCGCCATTAGGAGGCTGTAAAAGAGCATTAATTCATGTCGAATAACGCTTACCACACTCTTCTTCATTACTAGAGGCTGTAAAAGAGCAGCTTAATCATGTCGAATAACGCTTAACGAAAGTAATTTTATATTACTAGAGTATTGTAAAGCATTAATTCATGTCGAATAACGCTAATACAGACACTTTCTATTACTAGAGGCTGTAAAAGAGCATTAATTCATGTCGAATAACCTTACAAAAGTAATTTTCTTAATTACTAGAGGCTGTAAAGAGCATTAATTCATGTCGAATAACGCTTACCACAGACACTTTTCTATTAGAGGCTGTAAAAGAGCATTAATTCATGTCGAATAACGCTTTACCACAGACACTTTTCTATTACTAGAGGCTGTAAAAGAGCATTTAATTCAAGTCGAATAACGCTAACCGAAAGCAATTTTCTATTAATAGAGGGCTGTGAGCATTAATTCATGTCGAATAACGTCACCAAAGACACTCTTCTATTACTAGAGGCTTAATTCATGTAAAAGGTTAGCATTTTCTATTATTCATGTCGAATAACGCTTACCGGAAAGCACTTTCTATTACTAGAGGCTGTAAAAGAGCATTAATTCATGTCGAATAACGCTTAATGAAAGACACTCTTCTATTACTGAGGCTGTAAAAGAGCATTAATTCATGTCGAATAACGCTTACTAAAGACACTTTCTATTACTAGAGGCTGTAAAAGAGCATTAATTCATGTCGAATAACGCTACCGAAAGCACTCTTCTATTACTAGAGGCTGTAAAAGAGCATTAATTCATGTCGAATAACGCTACTGAAAGCACTTTTCCATTACTAGAGGCTGTAAAAGAGCATTAATTCATGTCGAATAACGCTTACCGAAAAGCACTTTCTATTACTAGAGGCTGTAAAGAGCATTAATTCATGTCGAATAACGCTTACCACAGACACTCTTCTATTACTAGAGGCTGTAAAAGAGCATTAACGCTTACAGACACTCTTCGAGGCTGTATTAATTCGCTTAACCGGACAGACACTTTTCTATTACTAGAAAAGAGCATTAATTCACGTAAAAGAGCATTAATTACATGGATGCAAAAGAGCGCTAACGCTTTAATAACCACTAGACACTCTTCTATTACTAGAGGCTGTAAAAGAGCATTAATTCATGTCGAAACGCTTACCGTTAAGAAAGCACTCTTCATTACTAGAGGCTGTAAAAGAGCATTAATTCATGTCGAATAACGCTTAACGAAAGCAATTTTATATTACTAGAGGCTGTAAAAGAGCATTAATTCATGTCGAATAACGCTTACAGAAAGCAAAGAGCTTCGAATACTACAACAGTAAAAAGAGCATTAATTCATGTCGAATAACGCTTACCGAAAGCACTTTCTATTAATAGAGGCTGTAAAAGAGCATTAATTCATGTCGAATAACGCTTAATGACAGACACTCTTCTACTAGAGGCTGTAAAGAGCATTAATTCATGTCGAATAACGCTTACCACAGACACTTTCGCCATTACTAGAGGCTGTAAAAAGAGCATTAATTCATGTCGAATAACGTCACTACAGACACTCTTCTATTACTAGAGGCTGTAAAAGAGCATTAATTCATGTCGAATAACGCTTAACGAAAGCACTTCTAATACTAGAGGCAAAAGAGCATTAATTCATGTCGAATAACGTTTACCGAAAGCACAATTTTCATTATTACTAGAGGCTGTAAAGACATTAATTCATGTCGAATAACGCTTACCGAAAGCACTTATTACAAGAGGCTGTAAAAGAGACATCCACGTCGAATAACGCTTACCGAAAGCACTCTTTCATTACTAGAGGCTGTAAAAGAGCATTCATTCATGTCGAATAACGCTTACCGAAAAAGCACTTTTCTATTACTAGAGGCTGTAAAAAGAGCATTAATTCATGTCGAATAACGCTTACAAAAGACACTCTTCTATTATTAGAGGCTGTAAAGAGACACATGTCGAATAACGCTAACTAAAGACACTTCCTTCTATTACTTTGGCTGTAAAACAGCATTCATTCATGTCAATAACGCTTACAGAAAGCACTCTTCTATTACTAGAGGCTGTAAAAGAGCATAAATTCATGTCGAATAACGCTTACCACAGAGACACTCTTCTATTACTAGAGGCTGTAAAAGAGCATTAATTCATGTCGAATAACGCTACTACAGACACTTTCTATTAATTAGAGGCTGTAAAAGCATTAATTCATGTCGAATAACGCTTACTGAAAAGCACTCTTCATTACTAGAGGCTGTAAAAGACATTAATTCGTCGAATAACGCTTACCGAAAGACACTCTTCATTACTAGAGGCTGTAAAAGAGCATTAATTCATGTCGAATAACGCTTACTACAGACACTAGAGGCTTAAAGATAATTCATGTCGAATAACTAGAGTCTTCATTACTAGAGGCTGTAAAAGACATTAATTCATGTCGAATAACGCTATCGAAAGAACTTTTCTATTACTAGAGGCTGATTAATTCATGTAACGCTTAGAAAGCATTAATAGAGGCTCATTAATTCATGTCGAATAACGCTTACCACAGACACTTTCATTAATAGAGGCTGTAAAGAGCATTAATTCATGTCGAATAACGCTTACCGAAAGCACTTTTCTACTAGAGTGAGCATTAATTTTCGAATATTACTACAGACACTGTAACTAGAGAAAAGCATTAATTCATGTCGAATAACGCTTACCGAAAGACACTTCTTTTCTATTACTAGAGGACACTCTTTCTATTAGAGGTTGTAAAAGAGCATTAATTCATGTCGAATAACGCTTTTACCGAAAGTACTCTTCATTACTAGAGGCTGTCATTAATTCATGTCGAATAACGCTTACTGAAAAGCACTGTAAAAAGAGCATTAATTCATGTCGAATAACGCTTACTGAAGAGGCTGTAAAAGAGCATTAATTCTCGAATAACGCTTACCACAGACACTTACTAGAGGCTGTAAAAGAGCATTAATTCATGTCGAATAACGCTTACCACAGACACTCTTCTATTACTAGAGGCTGTAAAAGACCATTAATTCATGTCGAATAACGCTTACCACAGACACTTCTTTTCTATTACTAGAAGCTGTAAAAGAGCATTAATTCATGTCGAATAACGCTTACCACAGACACTTTCTATTACTAGAGGATGTAAAAGAGCATTAATTCATGTCGAATAACGCTAACCACAGACACTCTTCTATTACTAGAGGCTGTAAAAGAGCATTAATGTCGAATAACGCTTACCGAAAGCACCTATTACAGAGGCACTTTAATAATCATGTATAACGCTACCACAGACACTAGAGGTTGTAAAAGAGCATTAATTCATGTCGAATAACGCTTACCACAGACACTCTTCATTACTAGAGGCTGTAAAGAGCATTAATTCATGTCGAATAACGCTTAACGAAAGAGGCTGTAAAAGAGCATTAATTCATGTCTCTTATATTACTAGTGGCTGTAAAAGAGCATTAATTCAAGGAATAACGCTGACACTAAAGAGGTCAAAGAGCATTAATTCATGTCGAATAACGCTACCACAGACACTCTTCTATTACTAGAGGCTGTAAAAGAGCATTAATTCATGTCGAATAACGCTTACCACAGACACTTTTCTATTACTAGAGGCTGTAAAAGAGCATTAATTCATGTCGAATAACGCTTACCGAAAGCACTCTTCTATTAACTAGAGGCTGTAAAAGAGCATTAATTCTCGAATAACGCTTTTACCACAGAATAACTAGAGGCTGTAAAAAGAGCATTAATTCATGAATAACGCTACTTTCTATTACTAGAGGTAAAAAGAGCATTAACATTCGATGCTCGAAAGCACTATTACTAGAGGCTGTAAAAGAGCATTAATTCATGTTTAATAACGCTTACTAAAAGCACTCTTCTATTACTAGATGCTGTAAAGAGCATTCATTCATGTCGAATAACGCTAATGAAAGCACTTTTCATTACTAGAGGCTGTAAAAGACATTAATTCATGTCGAATAGACCGAAAGCTGTAAAAGAGCATTAATTCATGTCGAATAACGCTTACCACAGGCAATTTTCTATTACTAGAGGCTAAAGAGCATTAATTCATGTCGAATAACGCTTACCGAAAGTGAAAAGCATTAATTCACAATCTAACGCTACTGAAAGCATTACAAGAGGCTGTAAAACATTAATTCATGTCGAATAACGCTTACCGAAAGCACTTTTCTATTATTAGAGGCTGTAAAAGATTAATTCAGCATTCATTCCACAGACACTCGATTAATAGAGGCTGTAAAGAGCATTAACTCACTGAAAACGCTTACCGAAAGCTTCTATTAATAGAGGCTTTAATTCATGTCGAATAACGCTGACACTTTCTATTACTAGAGGCCAAAGAGCATTAATTCATGTCGAATAACGCTTACCGAAAGCACTCTTTTTACTAGAGGCGAAAAGAGCATTAATTCATGTCGAATAACGCTTACCAGAGGCTGTAAAGAGCATTAATTCATGTCGAATAACGCTTACCGAAAGTATAATTCATTACTAGAGGCTGTAAAGAGCATTAATTCTAACGCTTCATTATTACTAGAGGCTGTAAAAAGAGCATTAATTCATGTCGAATAACGCTACCGAAAGCACTCTTCTATTACTAGAGGCTGTAAAAAAGAGAATTAATTCATGTCGAATAACGCTTACTGAAAGCACCTTCTATTACTAGAGGCTGTAAAAGAGCATTAATTCATGTCGAATAACGCTTACCGAAAGCACTCTTCTATTACTAGAGGTCAAAAGAGCATTAATTCATGTCGAATAACGCTTACTACCTAACTAGAGGCTGTAAAGACATTAATTCATGTCGAATATTACTATTACTAGAGGCTGTAAAAGACATTAATTACGTCGAATAACGTTACTGAAAGCACTATTACTAGAGGCTGTAAAAGAAAGCCCTCTAACTATTAATACTAGAGGCTGTAAAAGAGCATTAATTCACGAATAACGCTTACCACAGAATCTTCATTATTAGAGCTGTAAAAGAGCATTAATTCATGTCGATATTACTAGAGGCTGTAAAAGAGCATTAATTCATGTCGAATAACGCTTACAACAGACACTCTTCTATTACTAGAGGCTGTAAAAGAGCATTAATTCATGTCGAATAACGCTTACCGAAAGCACTCTTCTATTACTAGAGGCTATAAAAGAGCATTAACTCATGTCGAATAACGCTTAATGAAAGCACTCTTCTAATACTAGAGGCTGTAAAAGAGCATTAATTCATGTCGAATAACGCTTACCACAGACACTCTTCTATTACTAGAGGCTGTAAAAGAGCATTAATTCATGTCGAATAACGCTTACCGAAAGCACTCTTCTATTACTAGAGGCTGTAAAAGAGCATTAATTCATGTCGAATAACGCTTTACCAAGACACTCTTCTATTACTAGAGGCTGTAAAAGAGCATTAATTCATGTCGAATAACGCTTACCAAAGACACTCTTCTATTACTAGAGGCTGTAAAGAGCATTAATTCATGTCGAATAACGCTTACCGAAAGCACTCTTCTATTACTAGAGGCTGTAAAGAGCATTAATTCATGTCGAATAACGCTTACCGAAACACTCTTCTATTACTAGAGGCTGTAAAAGAGCATTAATTCATGTCGAATAACGCTACCAAAGACACTCTTCTATTACTAGAGGCTGTAAAGAGCATTAATTCATGTCGAATAACGCTTACCGAAAGCACTCTTCTAATACTAGAGGCTGTAAAAGAGCATTAATTCATGTCGAATAACGCTTACCACAGACACTCTTCTATTACTAGAGGCTGTAAAAGAGCATTAATTCATGTCGAATAACGCTTACCAAAGACACTCTTCTATTACTAGAGGCTGTAAAAGAGCATTAATTCATGTCGAATAACGCTTAAAGATTCTGTGCAGAGGATGTAAAAGAGCATTAATTCATGTCGAATAACGCTTACCAAAGCACTCTTCTATTACTAGAGGCTGTAAAGAGCATTAATTCATGTCGAATAACGCTTACCACAGACACTCTTCTATTACTAGAGGCTGTAAAAAGAGCATTAATTCATGTCGAATAACGCTTACCACAGACACTCTTCTATTACTAGAGGCTGTAAAAGAGCATTAATTCATGTCGAATAACGCTTACCGAAAGCACTCTTCTATTACTAGAGGCTGTAAAGAGCATTAATTCATGTCGAATAACGCTTACCACAGCAATCTTCTATTACTAGAGGGCTGTAAAGAGCATTAATTCATGTCGAATAACGCTTACCACAGACACTCTTCTATTACTAGAGGCTGTAAAAGAGCATTAATTCATGTCGAATAACGCTTACCGAAAGCACTCTTCTATTACTAGAGGCTGTAAAAGCATTAATTCATGTCGAATAACGCTTACCGAAAGCACTCTTCTATTACTAGAGGCTGTAAAAGAGCATTAATTCATGTCGAATAACGCTACCAAAGCATTAATTACTAGAGGCTGTAAAATAGCATTAATTCATGTCGAATAACGCTACTGAAAGCACTCTTCTATTACTAGAGGCTGTAAAAGCATTAATTCATGTCGAATAACGCTTACCGAAAGCACTCTTCTATTACTAGAGGCTGTAAAAGAGCATTAATTCATGTCGAATAACGCTTACCAGAAACTCTTCTATTACAAGAGGCTGTAAAAAGAGCATTAATTCATGTCGAATAACGTCCGAAAGCACTCTTCTATTACTAGAGGCTGTAAAAGAGCATTCATTCATGTCGAATAACGCTTTACCGAAGCACTCTTCTATTACTAGAGGCTGTAAAAGAGCATTAATTCATGTCGAATAACGCTTACCGAAAGCACTCTTCTATTACTAGAGGCTGTAAAAGAGCATTAATTCATGTCGAATAACGCTTACCAGACACTCTTCTATTACTACTAGAGGCTGTAAAAAGAGCATTAATTCATGTCGAATAACGCTTACACAGACACCTTCTATTACTAGACTGTAAAGAGCATTAATTCATGTCGAATAACGCTTACCGAAAGCACTCTTCTATTACTAGAGGCTGTAAAACCACATTAATTCATGTCGAATAACGCTTACCACAGACACTCTTCTATTACTAGAGGCTGTAAAAGAGCATTAATTCATGTCGAATAACGCTTACCACAGACACTCTTCTATTACTAGAGGCTGTAAAGCATTAATTCATGTCGAATAACGCTTACCGAAAGCACTCTTCTATTACTAGAGGCTGTAAAGAGCATTAATTCATGTCGAATAACGCTTACCACAGACACTCTTCTATTACTAGAGGCTGTAAAAGAGCATTAATTCATGTCGAATAACGACTTTCTATTACTGTAAAAGAGCATTAATTCAGACGAATAACTCTTCTATTACTAGAGGCTGTAAAAGAGCATTAATTCATGTCGAATAACGCTTACCACAGACACTCTTCTATTACTAGAGGCTGTAAAAAGAGCATTAATTCATGTCGAATAACGCTGTATTACTAGAGGCTGTAAAAGAGCATTAATTCATGTCGAATAACGCTTTACCACAGATAATTCTTCATTACTAGAGGCTAAAAGACATTAATTCATGTCGAATAACGCTACTGAAAAGCACTTTTCATTACTAGAGGTTGTAAAAGAGCATTAATTCATGTCGAATAACGCTTACCACAGACACTTTTCATTATTAGAGTAATAAAGAAAGCATTAATTCATGCTCATTAACGTTTTACCGTAAGCACTTTCTATTACTAGAGGCTGTAAAAGAGCATTAATTCAAGCGTCGAATAACGCTTACCACACAGACACTCTTTCTATTAGAGGCTGTAGTACATTAATTGAGTCGAAGACGCTACTGAAAGTAATTTCTATTACTAGAGGCTGTAAAAGAGCATTAATCTAAGCGCCGAATAACGCTTACCGAAAAATTTCTATTACTAGCGTATACAAAGAGCATTAATTCATGTCGAATAACGCTTACTACAGACACTTTCTTTATTATTTAGAGGCTGTAAAACAGCATTAATTCATGTCGAATAACGCTTACCGAAAATTTTCTATTACTAGAGGCTGTAAAAGATATTTTAATTCATGTCGAATAACGTCATTCAAAAGCACTCTTCATTACGAGGCTGTAAAGAGCATTAATTCATGTCGAATAACGCACCGAAAGCACTCTTCTATTACTAGAGGCTGTAAAAAGAGCATTCATTCATCGAATAACGCTTATACAGACCTTACCATTGTTTTCAGACGCTCTTCTATTAACGCTAACCGAGAAAGCTGAGGTCAAAAGCATTAATTCATGCCAATAAACGCTTACTGAAAGCACTCTTTCTATTACTAGAGGCTGTAAAAGAGCATTAATTCAAGCGTCGAATAACGCTTACCGAAAACACATTTCTATTACTAGAGGCTGTAAAGAGCATTAATTCATGTCGAATAACGCTTTACCGAAAGACTCTTCATTACTAGAGGCTGTAAAAGAGCATTAATTCATGTCGAATAACGCCACTGAAAGCACTCTTCTATTACTAGAGGCTGTAAAAGAGCATTAATTCATGTCGAATAACGCTTACCGAAAAGCACTCTTCATTACTTTGAATGTAAAGAGCATTAATTCATGTCGAATAACGCTTACCGAAAGCACTTTTCTATTACTAGAGGCTGTAAAGAGACATTAATTCATGTCGAATAACACCGAAAGTACTCTACTTACTAGAGGCTGTAAAAGAGCATTAATTCATTCGAATAACGCTTACTAGAGGCTGTAAAAAGAGGCTGTAAAAGAGCATTAATTCATGTCGAATAACGCTTACCGAAAGCTCTTCTATTACTAGAGAGGCTGTAAAAGAGCATTAATTCATGTCGAATAACGCTTACCACAGAAATTACTAGAGGTTGTAAAGAGCATTATTCTGTCGAATAACGCGCTTACCGAAAGTACTCTTCATTAGAGGCTATAAAGACATTAATTCATGTCGAATAACGCTTACCGATAACGCTTACTCGAATAACGCTAGCACTCTTCTAAGATAATTCATGTCGAATAACTAGAGACTGAGGCTAAAAGAGCATTAATTCATGTCAGAATAACGCTTAACCGAAGGCACTCTTCTATTACTAGAAATAAAGGCTGTAAAAACCGCATTACTAGAGGCTTTATGTCGAATCACGCTTACCGAAAGTACTCTTCTATTACTAGAGGTTGTAAAAAAGAGCATTAATTCATGTCGAATAACGCTTACTGAAAGACACTCTTCTATTATTAGAGGCTGCTGTAAAAGAGCATTAATTCATGTCGAATAACGCTTACAGACTCTTCTATTACTAGGAGGCTATAAAAAGGCATTAACTCATGTCGAATAACGCAATGGCAGACTCTTCTATTATTACTAGAGGCTGTGAGCATTAATTCGTAATTAATAACAACTAACCGAAACTCTTCTATTAGAGGTAACAAAAAAGAGCATTATTTCATGTCGAATAACGCTACCACAGACACTCTTCTATTACTAGAGGCTGAAAAAGACATTAATTCTGTCGAATAACGCCAACTGAAAGCACTTTCTATTACTAGAGTAAAGGCATTAATTCATGTCGACTCACGCTTAAAAGCTCTTCTATTAATAGAGGTCTGTAAAAGAGCATTAATTCATGTCGAATAACGTCATCGAAAGTACTTCTATTACTAGGAGGCTGTAAAAGGCATTCATTCATGTCGAATAACGCTTACTGGAAAAGCATATTCTATTACTAGAGTGTAAAAGACATTAATTCGTATTTAATACGCTACCGAAAGCACTCTTCTATTACTAGAGGCTGTAAAAGAGCATTAATTCATGTCGAATAACGCTTACCAATTTTCATTACTAGATATTCATTAATAACTAGAACGCTGTAATTTTCATTAGGCATTTAATTCATGTCAATAACGCTTACCGAAAGACACTCTTCTATTACTAGAGGCTGTAAAAAAGGTAATTCATGTCGAATAACGCTTACCGAAAAGTATAATTTCATTACTAGAGAGGTTGTAAAGAGTATTTTGAATTAGAATAACGCTACTACAGACACTAAAGAGGCTGTAAAGAGCATTAATTTATGTCGAATAACTGAAAGCACTTTCATTACTAGAGGCTGTAAAGAGCACTCTTCTGTGCTAGAGGCTGTAAAAGAGCATTAATTCATGTTTAGTTAACGCTACTTCATGAGGCTCCAGTTCATGTCGAATAACGCTTACTACAGACTCTTCTATTACTAGAGGTTGCAAAAGAGCACATCATGTCGAATAACGCTAACCGAAAGCACTCTACTATTACTAGAGGCTGTATTAGAATAACGCATTAATTCATGTCGAAAAGAGTAACGCTTAACGCTACTGAAAACCTCTTCTATTACTAGAGGCTGTAAAAGACATTAATTGTCGAATAACGCTACCGAAAGCATTAATTCATGTCGAATAACGCTACAGACACTCTTTCGCCACTAGAGGCTGGAAGAGCACGTCGAATAACGCAATCTTCTACTAGAGAAAAAGTACTGTAAAAGGCAAACAGTTATTAATTCATGTCGAATAACTCTTACCGAAAAGCACTCTTCTATTACTAGAGGCTGTGAAGAGATTAATTCATGTCAGATAACGCTTACCGAAGAGGTTGTAAAAAGAGTTATTAATTCATGTCTAACTTACCACAGACACTATTACTAGAGGCCGTAAAAAGAGCATTCATTCATGTCAGATAACGCTACCGAAAGCCGAAAAAAGAGCATTAATTCATGTCTTTACTACAGATAATTTTCACATTAGAGGCTGTAAAAGAGCATTAATTCATGTCGAATAACGCTTACTGAAAGACACTCTTCTATTACTAGAGGCTGTAAAGAGCATTAATTCGTCGAATAACGCTTAACGAAAGTACTCTTCTATTACTAGAGGCTGTAAAGAGCATCTATTCATGTCGAATAACGTTTACTGAAAGCACCTTCTATTATCAGAGGCTGTAAAAGAGCATTCATTCATGTCGAATAACGCTTACCGAAAGTACTCTTCTATTACTAGAGGCTGTAAAGACATTAATCTGTCGAATAACGCTTACCGAAAGCACTCTTCTATTACTAGAGGCTGTAAAGAGCATTCATTCATGTCGAATAACGCTATCGAAAGCACTCTTCTATTACTTTCAGAGAGGCTGTAAAAGAGCATTAATTCATGTCGAATAACGCTTACAACAGACACTCTTCTATTACTAGAGGCTGTAAAGAGCATTAATTGTCGAATAACGCTACTACAGACACTCTTCTATTACTAGAGGCTGTAAAGAGCATTAATTCATGTCGAATAACGCTTACAGAAAGTAATTTCATTACTAGAGGCTGTAAAAGAGCATTATTCATGTCGAATAACGCTTACCACAGACACTTTCTTCTATTACTAGAGGCTGTAATAGAGCATTAATTCATGTCGAATAACGCTTTACCGAAAGACACTCTTTCTATTACTAGAGGCTGTAAAGAGTATTCATTCATGTCGAATAACGCTTACTGAAAGCACTTTTCATTAAGAGGCTGTAAAAGAGCATTAATTCATGTCGATTAACGCTTACCAGAAAGTAATTTTTCTATTACTAGAGGCTGTAAAAGAGCATTAATTGTCGAATAACGCCATTACAGACACTCTTCTATTACTAGAGGCTGTAAAGAGCATTAATTCATGTCGAATAACGCTTACAGAAAGCACTTCTATTACTAGAGGCTGTAAAAGAGCATTAATTCGAATAACGCTTACTACAGACACTCGAATAAGGCGCTTACCGAAATGTCGAAGAACGCTTTCTATTACATTACTAGAGGCTGTAAAAGAGCATTAATTCATGTCGAATAACGCTTACCGAAAAGCACTCTTCTATTACTAGAGGCTGTAAAAGAGCATTAATTCATGTCGAATAACGCTACCACAGACACTTTCTATTACTAGAGGTTGTAAAAGAGCATTAATTCATGTCGAATAACGCTACCGAAAAGCACTTTTCATTACTAGAGGCTGTAAAGAGCATTAATTCATGTCGAATAACGCTTACCGAAAAGCACTCTTCTATTACTAGAGGCTGTAAAGAGCATTAATTCATGTCGAATAACGCTTACCGAAAAGAACTTTTATTTTACTAGAGGCTGTAAAGAGCATTAATTCATGTCGAATAACGCTTACCACAAGACACTCTTCTATTACTAGAGGCTTAAAGAGCATTAATTCATGTCGAATAACGCTTAAAAGACACATTACTAGAGGCTGTAAAAGAGCATTAATTCATGAATAACGCTACTGAAAGCAATTACTAGAGGCTGTAAAAGAGCATTAATTCATGTCGAATAACGCTTACAGAAAGCTATTATTAGAGGGAGCATTAATTCAGTCGAATAACGCTACTGTACAATACCTTCATTTCTAATGTAAAAGAGCATTAATTCATGTCGAATAACGCTTACCACAGAAAGCATTAATTTCGCTATTACTAAAGGCTGTAAAAGAGCATTAATTCATGTCGAATTACCGAAAGCACTTTTCTAATAGAAGCTGTAAAGAGTATTAATTCATGTCGAATAACGCTTCTTCTATTACTAGAGGCTGTAAAAGAGCATTAATTCATGTCGAATAACGCTACCACAGACACTCTTTCTATTACTAGAGGCTGTAAAAAGAGCATTAATTCATGTCGAATAACGCTTACCGAAAGCACTTTCTATTACTAAAGGCTGTAAAAGAGCATTAATTCATGTCGAATAACGCTTACCGAAGGCAACTTTTCATTACTAGAGGCTGTAAAAAGAGCATTAATTCATGTCGAATAACGCTTACCACAGACACTCTTCATTACTAGAGGCTGTTAATTGGCGTCGAAAAGAACCAAAGCATTAATTCATGTCGAATAACGCTTACCGAAAGACACTCTTCTATTACTAGAGGCTGTAAAAGAGCATTAATTCATGTCGAATAACGCTACTGAAAGTACCTTTCTATTACTAGAGGCTGTAAAAGAGTATTAATTCATGTCGAATAACTACTGAAAGCACTTTCTATTAAGAGGCTGTAAAGATTCATGTCGAATAACGCTTACCACAGAAAGCTGTAAAGAGCATTAATTCATGTCGAATAACGCTTCTACTATTACTAGAGGCTGAAAAGAGCATTAATTCATGTCGAATAACGCTTACCGAAAGCACTCTTGTATTAATAGAGGCTGTAAAGAGCATTAATTCATGTCGAATAACGCTTAATAAAGATACCCCACTATTACTAGAGGCTGTAAAAGAGCATTAATTCATGTCGAATAACGCTACTGAAAGCACTCTTCTATTACTAGAGGCTGTAAAGAGCATTAATTCATGTCGAATAACGCTTACCGACCGAAAGAGGCTGTAAAAGAGCATTAATTCATGTCGAATAACGCTTACCACAGACACTCTTCTATTACTAGAGGCTGTAAAAGAGCATTAATTCATGTCGAATAACGCTTACCGAAAGCACTCTTACTATTACTTAATTCATGTCGAAATAACGCTTTTACAGAAAGCACTACTAAAAAAGAGCATTAATTCATGTCGAATAACGCTTACTAAAGACACTTCATTAAATTACTAGACCGAAAGCACTTTTCTATTACTAAGGCTGTAAAGCATTAATTCATGTCGAATAACGCTACGCACTTTCTATTACTAGAGGCTGTAAAGAGCATTAATTCATGTCGAATAACGCTTACCGAAAGCACTCTTCTACTAGAGGCTGTAAAAGAGCATTAATTCATGTCGAATAACGCTTACCACAGACACTCTTCTATTACTAGAGGCTGTAAAAGAGCATTAATTCATGTCGAATAACGCTTACTGAAAGCACTCTTTCTATTACTAGAGGCTGTAAAGAGCATTAATTCATGTCGAATAACGCTTACCACAGACACTTTTCTATTACTAGAGGCTGTAAAAGAGCATTAATTCATCGAATAACGCTTACCGAAAAAGCGCTCTTCTATTACTAGAGGCTGTAAAAGAGCATTAATTCATGTCGAATAACGCTTACCGAAAGACACTCTTCTATTGTGTAAAAGAGCATTAATTCATGTCGAATAACGCTTACCACAGACACTCTTCTATTACTAGAGGCTGTAAAGAGCATTAATTCATGTCGAATAACGCTTACCGAAAGCACTCTTCATTACTAGAGGCTGTAAAAGAGCATTAATTCATGTCGAATAACGCTTACCGAAAGACACTCTTCTATTACTAGAGGCTGTAAAAGAGCATTAATTCATGTCGAATAACGCTTACTGAAAGCACTCTTATTACTAGAGGTGTAAAGAGCATTAATTCATGTCGAATAACGCTTACCACAGACACTCTTTTCTATTAGAGGCTGTAAAAGAGCACAATTCATGTCGAATAACGCTAACTGAAAGCACTCTTCTATTACTAGAGGCTGTAAAAGAGCATTAATTCATGTCGAATAACGCTTACCGAAAGCATTTTCTATTACTAGAGGCTGTAAAAGACATTAATTCATGTCGAATAACGCTTAATGAAAGCAGCACTCTTTATTACTAGAGGCTGTAAAAGAGCATTAATTCATGTCGAATAACGCTTAAAGCACTTTCTATTACTAGAGGCTGTAAAAGACATTAATTCATGTCGAATAACGCTTACTAGACACTCTTCTATTACTAGAGGCTTAAAGACATTAATTCATGTCGAATAACGCTAACCGAAAGCACTCTTCTATTACTAGAGGCTGTAAAAGAAGCATTAATTCATGTCGAATAACGCTTACCGGACACTTTTTCATTACTAGAGGCTGTAAAAGAGCATTAATTCATGTCGAATAACGGCCATCGAAAGCACCTTCTATTACTAGAGGCTGTAAAAGAGCATTAATTCATGTCGAATAACGAACTCAAAGCACTATTACTAGAGGCTGTAAAAGAGCATTAATTCATGTCGAAATAACGCTACACAGACACTCTTCTATTACTAGAGGCTGTAAAAGCATTAATTCATGTCGAATAACGCTTACCGAAAGCACCTTCTATTACTAGAGGCTGTAAAGAGCATTAATTCATGTCGAATAACGCTTACCGAAAGCACTCTTCTATTACTAGAGGCTGTAAAAGAGCATTAATTCATGTCGAATAACGCTTACTGAAAGCACTTCTATTACTGAAAGCATTAATTCATTCTATTACTAGAGGCTGTTCAAAGAGCATTGTAATTCATGTCGAACAACGCTTACCACAGAAATTACTAGAGGCTGTAAAGAGCATTAATCATGTCGAATAACGCCACTACAGAAAGCCTAGAGGTTGTAAAGAGCATTAATTCATGTCGAATAACGCTACCAAAGCACTCTTCTATTACTAGAGGCTGAAAAGAGCATTAATTCATGTCGAATAACGCTTACTGAAAGCACTCTTGTATTACTAGAGGCTGTAAAAGAGCATTCATTCATGTCGAATAACGCTTACCACAGACACTCTTCTATTACTAGAGGCTGTAAAAGAGCATTAATTCATGTCGAATAACGCTTACCAAAGACACTCTTCTATTACTAGAGGCTGTAAAAGAGCATTAATTCATGTCGAATAACGCTTACCACAGACACTTTTACATTACTAGAGGCTGTAAAAAGAGCATTAATTCATGTCGAATAACGCTAACCGAAAGCACTTTTCTATTACTAGAGGCCGTAAAAGAGCATTAATTCATGTCGAATAACGCTACCGAAAGACACTCTTCTATTACTAGAGGCTGTAAAGAGCATTAATTCATGTCGAATAACGCTAACCGAAAGCACTCTTCATTACTAGAGGATGTAAAGAGCATTAATTCATTTCGACTAACGCTTACCGAAAGCACTCTTCATTACTAGAGGCTGTAAAAGTTATTAATTCATGTCGAATAACGCTACTAAAGACACTCTTTCTATTACTTAGAGGCTGTAAAGAGCATTAATTCATGTCGAATAACGCTTACCGAAAGACACATTTCTATTACTAGAGGCTGTAAAGAGCATTAATTCATGTCGAATAACGCTTACCAAAGCACTCTTCTATTACTAGAGGCTGTAAAGAGCATTAATTCATGTCGAATTTAACGCACTCTTCTCTAAAGAGGCTGCGTTAATTTTTCTATTATTACTAGAGGCTGTAAAAGAGCATTAATTCATGTCGAATAACGCTACCAAAGACACTCTTCTATTACTAGAGGCTGTAAAAGAGCATTAATTCATGTTGAATAACGCTTACCGAAAGCACTCTTCTATTACTAGAGGCTGTAAAAGAGCATTAATTATGTCGAATAACGCTTACTGAAAGCAATTTTCATTACTAGAGGCTATAAAAGAGCATTAATTCATGTCGAATAACGCTTACTTGAAAAGCACTTTCTATTACTAGAGGCTGTAAAAGAGCATTAATTCATGTCGAATAACGCTACCGAAAGCACCTTTCATTACTAGAGGCTGTAAAAAGCATTAATTCATGTCGAATAACGCTTACCGAAAGCACTCTTCATTACTAGAGGCTGTAAAGAGCATTAATTCATGTCGAATAACGCTTATCGAAAGACACTCTTCTATTACTAGAGGCTGTAAAAGAGCATTAATTCATGTCGAATAACGCTTACCACAGACACTCTTCTATTACTAGAGGGTGTAAAGAGCATTAATTCATGTCGAATAACGCTTACCGAAAGACACTCTTCTATTACTAGAGGCTGTAAAAGAGCATTAATTCATGTCGAATAACGCTTACCGAAAGCACTCTTCTATTACTAGAGGCTGGAAAGAGCATTAATTCATGTCGAATAACGCTTACTAAAGCACTCTTCTATTACTAGAGGGGCTGTAAAAGAGCATTAATTCATGTCGAATAACGCTTACCGAAAGCACTTTTCTATTACTAGAGGCTGTAAAAGAGCATTAATTCATGTCGAATAACGCTTACCACAGACACTTTCTATTACTAGAGGATGTAAAGAGCATTAATTCATGTCGAATAACGCTTACCATAAGACACTCTTCTATTACTAGAGGCTGTAAAAGAGCATTAATTCATGTCGAATAACGTACTTACTAGAGGCTGTAAGACACTCTTCTATTCTAGAGGCTGTAAAAGAGCATTAATTCATGTCAACAACGCTACAGAAAGCTCTTTCTATTACTAGAGGCTGTAAAAGAGCATTAATTCATGTCGAATAACGCTTACCAGACAATTCTATTACTAGAGGCTGTAAAGAGCATTAATTCATGTCGAATAACGCTACTGAAAGACTTTCTATTACTAGAGGCTGTAAAAAGAGCATTAATTCGAATAACGTCGAATAACGCTTACTGAAAGACAATTTTCTATTACTAGAGGTTGTAAAAGAGCATTAATTCATGTCGAATAACGCTTACCACAGACACTCTTCTATTACTAGAGGCTGTAAAAGAGCATTAATTCATGTCGAATAACGCTACTAAAGACACTCTTCTATTACTAGAGGCTAAAAGAGCATTAATTCATGTCGAATAACGCTTACCGAAAGCACTTTCTATTACTAGAGGCTGTAAAAGAGCATTAATTCATGTCGAATAACGCTACCACAGACACTCTTCTATTACTAGAGGCTGTAAAGAGCATTAATTCATGTCGAATAACGCTACCGAGAAACACTTTCTATTACTAGAGGCTGTAAAGAGCATTAATTCATGTCGAATAACGCTACCGAAAGCACTCTTCTATTACTAGAGGCTGTAAAAGAGCATTAATTCATGTCGAATAACGCTTACCGAAAGCACTTTCATTACTAGAGGCTGTAAAAGAGCATTAATTCATGTCGAATAACGGGCTACAAAAGACACTCTTCATTACTAGAGGCTGTAAAAGAGCATTAATTCATGTCGAATAACGCTAACCGAAAGCACTCTTCATTACTAGAGGCTGTAAAAGAGCATTAATTCATGAAATAACGCTTACCAGAAAGCACTTTCATTACAAGAGGCTGTAAAAAGAGCATTAATTCATGTCGAATAACGCTAATGAAAGCACTTTTCTATTACTAGAGGCTGTAAAAGAGCATTAATTCATGTCGAATAACGCTTACTGAAAGCACTCTTCCATTACTAGAGGCTGTAAAGAGCATTAATTCAGTCGAATAACGCTTACCGAAAGCACTTTCTATTACTAGAGGCTGTAAAAAGAGCATTAATTCATGTCGAATAACGCTACCAAAGACACTCTCTATTAACATTAGAGGCTGTAAAAGAGCATTAATTCATGTCGAATAACGCTTACTACAGAGAATAATTCTCTATTAATAGAGGGCTGTAAAAGAGCATTAATTCATGTCGAATAACGCTAACCGAAAGCACTCTTCTATTACTAGAGGCTGTAAAGAGCATTAATTCATGTCGAATAACGCTAACGAAAGCAATTTTATATTACTAGAGGCTGTAAAAGAGCATTAATTCATGTCGAATAACGCTACTGAAAGACACTTTTCATTACTAGAGCTGTAAAAAGAGCATTAATTCATGTCGAATAACGCTACTGAAAGCCTTTTCTATTACTAGAGGCTGTAAAAGAGCATTAATTCATGTCGAATAACGCTACCGAAAGACACTCTTCTATTACTAGAGGCTATAAAAGAGCATTAATTCATGTCGAATAACGCCACTGAAAGCACTTTCTATTACTAGAGGATAAAAGAGCACAATTCATGTCGAATAACGCTACTGAAACACCTTTCATTACTAGAGGTTGTAAAAGAGCATTAAGAGGCTGTAGCATGTCGAATAACGCTACCGAAGGCAATTTTCTATTACTAGAGGCTGTAAAAGAGTATTAATTCATGTCGAATCACGCTACCGAAAGCACCTTTCTATTACTAAGAGGCTGTAAAAGAAGAGCATTACAAGCGTCGAATAACGCTTACCGAAAGCACTCTTCTATTACTTAGAGGCTCTAAAAGAGCATTCATTCATGTCGAATAACGCTTACCACAGACACTCTTCTATTATTAGAGGCTGTAAAGAGCATTAATCATGTCGAATAACGCTACCGAAAGCACTCTTCTATTACTAGAGGCTGCAAAGAGCATTAATTCATGTCGAATAACGCTTACTTGAAAGTACTTCTATTACTAGAGGCTGTAGAAAAGCATTCATTCATGTCGAATAACGCTTACCACAGACACTCTTCTATTACTAGAGGCTGTAAAAAGAGCATTAATTCATGTCGAATAACGCTTACCACAGACACTTCATTATTACTAGAGGCTGTAAAAGAGCATTAATTCATGTCGAATAACGCTTACCGAAAGCACACTTCTATTAGAGGATGGTAAAAAGAGCATTAATTCATGTCGAATAACGCTTACCACAGACACTCTTCTATTACTAGAGGCTGTAAAGCATTAATTCATGTCGAATAACGCTACCACAGACACTCTTCTATTAATAGAGGGCTGTAAAGAGCATTAATTCATGTCGAATAACGCTTTAACCAAAGACAATTTTCTATTACTAGAGGCTGTAAAAGAGCATTAATTCATGTCGAATAACGCTAACGAAAGCACTTCTATTACTAGAGGCTGTAAAAGACATTATTCATGTCGAATAATGCTTACCGAAAGACACTTTTTCATTAATAGAGGCTGTAAAAGAGCACACCATGTCGAATAACGCTTACAAAAGGCACTTTTCTATTACTAGAGGCTGTAAAGAGCATTAATTCATGTCGAATAATTGCTACTGAAAAGCACTTTCTATTACTAGAGGCTGTAAAAGAGCATTTTCATTCATGTCGAATAACGCTTAATGAAAGACACTCTTCTAATACTAGAGGCTGTAAAAGGAGCATTAATTCATGTCGAATAACGCTACTACAGACACTTTCTATTACTAGATGCTGTAAAGAGCATTAATTCATGTCGAATAACGCCAGAAAGCACCTTCATTACTAGAGGCTGTAAAGAGTATAAATTCATGTCGAATAACGCTACTACAGGCACTTATTACTAGATGCTGTAAAGAGCATTAATTCATGTCGAATAACGCTTACCGAAAGCATTTTCTATTACTAGAGGCTGCAAAGACATTAATTCATGTCGAATAACGTTTACTGGAAAGCACTCTTCATTACTAGAGGCTGTAAAGAGCATTAATTCATGTCGAATAACGCTTACTGAAAAAGCACTTTTCTATTACTAGAGGCTGGTAAAAGACATTAATTCATGTCGAATAACGCTTACCGAAAGCACTCTTCTATTACTAAAGGCTGTAAAAGAGTTACTAACTCATGTCGAAATACGCTTACCGAAAGCACTCTTCAATTACTAGAGGCTGTAAAAGAGCATTAATTCATGTCGAATGCTTTACCGAAAGAACCTTCTATTACTAGAGGCTGTGCAAAAGAGCATTAATTCATGTCGAATAACGCTTACCGAAAGCACTTTCTATTACTAGAGGAGGTTGTCAAAAACGCTTACCACAGACATTAATTAGAGGCGAGCATTAATTACAATGACAACGCTTACCACAGACACTCTTCTATTAATACAGAGGCTGCAAAAGAGCATTAATTCATGTCGAATAACGCTTACCGAAAGACACTTTTCTATTACTAGAGGCTGTAAAGAGCATTAATTACAATGAATAACGCTTCATGTCGAATAACGTTACCATTTCTTCTATTACTAGAGCTGTAAAGAGCATTAATTCATGTCGAATAACGCTTACCGAAAAAAGCACTTTTCATTTCTAGAGGCTGTAAAGAGCATTAATGTCGAATAATCGTCAGAATAACTAGAGGTTGTAAAAGAGTGACATCTGAAAGCACTGAAAGCACTTCTATTACTAGAGGATGTAAAAGAGCATTAATTCATGTCGAATAACGCTTACCGAAAGACTTTCTATTACTAGAGGCTGTAAAAGAGCATTAATTCATGTCGAATAACGCTAACACAAACACTCTTCATTACTAGAGGCTGTAAAAGAGCATTAATTCATGTCGAATAACGCTTACACAGACAATTTTCATTAATAGAGGCTGCAAAGAGCATTAATTATGTCGAATAACGCTTACCAGTTAAAGACACTTTATTACTAGAGGCTGTAAAGACCATTAATTCATGTCGAATAACGCCAATACAGACATTTTTCTATTACTAGAGGTTGTAAAAGAGCATTATTCATGTCATGTCGAATATTACGAGGCTGTAAAAGAGCAACAGAATAACACTCTTCTATTACTAGAGGCTGTAAAGAGCATAATTCATGTCGAATAACGCTTACCGAAAGCACTCTTCTATTACTAGAGGCTGTAAAATAGCATTAATTCATGTCGAATAACGCTTACCGAAAGCACTCTTCTATTACTAGAGGCTGTAAAAGACATTAATTCGATGTCGAATAACGCTACCGAAAGCACTCTTCTAACGCTACCACAGAGGCTGTAAAAAGAGCATTAATTCATGTCGAATAACGCTTACCGAAAGCACTCTTCTATTACTAGAGGCTGTAAAGAGCATTAATTCATGTCGAATAACGCTTACCAAGCACTCTTCTATTACTAGAGGCTGTAAAAGAGCATTAATTCATGTCGAATAACGCTTACCGAAAGACACTCTTCTATTACTAGAGGCTGTAAAAGAGCATTAATTCATGTCGAATAACGCTCTTCTATTACTAGAAAGTAAAGAGCATTAATTCTGTCAGATAACGCTTACCGAAAACACTCTTCTACTAGAGGCTGTAAAGAGCATTAATTCATGTCGAATAACGCTTACCGAAAGACACTCTTCTATTACTAGAGGCTGTAAAAGCATTAATTCATGTCGAATAACGCTTACACAGACACTCTTCTATTACTAGAGGCTGTAAAAGAGCATTAATTCATGTCGAATAACGCTTACCGAAAGACACTCTTCTATTACTAGAGGCTGTAAAGAGCATTAATTCATGTCGAATAACGCCACTCTTCTATTACTAGAGGCTGTAAAGAGCATTAATTCATGTCGAATAACGCTTACAGAAAGCACTTTCTATTACTAGAGGCTGTAAAAGAGCATTAATTCATGTCGAATAACGCTTACCACAGACACTCTTTCTATTACTAGAGGCTGTAAAAGAGCATTAATTCATGTCGAATAACGCTTACCACAAAGCACTCTTCTATTACTAGAGGCTGTAAAAGAGCATTAATTCATGTCGAATAACGCTTACCGAAAGCACTCTTCTATTACTAGAGGCTGTAAAAGAGCATTAATTCATGTCGAATAACGCTACTGAAAGCACTTTCATTACTAGAGATGTAAAAGAGTATTAATTCATTTCGAATAACGCTTACCGAAAAGATACCTCTTACTAGAGGTAAAAGAGCATTAATTCATGAGGCACAGACACTCTATTGATTAAAGAGCATTAATTCATGTCGAATAACGCCATCGAAAGACACTCTTCTATTACTAGAGGCTGCAAAAGAGCATTAATTCATGTCGAATAAACGCTTACCAAAGACACTCTTCCATTACTAGAGGCCGTAAAAGAGCATTAATTCGAATAACGCTTACCGAATATTACTAGAGTTGTAAAGAGCATTACCATAGACACACTTTTCTATTACTAGAGGCTGTAAAAGAGCATTAATTCATGTCGAATAACGCTAACCGAAAGCACTCTTCAATACTAGAGGCTGTAAAGAGTATTAATTCATGTCGAATATCGCTACCACACAATTTTCTATCACTAGAGGTTGCAAAAAGAGCATTAATTCATGTCGAATAACGCTACCGAAAGACACTCTTCATTACTAGAGGCTGTAAAAGAGCATTAATTCATGTCGAATAACGCTACCGAAAAGCACCTTCTATTACTAGAGGCCATAAAAGAGCATTAACTCATGTCGAATAACGCTTACAGAAAAGCACTCTTCAATACTAGAGGCTGTGCGAGCATTAATTCATGTCGAATAACGCTTACCACAGACACTTCTATTACTAGAGGCTGTAAAAGAGCATTAATTCATGTCGAATAACGCCATCTGTTAATTCTTCATTAATTAGAGGCTGTAAAACAGCATTCATTCATGCCGAATAACGCTTACCACAGACACTCTTCTATTACTAGAGGCTGTAAAGAGCATTAATTCATGTCGAATAACGGGCTTACCACAGACACTCTTCTATTAGGAAAGTAAAAGAGCATTAATTAAGGTCGAATAACGCTTACCAAAGCACTCTTCATTACTAGAGGTTGTAAAAGAGCATTCATTCATGTCGAATAACGCTTACCGAAAGCAATTTTCTATTACTAGAGGCTGTAAAGAGCATTCATTCATGTCGAATAACGCTACCAAAGACACTCTTCTATTACTAGAGGCTGTAAAGAGCATTAATTCATGTCGAATAACGCTACCAAAGACACTCTTCTATTACTAGAGTCTAAAAAGCATTATCTATTCATGTCGAATAACGCTTACTGAAAGCTCTTCTATTACTAGAGGCTGTAAAAGAGCACTAATTCATGTCGAATAACGCTTACCACAAAGTACTCTCTATTACTAGAGGCTGTGTTATTAATTCATGTCGAATAACGCTACCACAGACACTCTTCTATTACTAGGAGGCTGTAAAAGAGCATTAATTCATGTCGAATAACGCTTACCACAGACACCTTCTATTACTAGAGAGGCCGAAAAGAGCATTAATTCATGTCGAATAACGCTAACCGAAAACACTCTTCTATTACTAGAGGCTGTAAATAGCATTCATTCATGTCGAATAACGCTTACCGAAAGCACTCTTTCTATTAGAGGCTGAAAAAGAGCATTAATTCATGTCGAATAACGCCAACCGAAAGCACTCTCTATTACTAGAGGCTGTAAAGAGCATTAATTCATGTCGAATAACGCTTACCACAGACACCTTCTATTAATAGGGCTGTAAAGAGCATTAATTCATGTCGAATAACGCTACCGAAAAAGCACTTTCTATTACTAGAGGCTATAAAAGAGCATTAACTCATGTCGAATAACGCTACATTGAAAAGCACATTTATTACTAGAGGCTGTAAAAGAGCATTAATTCATGTCGAATAACCGCCACTAAAGACAATTTTCTATTACTAGAGGCTGTAAAGAGCATTAATTCATGTCGAACGCTTACCGAAAGTAATTTCAATTACTAGAGGTTGTAAAAGAGCATTAATTCATGTCGAATAACGCTTACGAAAGCAATTTTCATTACTAGAGGCTGTAAAAGATCATTAATTCACGTTGAATAACGCTTATGAAAGCACTTTTCTATTACAAGAGGCTGTAAAAGAGCATTAATTCATGTCGAATAACGCTACCGAAAGCACTTTCTATTACTAGAGGCTGTAAAGAGCATTAATTCATGTCGAATAACGCTTAATGAAAGCACTTTTCTATTAGAGGCTGTAAAAGAGCATTAATTCATGTCGAATAACGCTTACCGAAAAGCACTCTTCTATTACTAGAGGCTGTAAAGAGCATTCATTCATGTCGAATAACGCTTAATGAAAAGCACTTCTTCATTACTAGAGGCTGTAAGAGCATTAATTCATGTTGAAATAACGCTACTGAAAGCACTTTTCAATTACTAGGCTGTAAAGAGCATTAATTCATGTCGAATAACGCTTACCACAGACACTTTTCTATTACTAGAGTGCTGTAAAGAGCATTAATTCATGTCGAATAACGCTAACTGAAAGACACCTTCATTACTAGAGGCTGTAAAAGAGTATTAATTCAAGTCGAATAACGCTTACCGAAAGCACTTTTTCAATACTAGAGGCTGAAAAGAGCATTAATTCATGTCGAATAACGCTACTAAGACACTCTTTCATTACTAGAGGCTGTAAAGAGCATTAATTCATGTCGAATAACGCTTACCGAAAGACACTTTCTATTACTAGAGGCTGTAAAAGACATTAATTCATGTCGAATAACGCTAACTACAGACACTCTTCTATTACTAGAGGATGAAAGAGCATTAATTCATGTCGAATAACGCTAACCGAAAGCACTCTTCTATTACTAGAGGCTGTAAAAGAGCATTAATTCATGTGAATAACGCTTACCGAAAGCACTCTTCTATTACTAGAGGCTGTAAAAGACATTAATTCATGTCGAATAACGCTAATGAAAAGCACTCTTCTATTACTAGAGGCTGTAAAAGGATATTAATTATGTCGAATAACGCTTACCGAAAGCACCTTTCTATTACTAGAGGAGCATGTAACTAGAGGCATTAATTCATGTCGAATAACGCTTATCACAGACACTCTTCTATTACTAGAGGCTGTAAAGAGCATTAATTCATGTCGAATAACGCTACTGAAAGCACTCTTCATTACTAGAGGATGTAAAAGAGCATTAATTCATGTCGAATAACGCTACCACAGAGACACTCTTTTCTATTACTAGATGCTGTAAAAGAGCATTATTTCATGTCGAATAACGCTTACCGAAAGCACTCTTCTATTACTAGAGGCTGTAAAAGAGCATTAATTCATGTCGAATAACGCCACCGAAGGCACCTTCATTTACTAGAGGCTGTAAAGAGCATTAATTCATGTCGAATCACGCTTACCACAGACACTCTTCTATTACAAGAGGCTGTAAAGAGCATTAATTCATGTCAATAACGCTAACCGTTAGTTTCTTCATTACTAGAGGCTGTAAAGAGCATTAATATTCATGTCGAATAACGCTACCGAAAGTTAATTTTCATTACTAGAGGCTGTAAAAGACATTAATTCATGTCGAATAACGCTAACCGAAAGCACTCTTCATTACTAAAGGCTGTAGAGGCCGTAAAAGAGTCGAATAACGCTACCACAGATGCGTCGAATAACGCTATTAAAAGACATTAATTCATGTTAATAAGGCTGTAAAAAGAGCATTAATTCATTAAATTACGTCGAATAACGTCACTACAGACAATTTCTATTACTAGAGGCTGTAAAGAGCATTAATTCATGTCGAATAACGCTTACCGAAAGACACTCTTCTATTACTAGAGGCTGAAAAAGAGCATTAATTCAAATCGCTTAACACAGACACTCTTTCTATTACTAGAGGCCGAAAGCACTTTGTATTTCTATTACTAGAGGCTGTAAAAGACATTAATTCATGTCGAATAACGCTTACCACAGACACTTTACTATTAACGCTTAACGAAAGCTGAAAAAGAGCATTAATTCATGTCGAATAACGCCAACTGAAAGCACTTTTCTATTACTAGAGGGGCTGTAAAAAGATTAATCATGTCGAATAACGCTTACCGAAAGACACTCTTTTCTATTACTAGAGGCTTGTAAAAGACATTAATTCATGTCGAATAACGCTTACCGAAAGCACTTTCTATTACTAGAGGCTATAAAGAGCATTAATCGAATAACGCCATCGAAAAACATTTTCTATTACTAGAGGCTGTAAAAGAGCGTTAATTCATGTCGAATAACGCTTTACCACAGACACTCTTCATTTGATGCTGTAAAAGAGCATTATTTGCGTCGAATAACGCTATCGAAAGTTAATTTCTTCTTACTAGAGGCTAAAAGAGCATTAATTCATGTCGAATAACGCTTACCGAAAGCACTCTTCATTACTAGAGGCTGTAAAGATATTAATTCATGTCGAATCACGCTACTGAAAGCAATTTTCATTACAAGAGGCTGTAAAAGAGCATTAATTCATGTCGAATAACGCTACCGAAAGCAATTCTTCTATTACCAGAGGCTCTAGAGCATTCTATTCATGTCGAATAACGCTTACCAAAGCACTTTTCTATTACTAGAGGCTGTAAAAAGCATTAATTCATGTCGAATAACGCTTACCGAAAAGCACTCTTCTATTACTAAAGGCTGTAAAAGAGCATCGTCGAAATACGTTTACCGAAAGCAATGTACGAATTAACGCTAACCGAAAGCACTCTTCTATTAGAGGCTGTAAAAGAGCATTAATTCATGTCGAATAACGCTTAAATGAAAAGCACTTTCTATTACTAGAGGCTGTAAACAGCATTCATTCATGTCGAATAACGCTACCAGACACTCTTCTATTACTAGAGGCTGTAAAAGAGCATTAATTCATGTCGAATAACGCTAACCGAAGACACCTTCTATTACTAGAGGCTGTAAAAGAGTACACCATGTCGAATAACGCTTACTGAAAAAAAAGAATTATTAATAGAGGCTGGAAAAAGAGTATTAATTCATGTCGAATAACGCTTACCGAAAGCACTTTTCTATTACTAGAGGCTGTAAAAGAGCATTAATTGCTGTCGAATAACGGCTACCGAAAGACACTCTTCTATTACTAGAAGCTGTAAAGAGCATTAATTCACGTCGAATAACTTACCACAGACACCTTTTCATTATTACTAGAGGCTGTAAAAGAGCATTAATCATGTCGAATAACGCTAACCGAAAGCACCTTTCATTACTAGAGGATGTAAAAGAGCATTAATTCATTTCGAATAACGCTACACCAAAGACACTTTTCTATTACTAGAGGCTGTAAAAGCATTAATTCATGTCGAATAACGCTTACCGAAAGCACTCTTCATTACTAGAGGCCAAAGAGCATTAATTCATGCCGAATAACGCTTACCGAAAGTACACTCTTCTATTACTAGAGGCTGTAAAAGAGCATTAATTCATGTCGAATAACGTCGAATAACACTTACCAGTATTATTATTAGGCTGTAAAAGAGCATTAATTCATGTCGAATAACGCTACTGAAAAGCACTCTTTCATTACTAGAGGCTGTAAAGACATTAATTCATGTCGAATATCGCTACCACAGACACTTTTCTATTACTTAGAGGCTGTAAAAGGAGCATTAATTCATGTCGAATAACGCTTACCACAGACACTTCTTCATTACATAGATGTCGAATAACGCTAAAAGAGCATTAATTAGATGTCGAATAACGCTCGAATAACGAAAAGCACTCTTTCATTACTAGAGGCTGTAAAAGAGCATTAATTCATGTCGAATAACGCTTACCAGACACCTTCTATTACTAGAGGCTGTAAAAGAGCATTAAACGTCGATTAACGCTTACTGAAAGCAATTTTTCATACTAGAGACTGTAAAAGAGCATTAATTCTATGCCGAATAACGCTATCGAAGGCACTTTCATTACTAGAGGCTGTAAAAGAGCATTAATTCATGTCGAATAACGCTTACTGAAAGCACTCTTTCTATTACTAGAGGCTGTGTAAAGAGCATTAATTCATGTCGAATAACGCTTACCGAAAGCACTCTTTCTATTACTAGAGGCTGTAAAGAGCATTAATTCATGTCGAATAACGCTTACAGAAACTCTTTTCTATTACTAGAGGCTGTAAAGAGCATTAATTCATGTTTAATAACGCTTACTAAAGACACTTTCTATTACTAGAGGCTGTAAAAGAGCATTAATTCATGTCGAATAACGCTAACCGAAAGCACTCTTCTATTAATAGAGGCTGTAAAAAACATTAATTCATGTCGAAATAATTCTTACTGAAAGCACTTTCTATTACTAGAGGCTGTAAAGAGCATTAATTCATGTCGAATAACGCTACCGAAAACACTTTCTATTAATAGAGGCTGTAAAGAGCATTAATTCATGTCGAATAACGCTTACCGAAAGACACTTTCTATTACTAGAGGCTGTAAAAGAGCATTAATTCATGTCGAATAACGCTTACCAAAGACACTTCTTCTATTAATAGGGCTGTAAAAGAGCATTAATTCATGTCGAATAACGCTACCACAGACACTTTCATTACTAGAGGATGTAAAGAGCATTAATTCATGTCGAATAACGCTACCGAAAGACACTCTTCCATTACTAGAGGCTGTAAAAGAGCATTAATTCATGTCGAATAACGCTTACTGAAAAGCTCTTCTATTACTAGAGGATGTAAAGAGCATTAATGTCAATAACGCCAACGCTTACCACAGACACTCCCTCTATTACTGGAGGCTGTAAAGAGCATTAATTCATGTCGAATAACGCTACCGAAAGCACTCTTCTATTACTAGAGGCTGTAAAAGAGCATTAATTCATGTCGAATAACGCTTACCGAAAGCACTTCTCTATTTCAGAGGCTGTAAAAGAGCATTAATTCATGCCGAATAACGCTACCGAAAGCAATTTTCATTACTAGAGGCTGTAAAACGGCGACATTCATGTCGAATAACGCTTACCGAAAGCACTCTTCTATTACTAGAGGTAAAAGAGCATTCATTCATGTCGAATAACGCTTACAGACAGACACTCTTTCTATTACTAGGGGAGGCTGTAAAAGAGCATTAATTCATGTCGAATAACGCTTACCACAGACACAATTTTCATTACTAGAGGCTGTAAAGAGCATTAATTCATGTCGAATAACGCTACCACAGACACTCTTTTATTACTAGAGGCTGTAAAAGAGCATTAATTCATGTCGAATAACGCTTACCAAAGACACTCTTCATTACTAGAGGATGTAAAATAGCATTAATTCATGTCGAATTACCATAGACACTACTTTTCTATTACTAGAGGCTGTAAAGAGCATTAATTCATGTCGAATAACGCTTAACGAAAAGCACTCTTCTATTACTAGAGGCTGAGGCTGTACCGAAAGAGCTTCATTAAGAGGCTTCATTCATTCATGAATAACGCTTACCGAAAAGCACTCTTCTATTACTAGAGGCTGTAAAGAGCATTAATTCATGTCGAATAACGCTTACCAAAGATAATTTCTATTACTAGAGGCTGCAAAGGTTAATAATTCATGTCGAATAACGCTTATCGAGACACTTTTCATTACTAGAGGGCTGTAAAAGAGCATTAATTCATGTCGAATAACGCTACAAAAGACACTTTCTATTACTAGAGTTATAAAAGAGCATTAACTCATGTCGAATAACGCTTAATAAAGACAATTCTTCAATACTAGAGGCTGTAAAAGAGCATTAATTCATGTCGAATAACGCTTACCACAAAGCACTCTTCATTACTAGAGGCTGTAAAAGAGCATTAATTCATGTCGAATAACGTTACCGAAACACTTTTTCAATTACTAGAGGCTGTAATAGACATTAATTCATGTCGAATAACGCTACTGAAAAGCACTTTCTATTATTAGAGGCTGTAAAAGAAATTAATTCATGTCGAATAACGCTTACCGAAAGCACTCTTCTATTACTAGAGGCTGTAAAAGAGCATTAATTCATGTCGAATAACGCTTACCCAAAGCACTCTTCTAATACTAGAGGCCGTAAAGAGCATTAATTCATGTCGAATAACGCTACCGAAAGCAATTTCTTTCTATTACTAGAGGCTGTAAAAGAGCATTAATTCATGTCGAATAACGCTTTTACCGAAAGCACTCTTTCTATTACTAGAGGCTGTAAAAGAGCATTAATCATGTCGAATAACGCTAATGAAAGAACTTTTCTATTACTAGAGGCTGTAAAAGAGCATTTATTCATGTCGAATAACGCCACCGAAAGCACTCTTCTATTAATAGAGGCTGTAAAAGAGCATTAATTCATGTCGAATAACGCTTAATGAACAGACACTCTTCTATTACTAGAGGCCAAAAAGAGCATTAATTCATGTCGAATAATGCTTACCGAAAGCACTTTTCTATTACTAGAGGCTGTAAAAAGCATTCATTCATGCCGAATAACGCTACTACAGAGACACTCTTCTATTACTAGAGGCTGTAAAAGAAGACATCTCATGTCGAATAACGCTTACCAGAAAGCACTAGAGGCTTCACACCATGCCGAATAACGCTACCATACACTCTTCTATTAGAGGCTGTAAAGAGCATTAATTCATGTCGAATAACGCTTACCGAAAGTACTCTTTCTATTACTAGAGGCTGTAAAAGCATTAATTCATGTCGAATAACGCACTACAGACACTTTTCATTACTAGAGGCTGTAAAGAGATGACACCATGTCGAATAACGCTTACCGAAAGCACTCTTCTATTACTAGAGGCTGTAAAAGAGCATTAATTCATGTCGAATAACGCTTACCGAAAGCACTTTCATTACTAGAGGCTGTAAAAGAGCATTAATTCATTTCGAATAACGCTACCACAGACACTTCTATTAATAGAGGCTGTAAAGAGCATTAATTCATGTTTGAATAACGCTTACTACAGACATTAATTTTCTATTACTAAGGCTGTAAAAGACTATTAATTCATGCTGAATAACGCTTACCACAGACACTTTTTCTATTACTAGAAGCAAAAGAGCATTAATTCATGTCGAATAAGGCTTACCGAAACACTTTCTAATACTAGAGGCTGTAAAATAAAGCATTAATTCATGTCGAAATAACGCTTAACACAGGCACTTTTCTATTACTAGAGGCTGTAAAGAGCATTAATTCATGTCGAATAACGCTTACCACAGACACTCTTCTATTACTACAGAGGCTGCAAAGAGCATTAATTCATGTCGAATAACGCCACACAGACAATTTTCTATTACTAGAGGCTGTAAAGAGCATTAATTCATGTCGAATAACGCTTACCGAAAGCACTTTTCATTACTAGAGGCTGTAAAGAGCATTAATTCAGCGTCGAATAACGCTACCACAGACACTCTTTTCATTAGAGGCTGTAAAAGTGTTATTAATTCATGTCGAATAACGCTTACCAAAGACACTCTTCTATTACTAGAGGCTGCAGAGCATTAATTCAAGTCGAATAACGCTACCACAGACACCTTCTATTACTAGAGGGGCTGTAAAGAGCATTAATTCATGTCGAATAACGCTTAACAGACACTTTATATTTTCAGAGTTAGAGGCTGTAAAAGAGCATTAATTCATGTCGAATAACGCTTACACAGACACTCTTCTATTACTAGAGGCTGTAAAAAGAGCATTAATTCATGTCGAATAACGCTACTGAAAGACACTCTTTCATTACTAGAGGCTGTAAAAGAGCATTAATTCATGTCGAATAACGCTTACCACAGACACTTCTTCTATTACTAGAGGCTATAAAAGCATTAATTCATGTCGAATAACGCTAATGAAAGACACTTCTAATACTAGAGGCTGTAAAAGAGCATTAATTCATGTCGAATAACGCTAACACAAAAGCAATTTTCTATTACTAGATGTAAAGAGCATTATTTCGTCGAATAACGCTTACTGAAAAAGCACTTTTCTATTACTAGAGGCTGTAAAGAGCATTCATTCATGTCGAAATAACGCTTACCGAAAGCAATTTTCATTATTAGAGGCTGTAAAAGAGCATTAATTCATGTCGAATCACGCTTACCGAAAGCACCTTTCATTACAAGAGGCTGTAAAAGAGCATTAATTCATGTCGAATAACGCTAACCACAGATTAATTTCTTCTATTACTAGAGGCTGTAAAAGAGCATTCATTCATGTCGAATAACGCTTACCGAAAGCACTCTTCTATTACTAAGGCTGCAGCGTTTTCATGTCGAAATACGCTACCGAAAGTTGAGGCCGTAAAAGAGCATTAATTCATGTCGAATAACGCTAATAAAGACAATTTTCCATTAGAGGCTGTAAAAGCATTAATTCATGTCGAATAACGCTTACCGAAAGACACTCTTCTATTACTAGAGGTTGTAAAGAGCATTAATTCATGTCGAATAACGCTTACCAAAGACACTCTTTCTAATACTAGAGGCCGTAAAGAGCATTAACTCATGTCGAATAACGCTTACCGAAAGCACTCTTCATTACTAGAGGCTGTAAAGAGAATTAATTCATGTCGAATAACGCTTACCTAAAGCACACTTCATTACTAGAGGCTTACACAGTTGAATAATTACCGAAAGGCCCTGTATTAAGAGAGCATTAATTCATGTCGAATAACGTCACTAAAAGTAATCACTTATTACTAGAGGTTGTAAAGAGCATTAACGTCGAATAACGCTTACCACAGACACTTTCTATTACTAGAGGCTGTAAAAGAGCATAATCATGTCGAATAACGCTTACTGAAAGCAATTTTCATTATTAGAGGCTGTAAAGAGCATTAATTCATGTCGAATAACGCTTACCGAAAGACACTCTTCTATTTAGAGGGCTGTAAAAGAGCATTAATTCGTCGAATAACGTCGAAAGCACTCTCTATTATAACGGTTACCACAGATTAATTTCTATTAACGCTTAGAGGCTGTAAAGAAAGAGCATTAATTCATGTCGAATAACGCTACCGAAAAGCACTCTTCTTCTATTAGAGGCTGTAAAAGAGCATTAATTCATGTCGAATAACGCTACTGAAAGACACTTTTCATTACTAGAGGCTGTAAAAAGAGCATTAATTCATGTCGAATAACGCTTACCACAGACACCTTCATTACTAGAGGGGCTGTAAAGAGCATTAACTAATAACGAAAAAGCACTTAATTACTAGAGGCTGTGTTAGAGCATTAATTCATGTCGAATAACGCTACCGAAAAGCACTCTTCTATTACTAGAGGCTGTAAAAAAGCACAAATCGAATAACGGCAGAATTCATAGACACTTCTATTACTAGTTTAGAAAAGAGCATTAATTCATGTCGAATAACGCTTACCCAAAGCACTCTTCTATTACTAGAGGCAGTAATAGATGTGAAAAGTTAAATCAAGAAGTGGCAGAATTCATAGATTATTCTATTTGTTGTTTAGAAAAATATTGTTTGCGATAGATAATTTATCGACTAAATTACGCAAAAATGAAAATAATCCTGACATATATTTAACAAAATTATACAAAAATATCTTGAAATGTTAAAGAGTTATTATTCATTTGAAAGTAGTGTTGAATATTGACGATTTTGGTGAATAAATATTCACCAAAATCGTCATCGATTTCAACCACTGCTTCCAGATGAGTTGAGAATCTCCTGCATCTTTTCGGATTGTCTCCTTGTTTAATTGGATGACTGATGCCATATTCCTTGCCTTCAGGTCATCTTGGGTGTTACAAGAAGTTTTGTTGTCTCTCGCTCCTCTCCGCTCCACACACAGTCATCCATGGTGTTGTCGTTTAGGGAGTTAATTGTCCCGTTGTAAGCGATGATGTGGTCGGCAAAATTGTCTGACAGACATGACTAGATTTTCCTGTTTTGTGGCACGGTACAGAGTCTTGTTAACAGATATAGGGTCTTTCGCCGGTCACCACGGCAGCATTATCTCATCTAGGTACTGTAGGCCTCCGTGTTGATTTTGAGATAAATAGAGGCATATCGTCGCTTTCAGTAGTGATAACTCCGAAGACTTTCGCAGTCACTATTAAGCTCATCCAACTCTTTCCGAATCTTTTGTACTGTCCTCAGACTGACACCCAGACACTTTTAAATGTTTTTATTGGAGTTTCTGACGCGAATACAAAGCAATGCAGTATACCGTTTGCAAATTTCTGTTGAAGTGAATGGGGTTCTTATACTCTTTTTCTTAGAAACAGTGACCAACTGACTCTACTATACTACGCAGTCGACAAAATCCAAAACAAACAACGCGTATGGGTTAAATGGCGTGAAATTACCCATTGCCCCTTGTATATATGAAATGAATTATATATATATATATACGAACGTTGTTTATGTTTGCGACTCTAATTCGTGCAAAGTCATGAATTGATCCATCTTCATATATAAGCCACGAGAATGTGTCTTTTTAGTCTTCGATGTCTTTCCGATAGCTGACAACGTTGGGCGTCTTTTAGAGAAGTTGTTATATAAATGCTATGTGAAATATGATATAATGAAATCCTTTTCTCTGTGATAATTTAAAAAAAAATCTCTCTTACTAAAATGACCCAACAACTTTAATTACAATTTTGGCTAAACTTTGCAAAAATATATAATGAAAATTAGCATCAAAACATTTTCGAATATATCTCTTTTGGAACAAGATTTAGTACTTCTTTCCTACTTATTTGTAAAAAGAACTCATTATTGCTTTTATTTGGATTGCATTTTCTCTTATGTCATTGCAAATTTGAATTGTCTCCTACTTTTTTAATAGTGATTAACCGTATTTATATTATCTATAATATACGAATTTAATGTTGTATACACTTTAAAGAATATCTTTATGAGGCATGCTTGTTTTGTCGAATAGGATAGACGGATTTCAAATTAGAATGAGTCGAAGTCGTTAATTTTGTTTAATATGTAGTGCAGGCAGAAAGAGAAAACAAATATATAATTTTATAACTTAAAAGATACCCTCAATATGGTAGATGGTTTGGTAGGTTTTGCAAAATAATATAAGCACTCTAGAAAGCATTAAATGTAAAAAAAACTTTAAAAATAATTTTCCCCAAGCAATAGTCAATGATATAAATGCGAAATACTAATCAATTATATAAAATGCATTCAGAAGTCATCAAAAGTTTAAATAAAGAGCAATACGACTTGCAAAGTAAATAGTCTTCTAATAATTTGTACCGATTTTAAATGTGAATTAAGTTTAAGCGTCTAATGATTTTTTTTTCTTTTTCTTTCAAATTTGGCGGATAATTGGGCGAAATTATTTTTTCACACGTAATTGCCATGACTTAAATAGCATTATCCAATAGAGAAATAAATAAAATTTCACCAATAATATTGATTTATTTACTGCTGACTTTGATCCGTCTTAATGAAACACCCTTTATAATTGATGTGCCTCAAATAAGATAATACGGTGGTAAGTACTTTAGATTTTATATAAAGCTCCTGAAAATTATATGAAAAGTATTATGACAAGAAAACTACCATCAACGTAAAAAATCGACAACAGGGTCAAATAATTAGATAAAACTAACGCATACATAAAAAAATACAGGATCTTTATCAACAATCCATCATTCAGAAAGTTTAAATCTATAATAACAAGAAACATCAGTAAACTGATATCTTATAAAGTATGATGACTTTTATCAGTCCACAAAAGAAATCTTTCTGATTAAGAATTGTTGCAATGATTTTTGTATCGTAACGCTTGTGAATGGCAAACAAGTAATGTTGAGGATGCTGAATCTGATATCCGCCACAGATCGTTTTCCGGAACTTATGTGATTCTGCATACTTAAAAAGACAAAGAAATATTGAGTTTACCGATGGCCATAACCTGTATTGGTATGACAGATTGAGTGTTATGGTAGTTGAAAGAAGACAACATGTTATAATAAGAAAAAATCTGTTCACGTTATTTAAACAAACCGGCTTCAATATCGAAGTCGAGATTAATTTAAATATTGTGAAATACGTCGATGTGAATGCTGACCTCAGGAATCAATGTGTCTCCTCTGACAGAAAATCTAATGGCCCTTTGCTATATGTCAATGAAAAATATAACCCTCTAATATCAGTTATCTGAACAATACCGAGGGTCATTGAATCTAATTTTTCTAGGAATTCCCCGAATACAAAATTTTTTAACGCAATTAAAAGCGAATATATGAAAGCCTTGAAGAGGTGCACAAAGTCAAACAGATTTTTTTTAAAGGCCGAATCATACGAAAGGGTTGGGAAATAAAAAATGTTAAAAACATTTTTAATTTGGTTCAAACATCCTTTCACCTGGAATTTAAAAATAAGATTGTTTAGCTTTTCCTGTTAGAAATTTCTATCCAAAATATTCCACGTTACACGTAATATTTAGCAGAAACGAGACAAAGATAAGCTATGCCAAATATGGATAGATTAGTTGAGTGACAAAACGATAGAATATTAAAAAGTAAACGGGAAACAAAGAAAAGGAAATTCAGTTGCCGTGACTTTAAGAATTTTCCACTTAATGTTGACTGCCTGATTGAAAGCATAATTTTTAGGTCCACTGTAAAATTCGATAAACAACACGTGGAAACATATATTGGTTCTGCGAAGGACCTAAAATATCTTTATACTTAAAAAAATATAAGAAATACATTCAGCTTACTAAATACTTTTGTGAAATTAAAAAGAAAGAGTAAAGAGCTCTAAGGCAGTATAATATATGATGAATAAGAACAAGTTGTTTAATGAAGCAAGGTTTGTAGACTGTTAGGAGGGGAATTGGCGATAGTAACTTACACAAGAGAAGGTAAGTTAATAAAAGGAAGTTACAACGTGATTACGGCATGTATAAACGAAAGAGAATTCCTTTTGAACCATGGTAGTTTTTATTTCACTACTTCAATATGCTATCAGTAAATGTGAACACATAAGCTTGTTAGAGAAATTTAAAAAGAACATTATGTTTGTCTGATGTGTCACAGCCAAAAGCTCGGTAGCTCTAATAAGAATTGAAATATATTCAATACTATCGGGCTTTTCCCGCTCGCTATCGCTTAGCAAATTATTTGGATGTATTGTATAAAACCGACCATGTACATCACTACATGTAACAGAAGATTCACTTGGATGGGGTTCTTGCTTTCTTCTGTGGTATTTTCCAGATTTGAATGTGTAATATTTAATTACTTCAAGATAGAAAGGGTTTTGACAAAGTCATCTACATTGCAGAGAATAAAGAATGACATTAGTGTTTTTTTGAGTTTTAATCAAATCCTGAGCATTGTCTTTAGTAAACTACACCGGCTGTCCATTTTCAAGATGAACACTCAAGTGCTGAACTGATGGGCGCCTTTTATGAACGTTAAATGAAAATATCCCCAGGCATCCTCATTGCTAGAAATATATCTTCCTGAATTATTTTTTTTCTAATTCATTGTGGTTGTCAATGGCAATCACAGCTTGGTCACTCCCCTTATTTATGTACTTGCACACATACTTTATGGGCGTAACACTGTTAAGAATTCTACATTATTGTGAGCATTGAATACTTTGCACATAAATGGAATATTGAGAACAACCCATTTGTTGTCTACCAGTATATTTTGTCTATTTTTTCAAGGTTGTAATTAAATCCTCCATCTTCAATCTTTCTTCTTCTGCAACTTGTCCAGCCATCTGTAACAATTTTTGTATGATTGGCAAATTGTCTTGGAAATCTTTTTATACATCTGTTTTCAACCATGTACGGACAACTGAAATTAAAATAAACACATGGTCCATGAATCATTTGTATTTTTACTATTTCCAAGAACCCTGGAGTTTCATTAGGATTTGGCAGTTCTGCACTGATGATAGAATCTATTTGATATGGACTGATCTTCGCCTTTAACAATAAAAGTAAATGTAGTATTTAGCTATTTTGCCACTCAAGTGAATACATGTGATATTCTGCAGGTCCAAATATTTTTCTTTGTTGATTAGATCCATCAGTTTGTTGATCTTCAGCTTAAAAATCCTAGCAACAATATCACCCCTGTCAGTTGTAGATTTTTGAGGGAGAAGCTTTTCTAAAATATCAGATTAATTCGGATTTGTAGTAAATGTAACAAGCAAAGCTGGTTTGCCAGAATGATTGACATAACTCTATCCATCTTGAACTCTTCCATGCATATACTTTGGTCCACCTAAGGATGATGAAGGGAAAAATAAATATGTGTCCCACATTGACAGCATTGCCATCTTTCTGAAAATTTTGTATTCCGCCAAGAACCGGTTGAATGCGTTTCTTTTTATGATTCATTTTGAATCCAAAAGATGAGGACAAATGGTATCCATCTGTTCTTTCAATACATGATTTAAATTTTGCAGTTTCTGTATTGATTTCATCTTTTTCCGGGAGAATCCATTTGAATAGTTGCTTGAACTTCATCTGAAGAGATAATTATAACAATTCTTCCCAACAGACATTTTTCATGACAAACACTCTTTAGGTCATTGTGTTTGGTAGTCCCCTATGGTAGTTCAAGAAATCGGTGTGATTCGATTTGTTAGAAGGAACTTCCTGTGGTTAAATCCTGAAAGTGTTTCAAAAGATCTTTTTTTCCAAATGAGGACAAAAAGAAATTAGGTATCCATGTGCTGTCTGATTTTTTGAGAGAAATCAAGGAGAGATAACATGAGTTTGAAACCTTCCTTCTTACAACACACATCAGATATTGTAAATCTTATAGTATTGCAAATGGCACTGGATATCTATTGGTTTAACTGAGATTTAACTAGTATTGCAATTGAATGTTGCTTTGTGAATTTAACAAAAGCGTTGTTGTATAACAGCATTTGTTGAATTACGGTTCATCTAATGGATGCGGTTTTTTTTTCTTTGGAGTTTGCTGAACACTTTCATCGCTGAGGAATACAGAAATAATATTTCATTTGTTTTCACCAATGGAGAAGACAAACAGAAAAAGTAATTAACAGCGATACACTTCTTTCGTGTTGTATATGCCATCTTGTTTAAATAATAAACATTTTATTCATAACGTAGTTGTAAAAATGGATGGTGTGTTTCATATGGAAAATATATGAAATTTTTATCAAAGTAAAAATAATTCTTTTATAATTTTCGTTTGAAAAGGTCGAAAAATTTTAATATGTCCAAAATTATGAGTAACTTGTTAAAAAAGCAAACGCTGTCATTATTTAAAGCCTTTTAAAAGTTTATTTTAGTTACATTTGCTACGGAAAAAACATAGGAATTTGTCAAAAATAAAAAAAGTAAATAAATAAAATCACGACAGAGATTTGCGAAAACTTTCGCGAACTTTGAATATTTTTAAAATAATTTCTCGTTTGAATTACATTTCTTTCAAAGTATTTTTAACAGATATAATAACAGAAAATACACACCAAAAATAACAATAAAAAAGTTTTCCTTTCCAATTGAAATTAATATCAAGGAAGAGAAAATAGATATTAGACATTGAACTAACAATTTGGAGTGGACTTCTACTTAAAATTATAAGGGCAATCATTTAGTCGAAGATATATTAAGCAGTGTATGCAAATTAGTCATTAACTTATTTGTGTAGTGTTATAGTCCAAGTTCCTTGTACCACGGTGATGGTCCAAGGTTAGAACCAATGAAAGAATAACACGAACACAGGTATGGAATACAAAGATATATTACAACAGAAATATAATACAATGAAGTAGAAGTATTAGTAATGACTATCAGATTTGTTTAGAGTGAACTATGTTGTCTCGAGAAGTATCACTATTCCAATGTCCTTACAATATGCTCTCAATTATCTCTCCTCGTCTTACAATATATCCTCATACCTCTTGAGAGGCGCAGTATTTATAATGTCAGACGTAGTCCATTATTATTATGGGTAAGTTCCCATAACATGTAGAAACTTTTTTAAAACTTAAAAATATTTTAAATAAATTACAAAGGAAGAGATTTAAAAGTTTCTTTCGTTTGTGTATGAAATATATTTTTTCGCTTTTTTTTTTTAATTGTTCTACTTACTCAAAATAGCCATTTTGGTAGACTGTAGTTTATCGAAGTTCCACACTGTAACTTCAGTATAAGAAGTGTGTACACAGGGGCGACATCTACAAAGGACAGAGTGGCAACTGATAAAATCTATACTGAGAGTTTCCAAGCCCTGGGGACAGCTGCCCGAGGGTGCGCCCTCTCTCAACACTAGAGAAAGGGATCGGTGCACGCACCGAAGCCAGCGCAAACGACGGTTGCGGGGGTTCTGAAATTTTTGTTCCTAGCCCGGGTGTACGCGTTCGGGCTCCCTTTATTAAACCGACCTTTGTGGGCGCCGGCTTGAATAGATACAAATTACTCGAGTGGTTTGTAACACATCTATTTATCATCTCTCAGTTGTGTCTCTGTCCTTGGCCAAAGTGCACTCAGAAGCGACACCGTCAAAAGACAGAGTCACACCTGAGAAAAATTATATTTTGAGATGCCCAGCCCTAGTGAACAGCTGCCCGAGACTGGTTCTTCATTGCACCAGAGAGAGGGTTCTGGGCTTGCAGCGAGGCCAGCGCAACCGACGGTTGCAGAAAATGCATGCAATTTTTGTTCCTGGCCCGGGTGTACGCGCCCGGGTCCCCCACCTTACAAAAGAACCTGGTGTCACAACTGTTTTGGTTGGGAGACAGAGTAAATGTGTATAAATTACTGTAAAGCAGAGTTATGGACTTTTAACCCCAGAATTTGTGTGAGAATTTAGCCCCAATTTCGCATTTATTCATATAAAAGATTCCATGAAATTGTATATCATCTGTATATAATATATATATATATATATATATATATATATATATATATATATATATATATATGTATATATATGTGTGTGTGTGTGTGTGTGTGTGTGTAATTATTTCTAGTGAAAAATTATTCAATTCAAAGTAGTCTTTTGTCGATTCCGGAAAACTAAAAAGTTGAGGAAATAACCCTTAAGAAATGTTTCACTTTCCGACTACATGAATTATAAAGGCATCCAATCTTCCAACTGACTGTCTACATTAAGCATCAATTATCTAACAAGTAAAAATAAAAATAAACCTATTGACGTTTGGAAGATCGAACAGTCGCGCATGTCAAAGCTGATACATTGGGTCAACAGGGGATCCAACAACTTAGTAAAACTCGAATGAGATTTTAAAAAATTCTTTTCAGAGATACCGATAAATTTCTTTTCTCATTCCATAAATATCAGCATCTCCCACAGGCATGTGTTTGTCATCTGACTAGAAATTTAAATTACTTTCTTTTCTCTCTTTCTTCATGGACAGAACTTCATGTAGCGGCACAAAATGGTGTAATGGTATAGCTTAAAAGGGAATACCGTATCATATCAAATTGAAAAGAAAAAAAAATTATCTGAAATTGTGATCACGTACAGAGGAATTATTTTTGTTAAATTTACACACACACACACACCATATATATATATATATATATATATATATATTTGAATAAAATATATACAGACCACGTTAAGGTTCCATGTAATAAGTTATTTCACCATAACCCCCTTTAACAGGGTCTGATCATCAGACTTTACTCAAAGGTTGAAATGAAAAAAAAAGGGTTAGATGTACCATTTCATTTCCTTATTCTAACCCCACTGTGTGTCGGCTAACGCGTATTGTCTCTAGATATAGATGGGTAAGGGTGAGGGAGAAGACCGACATTAAAGGAAGAAGCTAAACAAACCCTAATAAATTACATTCCACGAGGGCAGGTTTATTCAAAATCTTAGACGCTGTTAATTCGCATTACTTTCAAGGGCATATTTGGGAGGTTACGGTTTGATATAAATCTAAATGTCTAGACAATCTACGAAGAATTTGATTTGAAGTTCATTTGAGTTTTGGGTATTTTCTATGAAACAGTCGATGAAACGAATAGATGTCAAATGAATAATCAACTCGAGTTTATTTAATTAATGAACAAAAATCAAACGAATAGATGTCAACTTAACAATCAATAAGATACAAGTTTAGAAAAATAAAAAAGATTACTAAATATAAAATGATTACTTTTTTCAATGTACTCTATGAGTTTTCCAAATCGACTGTTTCATAGAATATATATATATATATATATATATATATATATATATATATATATATAAAGATAAAATATTATGCTACCATGGTTTCAGCTATTGAGGTTTCGTCAGGCGATAGAGTCTAATTAATTTTCTAACAATTTATTTGTTTATTTTTGTACGCACAACAGGAAGGGTAACGCAAGAGGGTGATAAGGCAAAAGTGCAGAAAATTGATGGAACTGGGAATGAAGAAAATAATATACGGACTTTCATTCGTGTTTGTACAAATACCAAATATATATTTGTTTGTCTGTTTACAAGCCGACATGACTTCAGACCTTTCATTTAATAGCGTTTTTGCTCTGGATACGTTATTTTTGCAATTTTTTTTTCTTGGCAGAGACTGTAGGCATCCCTACTCTTACTGTAAGGCCCACCTCTTCTAGATATCCACCAGTTTACATTAGGTTTTTTTTTCCTTTAATTCCCACATATAGCTAGCTAGTCTATTACACTTCCTGTGGCTTTCTTCTCTGAACGATTACATGAGTTTGACCATCCCTATTTGAAGTTAACTTTACTCCGCGTATACCTTGCTCCAGCTACTTGTATCCTTTACTTCTGCTTTGTACACCCATCATTCCTTTTTACAAACTCATCCAAGTGACATTTGCGTTTACCCTAGTGTCACATACTACCATTAACAATATCTTGATGCACGCTAGCCTTGAAATTCGTGACGTTCTGTCTTTTTATTGTATTTTCCAAATTGCTAGTACAGTTGTAACTTTAACTTACTCTATTGCTATTAAAAATCTTGTGCACTTGAGAACTCTTAGAGAAATTTTTATCAAGCAACTTGAAAATATCTTCTGTATGTTAGATGTCACCTCTAAGTTAAAGAGGCATATTTAAACCCAGTAGTATTTCTTTTTCTTCTTTCATTACTCATCTGTTGGTTCAGTTGAGGTTTGAATTCCAGGTTTATACCTCTCCCCTTTTAACGCTTTTTCGTACTCTTATTTTTTCTACAAAAGTGCATTTATAAGAGAAATTTCTAGACAGACTGCACTCTATTCTTTTAGGGATGTGCTTGATTATACTCGAATGATGGTTAGATCCAGCGTTCACATAACTAACTGTTGAGGTACGGTTCATGGTAGGTGAGACGTTGTCAGTTTAAAGATTTAATTCCGTAACCATGTATTCGGTGACTTTCTTGTTCATATCGACCTCCATTTCAATTACTAATACCTTGGTGTTTAAGAAGCAGATTTTATTATGTCATTTTCTCTTCTGTTGTATGGCACTATCACCAGCCCGTCGTCGCTATACATGCCGTTGTTTTCTATGTGAACTATTTCATTGAACTTATTTAAAATATTCATGCCCATTATTTCTGAAATCTCAGCACCATTAAACACACTTTGTGGGACATCAAAAGCGCCATTGTTTGATATGTTAAGCCATGTCCCGCCAGTTTGGAATAATACAGATTTACGACAATGCACAATTATCTTTACGTATTCACTGAGTATATTAACGAAGCCCTTAGTAAAATCCAAAGCATCAAACAGCACTTTTTTCAAATATGGATGGATAAAAGTCTTTGATATTATATTCTATGAATCCATGATTCTCTTTATTGTTAATTCTATGGAACCAAGAAATACACTCTGTACCCTGAAATTGGTTAATTTACATAACAGTTCCTAAAAATGTACACAAATTTTATAAGATTCTCTGGTTTATTTTACCCAATTCAGTATTACATGGGTTGATTCGGTTAAATAAAAGATCATTGGAAAAGTCATCCATGTTTACCTTTATGGCCAGAAATGCTTGCTTACTATATAGCATTTTCAACTATACCCAGCTTGACCGTGATATTTTAGCGTACTCATTGATGATTTCAATATGCAAAGCCGGTGTCATTTTGGTGATTTTTCATTTATTTTTTCCCGTAGGCCCTCGGGTTCATCTCATGTATGTTTCCTGTTTTTTTCGCCTTTAATTAGAATTTTGGCGGATTTTTTTTCTTTTTAATTAGGTAGATATTTTTTTTTCTGGAAATTGCTCTTAAGTTTTCTAAATTTAATTTTGACTATTACATAAACCAAATACTTTTCGAAGCCAGCCAGCTAGTCTATGGCAGGAGGGTATCTCCTAGTTTTAAATTTAAATTTAATTTTTTTTCCGTGTTTTCCTTGCCCCTTACACACGTATGTAAGGAAAACAATGCTTTCTATCTCATTCTGGTAAGGAACTCTTCAGTTATATGCAATAAATTTAGCATGTGTTCGTACTTGGTATAAAAAGGGATTTTTTTTAGCCCGTTCGGTATTTTAAAGTCTTGTATTGTAGTTTCTTCCACCAACTATTTAACTGCTGTTGTGCAAAAAAATACAACCCCCACCCCCAAAAAAACACGGGCGCAAGTGAAGCAATGTGCATAGATAGGTGTGTAGTGCTATAAAACTCTGGTTACGTAAATCTGTAATAATGTGTTGCAAAATTACACCTAAAATAAAAATGCCCAACCATAAAACAGAAGCAAATATTACGCTGGTTAAATAGTTGGTCAGAGACAAAATATCGAACGCGTAGCGATTTTAAATCTTAAACAGTAGGAATATCATCCACTTACGCTACCATGGTTTCAGGCAATGAGTTTTCGCCATGAGGTAGATGGTAATTAATTTCCTAAAGTTTATTTATTTATGTACGCACAGCAGGAAGTGAAACAGAATGAGAAGGATATGGCAAGACTCTGGAAATTGGACCTTTGTGGGAGTGAAGAAAAAATTATACCTTCTTTCATCAGGGTTCATACAAATCCCAAAATATACTTTTTAGTGTGTTTACATCTTGACAGACTTCAGACCTCACATTTAATAGTTTTCTTTTGGTTTGGATATTATTATTGCTAATTTTTCTTCTCGACACAGACTGCAGACATCATTGTCATTACTGTAGGGCCTGCCTCTTCTCAATATGCTCCATCTTATATTAGGAATTTTTATAATTTTTCCCTATGCATGGTATGTCTGGGGCAACTCCTATGGCTTTCTAGTCTGAACGTTGACTTCTTGTTGTACCATCTCTTTTTGAAGTTGCCTTTAGTGTATTCCACATATACCATGTCCTGGCCATTTGCATCTTTATTTAAGCTTTGTAAACCACTTCTTCCGTTTTACAAACTCCATCCAGCTGACATTTGCTTTTGCCCGATAGTTACACGTTTCACTCTTAACAATATCTTGCTGTCCGCTAGCCTTGAAATTCCTGACTTTTTGTCTTTTTATTGTTGTTTCCAAATTGATAATATATCTTTAACTTTACTGTATTTCTGTTAAAAACCATGTGAAATTCCAAACATTTATCGAAGTTCTTATCAAGGTAAGTGTATATGTATTATATATGATTTAAATAATTGATTCAGTTTCTACAGGTTAACAAGCCTTTTCAGGTTATTTTTCGCCAAAAAAATGCTTAGATTTTAAGAATTCTTTTAAAGATAATCATTTAGTGATGCAAGTTTTACTAATTAACCCAAAGTTGAGGAAGAAAAAAGTGAAATCCTATGATTCCCATGGGTATTTGGGCGTAAGACGATATAATGAAAGGGGCTTTATACATCGAAGCTATACATGGTATTACTGCGTTCGTACGTACGTATAATATATATATATATATATATATATATATATATATATCTTTTCGATATGAGACCAAGTCAACTGATCTCCAGATCTTCAACTTAAAAAATCAGAAGATCAGTTGAATCCGCTATCTTGGTTTCAACCTAACGGTATCTGAAGGCGATTCCTATCAAATGAACTCCCAATGCTTTATTTAAAAAAATGAATACTAAAATAAATCAACAGACGCACGACTTTCGGTGTAATAGAAATGGAGGGCGTGAATGTAAGAACAAAAAAAAGGAGAAGATTAGGAGAAGAAGAAGAATAGGCAAGGGCATTACAAGAGTGCCTGGGGGGGGAATTGAATGTTCATTTTTTTACCAGCCCCATATGTGCTTTAAATGGCATTTTTTAATGTGTATGTATATATATATATATATATATATATATATAGATATATATATATATATATATATATATATATATATATATATATACACATACAAATAATATATATATATAGATATATATATATGTGTATGTATATATATATATATATATATATATATATATATATATATATATATATATATATATATATATATATATATATTAGGACTGAGAGGAGTTCGATCCTCACTGGGTTCCCCAATTTCGGCCTTGTCCTTAATCTTCTTACGCTTGAAAATCATATATATATATATATATATATATATATATATATATATATATATATATATATGTATATATATATATGTATGATAAGTATTACATTTTAAAAGTTTCATCGGCATTTGAACTATTTTTAACTTTCCACATAATTGCGTTTTTTTTATTGTTACCGATATTTTAAGTTTGAATTAATGCACACATCTTGACAACAAAGTAGTAGTAAGAAGTGAGAATACACGAAATCATGGAAAGACCAGGTATTATTCAATTGAGAAATGAACTGGAACAAGACCAGATAGAATTGCCAAAAAGTGCTATCAGCTTTAGACTATTAGCAAAACTTAACGCTTTCTGGATACGTTATTTACAGACATCACCAATATTATCACTTTCTCATCGCCGTAAAGCTGCTTGCAAATGCCTTTTCTATAAATACTTTTATGGTAATTGTACGGAGGAACTCTTCGCTATGGTACCTAGACATTATGAATTAAACAGTATTAGATTGGCAACAAGGTCTCATCAATTTATAATCTGTTCGGCTAGACGTTACCGTAAGTTCTATGCTAAAAGTGTCTTTTTTTCACAATTCTCGGTTATCGAACCGTCTTCCGGCTGCATACTTTCAGACAACTTTGATCTTTAAAAATGTCATGCACTTTCAATCGTTATTTGCTTTCTTCTCGATTACTCTTCTTTTTTTCTCCCTCCTTAGTAATGTATGTGTTTTCTCATTCTTTTACACCCAGTAACGTGTGTCGCAGTGTCTCTATTGCCTTGCTTGGGGTAAATTCTATTAAAAACACATAATCTTAACAACATATAATGTATGGATGAAACTACGTTTATTGCAGACTGATCGCGTAACGAAGTGAACTGACACTTTGATAATTTGAAGATGGAAAGCATGAAGAAAGGAATATTGACTGTAAGAAGATAGAATGCATGGATGTTCGCAATATCCGGCACATAGTTATGCAATGGGAATGTCAAAAGCAAGAATTAACAAAAATCATAGTGTATTATAGATTTTTATTAATGCATAACATAATGCATTTGCAGTGGCGCATTGGTTTGATTTCTGGAATGTGAGTTAGAAATTGAAGACATCAACATTAAGAAGCATCAGGAAATGATCTCTGTTGTGTAGTAACAGGCGCCGGATTATATGGCACCGAAAATCAAAGTTTCATTGACATAGTGAAAGATGTCTTCTATAGCTTAATGAAGACATTAAAAAAATGGCAGACCGCGTCAAAAACAAAGAGAAGGGTTTTAACTGTTAAATACTACCTAATCTTTTATTTAGCAGTGAATCCTTAAACATTTCTACACAGATGACGAACAGGCTTGATATGACAGACATGTTTTACTGATGAATATTAAGAATTCCACAGATAGAACCTGTGAACAATAATTAAATCTTAGAGAAAATTGGAAATACAAGGAAACATTATTATTATAAGAAAAATTCAGCTGAAATTTGGGGCCTCATAAGAGCACTTCATTCTAATAATATATCATGAAGTTAAGAGAAAGATATCAAAAATGCGAGTAAACTATTTAAGTATGATGTGTGCGTGGATTTCATTACAAAGACGAAAAGTAAAAAATGCTGAAGGCTCAAAAATATATTTAGTGTAACGAAAGACACGCAGTTGTCGAGAGTCAGGATTGCCTTTCTCACTAAACTATTTACTACATCAAAAGAGATGGTGGGTGAAGTTACGTCTGTCTTTCTTGAATACTAAAATTTAACATCCTGGATAAGCACGAAATCAAATCGATAATATTGCTTAAGTGCATACGCGTCACAACCAGGAGTAGATCAAGATTTGTATATCATTAATATAATAACCTATCTATGATTACATCTATTTGATCGTTAGGATTTCTACCCCCCACTTTAGTCTTTTATAATCCCGATCCAAATCTAATTTGCAAAACTTGTTCTAACAATTCTGCGATATAACTATAAAGCTGAGAAAATCAGCCAGATAAATATAGAATTATAATCCCTTTTCTGTTGACATTAATATTCAGTCTCTTCGTTTTATATCGGAAACCCTTTAAAACACGGTTTGCTCCATCGACCTCTAGATGCTGTTAATAATTCCTGATCTGTCGTTTGCCGAAATGTTATTTCTTTTTCTTTTTATATGAACATATTTCGAAAATTGCTCTATTGTCTTCGTCTTCCTTTATATTCTCAGCGGTTCTGATCGCTTTTGAAAGCCCATGGAAAAGAAAATCAAATGTTTATTTATCAAATTTATACAATGATTTCATATATAGTTTTTTTTTTTTATATTTTATTGAATTTCCTCGTTTCGTTATCATTATTCCTTGCAACTGAACATCGTAAAAGCTATTCCTGCTTTTTTCGCTTTCTTTTGATTTTCTCCATTTTTTTAAGACATGAATTGACAGAAATGGATTTCGAAACTGCCTAATTCAGGCATTATGCAGAAGATAAAGAATTTTCTTCAAATATAGATCAATTTTGTTTGTTGTGTGCAAATTTTGTTTGATATTTTTTTTCTTTCTTTCAAACTACAAATTGTTGATGCTCAATCAACAAGTCTGTCGTAACTTAATTTTTTGTTTGTTTGGTCGGTTTCGAGATAAAATAAAATCATGTTCTTTCTCAAATCAAATCTTACTGTTCTTCAACGGAAGTACCGCCATCTTGTTTAGTTGATTTTTTCATTTGTTTCTCACAAGCATATACATTATTCCAAGTAAAGTTTGAAGATAAATTCTGTTGAAAATGTAACGACTATGGCTAGATAAGTATACTTTATATAATATTGGTGAAATGAAGCTGTTATTTCATATCTGAACATTAACCGAAACCCTTTTTTAAATATATACTTTATTATGCGCATTGGAATTCCTTACTTCCACCATTTCTAACCTTCACGGCTAAGACCGGCCATGCGAATCACCTCCATTCCCTTTGTATTCCATTCGAACCATTGCTTTGTGGTGCCTACTCCCAAGATGATACTTCTCCAGTCACTACCATTTCACTTGTTAAGTTCTAGAGTTAATCGTTATCGTCCCTACACATCTGCAGAAAATTTATTTTACTCCGGAACAGTCTACATTGATTGGCTCCCGGTTATTATACATGGGGAACATCATTGGAAAAATGCAAAAGTAAGTTTTCAAATACTGTATTTATTTAAAATTGATCATAGCTATTGCTTACACGCTTTGAGTTTTCACATTACTGTAGATATTACGATAAGACTGGAAGAGTTTTGTTCATGAGATAGCAACGCTATTTCGAAAGATGGCCAAAGAAACTTTGACTCTATGTAAAATCATGAATTTCAGTGGCGATTTCTGAAGCAGACAACGCAAATACTTAGAAATCTGCACGAATACAACCACTGCAAGTGACGACTTACGTCCTGTAACTTAAAAAAAACACCTAAATTCGATAGATATGGAAGCTTATGAATAATTTTTGAGATTTAGTTATTTACTAAATGCTGATTATGTGATTTCATTGCTTTACATTCGATCTATAAGATAAACAACATATTTAAGAGCATTGACAAAGAAAGAAACCATGCTTAAAATAAGTATGTCCTTTTACAATGATTGTTTTGGGATCTTTGTGCTACGGGCATAATGATATTACTCTTAACACGTTTATGCATATTTATTATGTTTTTTCTAACTACTGCACACGAGTGAGTTGTAATTAACTACTTCAGAGGTGAGAGTTTTATTATAACTACTGCTCACAGCATATACACCACAGCACATGTATGACTCACAGGCACGGGCACGCACACAAACATTCATACACACACGCACGCACACACACAGACACACACACACATATATATATATATATATATATATATATATATATATATATATATATATATGGTATCAAATGACAATTGGAAAAAATCTCCACATTTTGCTGACGCGTTTCGTCTTCCGACTTTTTTAAGGCAAAATGAAATCGAAATGTTTTTGTTGTTATAGTTACATTAAAATTCAAAATTAAAAAGATAGACGCTTGTGTCTAAGCCTTTTATCTGGTTAATGTAAATTGCCTTTACAGTAAGGCATTATTATTTTATTATTATTCATCTGGGAATTTAACTATATATATATATATATATATATATATATATATAGTATCAAAAATACGTTTGGGGGATGGCACTACACAAAAAACTCGGATAAATGGCCATATAAACATATGTCAGCAAAACCTTGGTTTTGGAATTATTAAGCTTAAAGTTTAAGATAGACGCTGTTAAATGTAGAATCCAAGAAGATACTAGTGTCTAGCCTGTATTTCACCATGGGTATTCCGATCCGGCCACAACTGATCGGCAGTTTGTACGATAAACCATCTGCAAAAGTTTTCTGGCGGTGAGTGATCAGAGAGCAAAAAACCCTGCACACATTATAAATGATACGGATACAAGAGCTTTTGTTCTTTAAGTACCATCCATCCACTACTGTGAGATGCACCACTTGACGTCTCCGAAAAACTGTAAAACCTGTTCGTCGTGGTCAGGCGTCCAAGCGGACCTCGATCCATATTTTTTGATGCCAAGCATCCCGTTTCAGCAACGCGAGGATAATCAGCAGCAAAGGTTGTATAACTCGCCTGCCTTTAGTCTGTAAACGTAATCTGATACGGCCGTGGAGCCTTGCGTCCATTACCATTCGCGCGGCCATATACAAAAGTCATATTGGTCTGCTCACGATATGAATATACTGCAGTTGATAAACGGAAGACTTCTCAGTTAACTTTTTTAATACACACGTTAAATGTAGAAGACAGACTAGCTACAAATGACAAATGTAACCTCGTCCTGAACCATCAACCCTAAACTTCCTTGAAACTTAATTACACAAAAACGAAGGATTTGCGGGCATATGTTTCTATGGAACTTTGTACTTGTTTTGTTGAGAGAAACCTGCCCTAAATTGTGTAAAAGTACTTTTGATACCCTATATATATATATATATATATATATATATATATATATATATATATATATATATAATTACTGAGAGATGAAAGAAAAACACCATATTGATACATGTTTTTTGATCCTATCTAAGCTTTCGGCTTACATAAGCCATTATTAAAGATGACAATCACATTTCAATATCTTAAACAATACAAAATAAAACAACAATGATAGTCTGTTTTAGTTACATGAAAGATTTCCAAGAACGACAAACTCGTGTTTACGAGACGCGGAAGCGAAAATCGCACGCAGCTCGTGATGTCACACGTGAGCACGCGAGAATGAAAACGAGAAGTGTTAAGTATGGGAAGCCTTTGGTATAAACCAGTGGCTTCTGTTATCAATTATAGGCATTTAAGAATATTTGTAGAGATTTCACAGTTTATTTTG